>CAMXCT020001122.1:0-177686 GCA_947184155.2 Cladocopium goreaui
CCCCCATTGCCCAGAACGTGGCCAGCCTATCTGCTGATCAGCAACCCTTCCGGTAAGCAAAGATGGCTGGGAATCCCCGATCAACATATTCTGGGCATTTGAATCGGAACATCATCAAACAAAACGGGGAATTTCTCATTGCCATGTATTAAATTTCACGAGCTCCTGGGATTTTGTGATTTTTAGGGATTATTGGATATCAAGGTCAAGATGCAATATTTGGTGCAGTGTACGCGCACAAGGGTGGCACCAAAAAACTTAAGCGTCATGGTTTGCACGGGTTTGCACTGGATCAGCCTTCCATAAATGGAAGTGGCCCAATTAATCGTTCAGAAAAAATGAAACGGTCGGAAACGGTCGGAAACAGTCGGAAACGGTCGGAAACGGTCGGAAACATGATCAGGCCAAAACTTGTTCAACCCGCATTTTTTTTTAAATAAGCATTTCCGCGCAACGCCGTTTTTTTTTTTGAAGGTCCAAAGGTGTCCAAGGGGAAACGGTTGGAAACAGTCGGAGATCGCACCTTCGCTCGGCAAAAAAGTAGTTGTTTTGTAGCATATGTTCATGAAACATGTTTGAAAATTCTGTAAAAACATGTCTTTTTTGCCGAGCGAAGGTGCGATCTCCGACTGTTTCCAACCGTTTCCCCTTGGACACCTTTGGACCTTCAAAAAAAAAACGGCATTGCGCGGAAATGCTTATTTAAAAAAAAATGCGGGTTGGACAAGTTTTGGCCTGATCATGTTTCCGACCGTTTCCGACCGTTTCCGACTGTTTCCGACCGTTTCCGACCGTTTCATTTTTTCTGAACGATTAATTGGACCAGTTCCATTTATGGAAGGCTGATCCAGTGCAAACCCGTGCAAACCATGACGCTTAAGTTTTTTGGTGCCACCCTTGTGCGCGTACACTGCACCAAATATTGCATCTTGACCTTGATATCCAATAATCCCTAAAAATCACAAAATCCCAGGAGCTCGTGAAATTTAATATTGCCATGCTTGAATACTGGAGAGATCTGGAGAGTATACACAAAAGTCCCATCATATACCATCATATCATATCCAATCATCCCATTCCAATCCCATTACAATCCCCATATGGGTATACTAATGGGTCAAAATTTGGTACACAATCGGATAGGTTTGTACTGAACATGGAGTAACATCTGCGGTCCTGCCTTGAATATTTAAAAATCACCAGGATTTGGCAACACCGCAGGTACAAGGGGGTAAATATCATTTGCCTGTCTAATGGCTTGAAACAACCCATTCAAAACCAATGGTTGGAATCGTGTTAGGACCAACCACGACCAGTTGGACGTGAACGACAGCGAGCCACCAAGACGTTGGTCTTCTTCTCAGTGGTCTTGAACAACCTGAGAATGACCAAACAGCCCGGCGATGGAAAATCAGGGAGCTTGATGGGAAATATGGGAAAATGATGGAACATGTGAAATAAAATCATAGATTCGATAATCATGACCATCATGAATTATTTGGGTTGGCTCCATGAAACCAACCTATGATCTTCCCAGCCAAAAACTGCACGGAGGCTTCAACCAAACTCCCAAATCGATTGTCTCTGTTGGGCTCAAACAACCAAAACAGGATCAAGAAGGAATAGAAAATGAAACCATCAGCATCCATTAAGCAGGATCGTCCAACATATCTTTCACATATAAAACATGAAAACCAAAACAAAATCCGAGTGTTTATAGCCAATTTCCACATTCAAGTGATCATGTTGTATTGATCTTCCCCATTTTGAGACAAAAAAACTAAATCATATGCCCTGAAGTTGGGGAAATATATGCTGCATGCCATGATCAACTGCTGGCTTCCATTGGCTTCCCATATCTTCCCTGCTGATCCTGACATCAAAAAAAACCTGTTTTTTTCTTCCGAGACTCCCGTGAATCTCTTCCGCCCGTGCGGCTGCAACGGAGGTGGCATCCTCACGGGCTTTGAAGCCGAAGCCTGTGCCAAGGGGTGCCACCTGGATACGGGGAATATCGTGGGAATATCATGGGGATATTTGGATCTGGTTTTTAGATACCTTTAGACATTGAACACTATGGGCATATCCCGAAACACAGGGAACCTCTGCCCATTCCATCCCATGAGGAAAAGAAGCTCTTCCCCAATTTTCATTATGGATAGAAAAAAGACATGTTACTAGACAGTGTCCACCATTATTACTATCACTAGTATGTAGTATTATATATATATTCTTATTTTTATATAGTATTATGAATAGAATTATGATTGTTAATATGATAATTTTCATATGTATCTCAGCCATATGGACGATCTTCCCATATCCACCCAGTCCTGACAGGTGGCCTGCCACTTGATACTGCGAAGCCGCGGATTTTGGGGCCTGACCACGGACATCACGGGATTTCTGGGAAAATCTTCACCGGAAACCATGGCTTTTTTGACTAAACCAATGGGGTTTCCTGGTAAATTTTCCCAACAAAAACCAATCCAATGAGTAAATGGAGTTTTTTCCCGCCATTTTATGATAGGATCATACGCGATCAGAATACAGGAACTGTTCCGAGATCAAAATCCAGAGGTCTCGTGTGACTGGCAGCCAGTTGCACTCTGCAAATCTGAACTGGCGATGGAAGACACTCCATGTGTACCCTCTGGTAATTTAACATAGCTATTGAAAATGGCCATTTATAGTGGATTTTCCCATTAAATATGGTGATTTTCCATAGCTATGTTAAATTACCAGAGGGTAAATCATTCGCTTATGAAAAGAATTCAGAATACCCTTCGGGTTTTTTCAAACATGGCAATGGAAATTCCGAACTGAAAGGCAAAGGTGGAAAAACCCCATCTACAGATGGGGATTTTCCATTCTCCAACTCCCAGAGGGAGTAACCCCCTTTGGCCGAAGCCTGTCAACTTGCCAAGAAAAGTTGATGGGACCCCGGAACAGGACTCAGGAAACTGGAAACATAACATGGCTTTCTTTGTATGACATTTTTTGAAGTGCACCCCTCCATATATGAAAGCCTGTCGAACCCTGACTAAAATATGTTGGAACACATTCCCTTTTTATATGTCAGATATCTACAGCAAAACAATATCCTAAGCATCACGTGTATTATATATACATATGTACGTATTAGTATAAAGATATATGTAAAGTTATGTGTATAATTCATTATCATTAATCATATATTTAATTGTATATAATAGACATATATCCCGGTTGTATCCTCATGATCTCCCCATGCCCCGCTGAAAAAAGGGCCTCGTTGCCCGTCTCCTGTTCGAAGTCATGCCGCAGCTGGCGGATGACCTGGCGCACCGATGAAGTGATGCCGGTATCTTTACCCGGTAAAGTGACATAGCTATTGGCCATGGCCCATTTAGTTCGTTGATTTACCTACGAAAAATGGTGATTTTCCATAGCTATCTGGGTAAATGATCATATTTCACTGATCTGAAATAAGACAACAAATGTTGGGCTATTGTGGGATAATTACCCCTACTAACCATGATTCCAGGGTTCGGGAAAACAGTGAGGTCGTTATAATTTGCCCAGATAGCTATGGAAAATCACCATTTTTAGTAGGTAAATCAACGAATAAATGGGCCGTGGTCAATAGCTATGTTAGTTTGCTGGAGGGTATCTATAAAGATATGGTGATAAATAGAAAATGATGATGTATAAATGGCAATAAATGGAACATCTCTATATTGCTTCCCCATCATATTGAGTCTCCAAATCAATGGTGATCTACACAGTGATATAACAAATGGTGATAATTGGGGAAAAAAACAATGGCCATTTCATCTATAGTGGAAATCACATTCCATAAATGGAAACTTATGGAATCAATGACCTATAATTAATATCCATTGATGGAAAGTTAATATCTCCAAATAAATGATGATATTCATGTATCCCAGCCAACAACTGTCCCAGCCATCAATCTATCCATAAATGGTGATATGACAATACCCGTATCCTGCCTTCCTTATATGCAATCATATTATGTATATATATATATTATGAATATATATATATGAATATATATATATATGAATATATATATATATGAATATATATATATATATATATATATATATATATGAATATATATATATTATGCAGTATATAGTATACTATACTATATTGATGGTATGTATCATGTCTCATTTGTGATCTGGATAGGTTATAAGATGGATCATTTAGAATTTAGAATAAATCCCAGGTTTGAAGCCCTGTGTTCAGTGGATTCCTCTTACAAACCATCATAATGGTGAGGTTCAAACTTGTTCACTATCAATCGAAGGATCGCTATTCAGCTATTCATTATCCAACATATGGATGATATGTGATGGCAAGATATGGCAAGGAAATCCTATCATCTGCACATGGAGATATTGAAGGTATGCACCAGTATGCACCATCTAAATCATACTGATCTAAGAATTCCAAAAACTAATCTTGCAATTCTCCATTCTATTTTCATTGATGTTATTAATACTCAACCAATGACCTATATAAATTCTATGCCTGATGGGCAGCGCCTCGGAACTGATACGGAACCGGAACGCCAAAGAGGCACAAACGACGGAGCATTTGGATTACCCTCTGGTAATTTAGCTATGGAAAATGGCCATAGAAATAGTGGATCTACCCATTAACAATGGTGATTTTCCAGTTCGCTATGTTAAATTACCAGAGGGTAATGAGTGTTCCCTTTTAATCCCCTCCCAAATGTTTCTTATTTGGGAGGGAAGGGGGGGTGGGCAGTATTAGGAAAGGAGTACTATAAGCAGCCAGCTATATTGAACATGGCGCGCAGCTTGAGAATCGGATGTACTACTGAATGTAATTGATGTAGAGGTTTTCTGACACTTGATGACCCAAATACCACCCAAAATCCAAAAAGATACACCAAAGATAGCCGCTAATCAAACACGCTTGGGAAATGCCCCACCTCACCTCCGAAGCACCTAAGCCATGCCGTTGCCCTAAGGCTTTGTGTCGCTGTCGTTGCGCTTCCAAGAGACTCATGGCTGATCTTCGGCCTCAGGGAAACCCAATGGTCTCCTATCGATCCAATATCCCCGTTGGGAAATTCCAAGGTAAATCCCCTACTTTATTCCCCATGTAAATATAAATCCTCTAATTGCACTAAAGCCCATGATTTCTCGGGGATGAGTTTCACATAGTCCCACTTCATCACGTCTTGGATCGCCTGGGTGGGTCACATTGGACCTGTGTCTGGCCGCACATGGTGGGCGTCTGATGAACGAAGCGTTGGCAACTGTGGCTGGCTTTTTTACTGCAGGTTCATTTGGATTTCAACTCGATTTCAACGAGCTTCCAACAGATTCATTTCAGTCTAGTTGTATATCTCAATGGATTGGTTTAAGGGAAATTTTACAGGAAAGCCCTATATTTAATGGGAAAATCTATGGTTTCCTGTAGATTTTCCCTTAAACCAATCCATTGTATATCCAATTATAGCCATATTTCTTCATCATATGATCAGCAGCGCTTCGACTTGCGTCACATCGATTTGGTAGCAGTGGGATGATACTTCCACTGCCTTCACTGCCTCAATCAATCACTTGTGCCATGTCATGACTTGACTAAGAAAAGCTGCAGAGCTGCAGAGCTTGATATGAACCGGATATTTTTCATTGCCATGTTTGATTGGAGGGTAAGCATGGAAATTTAGCAATATTTCAAGCACACGTCAGTAATATTTGAAGCACATGTCATCTGTATAGTTGACCGTCGGGCTAAACAATATCTAAACCACCAATCGGTTCGGATCTGCTTGCGAACCACCCAGTCTTTCAAGAAATTGCCTAATTCAATTTTCCCTCTCGGACTTCTGCGCATTTGAGCCTCTGCACTATTTGCAAAAGCTGAATGTGAAACCCATGTGAATGTGTGTGCTCTGGCCAATAAAAACAGCTACAAGTGGGGTCTATGTCGTCTATACCTTCCTTGTCATGACTTTCCGCGAGCATCCAATGACATTTCTGGATGATGCCATGTTTGCCTGTCATCGGAGGCCTTTGCACTCCAACTCTACTTGATATTGACCATTGGATCTTGCTTCAGCCGCTCCAACGTCGTATGGGGCACCTCAGAACTCGAATGGGCTTTTTCTGTTGTGTGTGTGTGTGTTGTCAGTTCAACAACGAGTGTCCATAGACAGAAAGCATATCCCCAGGGATTCAGTTCCATTCCGACAGTATGACTGGGGATTCGATTCACATCCTATTCAACCACGGTATTGGCCTCAATACATAATTCGAAACGGAGATTTTTGGATCCCCAGATTATTGTTCCTATAGCAAAACTCTTTACCAAAGAGCAAGCCGGGAACCTTCCACACCCAATGCTTCAAGTTGCGGATTATTCCAATGGGGTACCCAAAAATCTACGATAGTATCATCGATAGTATCATCATTTTCCCACTAGAATGGCATTTCGTGTGATTTCCTAAGTCATTGGGGGTAACCCCAAATCATCCAGTCGTCGTGGCTTGGGGATCCAGCACCATGTCCTCTCGCCCACTAAGCACGTGGCAAAGCGCTCCGTCTCTGTTTCGAAACGGACAGCATGGAGGCATCGTCTGCACCTGTTGATTCCAAATACGGCATCTCGGCAGGCCTTAAAACCACCATGTTTCTATGGTTGAACCATGTTAAACCGCCAGCCCTCTGGTCATTTAAATCAACATAGCTATGGAAAATGGCCCATTTATAGATGATTTATGATGAATTTACCTATTAAACATGGTGAACCACCATGAATTTCTGTGGGTTCAGTCAGCATCTACAATCGTTCCATGTTATCCATGTTCAAATCCCAAACATCCCTGGTCCAATGGTCCCTGCCTCTCATTGTCAGCCAGAAGAGCCTCAATGCTGCCCTCATGAAGGTTCTGCTCCCGACGCAGGGCCTGTGGAGATTCCTGAATGGATGACATATATCCATTCAACAGTGTATCTATATTATGTAAGTCCCCAAAAAAGTGGTATTTCGTGGAATATCAGCATATCTATATAAGTGGCAACTTCCATAATTTGAGATATGTCATGGCTTAATCTATACTGCTTATGCTTGAGTTGGATCTTCGTTGAATGGAAGTGAGTACTTCTATAGACATATTGACATACTGTGAAAAACTTGACTTGGATCTGATGTTGAATGGAAGTGAGTAAGTCGATGAGTCGTGGACCTCATTTGGAAATGGCGAAGCGGAATCGTCCAATCACCAAACCTACTGCATCCTGCTGCAGCGCGCAAGTCGCACCTGCAAAGCTTCTCCAATCTCTTGATGCCTGGCGTGGTTGCGCAGGCAGTTACAAGACTTCCCAGAGCCATGGATGCACCAAATCAAGAAATCAACAAATCAAACATCTTGAGATTGCATATGTCCAGTGAATTGCGGTCAAAGCACTAAAAAGATAGCCTACAATGTAGGCTATGATCACCCAACCATCAGAGATTCCCAGCAAAAAAAAATTGTACCCTCGAGCAAGTTTTAACACAAACATGGGAAAAAAAACACGGTTGGCCGTTCGGAAAATGATCTACACTTCAGGTCTGAACAACTATCCATCTTAATCTACCAGGTAATTGTGTAAATGCCACATACATCGTAGCCATTTGGGTTTCCTACAATGGTGGTACCCTGGTAGCATCCCATTGGCCTCAGGCGTAGGCTGTTGTTCACCCTCTGAAAGCCCAGTTGGGTCTGCAGTAGCTCCTCCTGACATCGCATCTGGGCGCTCCATGTTGGTTCATGGCTTGATCTTGGAATCTGCCTGAGATCTGAAAGTCAACCACTACAAGGTGGTTTATAACTCCAATAACTATGGTTTATAGGTGATATATCTATAGTTAATGGGATTATAAACCAACTTATAACTTGGGGGGCACCACCTTGTATGTCACTGTGTCCTGCTCCACCTCACACTCCCTTTGAACTGTTTCAAGCTCCGCCTGCGACAGTCATATGGAGTCGATGGCACCACGCTTTGGTCGTTCATGGCGAAACCAAGTTCTTGTTTTAGCGATGGAACATAGTGGAACCATAGAAACCGGTCTGAATGTACCATGAAGGAACAAGTCAAACTGACTCAGACTTCACAAATTACTTCCCAAACACATGCAATGACCTCACTGATCCAGCATGATCCAGCCTTTAATCAGCACCATCATGCTTCACTTTAAGAGTGCCATAAATTGGGGTCTGGCAAATCCGAATCAAAACCCCAAATTTCAACAGTTGGTCATACATGATTCTTACATGATCCCATAAAAATATCCACCATAAAGTGGTTAGAGCAGTATCCATGAAAATCCACTGGATGCAGCACCTGCTTGGTCATCCTCTGCTCGTGAGAGGTTTTGACCTCCAGACTTACAGCTTCAATCCTTGGTTCGACCCTTGGAAAACAAAGCAGAGGCATGCACAAAATGGTGTCAACACGATCAAAGTCCCAAACTTGGATGTTCAATACGTTGCGAAACAGTTTTGTATCTTAAAATATTAACTTTAATGTTGAACTCACACATGTTAAGTAAAATTAATGATTTCATGTCTTACCCCAATTTTGAGCCATACCTAAGTGATCCGTCATGACATCTGTAGAAAGATGGTTCTGTTGCATGATGGTGAGGACAGGATGACCCTTGGGTAACTCAAAATACCTATGGTAAATGGTAATATAGCTATTATATATAAATAGAATACTTATGTACCTATTAAACATGATGATGTTTCATAGCCATCTTAAATGACCAAAGGATTAGATTTGCGCATCGTCTCCTATGGTGGTTTCACCGCATTTTCCTGATGCGTCCTGGAATTCTATGAACATCTTGGAGAGGTTTAAATCAAGACAGGGGCCAACATAAATCAGATATAATAGGGGGGATGGATCAAAATCTACCCTCTGGTTATTTAACATAGCCATGGAAAATGGCCCATTTATAGATGGTTTACCTGGGTTTACCTATTAAAAATTGTGATTTTCCATGGCTATGTCAGTCATAACCATAGGGTATTTCGAATACAAGGGATGCACATCCTTTCAGAAGCCCTTTTTTTGGGTGAACATCAGAATACCAAGGTTTTGATCCATACCTTAGCAGTTTTTTAGGTGCTGAAAGTCATTGAAATCCCATTGAAATCCCATTGAAATCCCCTTGATATCCCATTAAGTTCATGGTTAAATCCCCCTAAAAAATCCCAATACGTTCCATTTTGTTGCTTGAAATCTGCCAGAAATCCCCAATCGCATTTCATTCGAAAATAGGCCCAACGGGTGCGGCTGCGGAACTGCTGTTGAATCTCAAACATGCTCGTCTCAAACGGAGATGTCTGCCTCGACTGCCGCCGCTTGGCGGCGGTAACAGGGCACCCGAGGTGGTCGCACCATGGTTGATCATCAGTTTTTCTCAATGAATGGATGGATGTTGATGGATGTGAATGGATGTTGAATCGATGTTTTTTAGAGATGTTGATGGATGTTGAATGGATGTTAATTGATGTTAATGTATAGACTCTATCATCACTTTCCCAATGAAATGGTGGATGTTAATGACCTTTGAAACCAAGGAACACAGCTGTGAAGCACCACCAAAAAGGAACACCCCACGAAAAAACATGGGCCCGGGGGTTGTATACCCTTTTTGGACATTTTTGGACACATCCAAAAGCCATGGTTCAAAGGACGGACCATCTTTGTCCTCATCGAGAATTCCATGAGTCATTCAATGTTGAACAAAAATGCCCAGCATCAAAAATACAAACCAATCGTGCAACTCCAAAACAAAGACTCAACGAATCTGGACAAGTGGTCTAGAATAGGAAAACCAAGAAATATACTGCAACTCCTCTTGGTTCTCACATAACCGAGAGCAATCCATCTGGAAAGTACAGATCATCATCCCATTTCTATGGTGTACAACAAAAATAAACCACCAACCAAAACAACCAGAATTCACTGGCTAGTTACTGGTTAATGCTAACTAACAATTTATAATATGTATATATATATATCCCATCATATCACTATAATTACTCGTAAAACCCCCTTGATTGTTGCCTAAATATCACTATATCAACTATCTCATCCCAAAAAAAACGGGGCCGGTTCTTCTCCCCTTCTCCCCAAAAATAGTATCAGTTATATATCAATAAAATCCCCCAGTTATAATATACTTAGTTTACAGGAGGGTAATTGTTAGATGATTTGGTAGCCTCATCTTAGGAAAGCTCCAACTTGTATCAGTTATATATCTATAATCTATATACCCTCTGGTAAACTAACATAACTATGGAAAATCACCATTTTCAATGGGAAAATCCACTATTTCTATGGTCATTTTCAATAGCTATGTTAGTTTACCAGAGGGTATCAGTTATATATCTATAATCTATGTATAAATTGATAATATATAATCTATATATCTATAATCCATATATATATATATATCTATATATCTATCTATATATCTATCTCTCTATATATATATAATCTATATATCTATAATCTATAATCATCTATATAATCTATATAATCTATATGTACTTATAGAAAATGCTTCTTCTCCCCTTTCATCCCCAGTCTCCAGCCGCGTCACATGTTGAAGCGCCGCTGTGCCTCCGCCAGGCGCTTCAAGGCGGCCTCGTGGCGCAGGCGCTCGCGCCAGCGCAAGGCTTGAAGTTCCTGGAGCTGACCCAGGAATCATGGGGCAAGCCAGGTGAAAAAATTGGGAGATTATATGGGAATATATGGGATTATATGCCAGGTCATGGTGATATTTTTTAATGGCATCCAGTGAAGAAACCAATGGGATTTACGAAAGAAGCGCTGATCCAATGATTTTATATTGGATTATATGATATTATATGGAGGTTTCCAAACATTGGGATGCCCCCGAAATCATCCAGTCATATCATGACGGCATGACTTAGTATTGAAACATGTTGAAACCGGTGACGACTGGGGATCCCTTAGTATGGAAACCTCCATGGATGCGACGATTTGAAGATTTTTTTCAGTGCAATCATTTGAATCTTGGATTTTTTTTGATCAACATGTGGGATGTGTATGGATATGGAGATGTTGAAAAACCGGGTCTACTTGGCTGTGGTGATTGCACTTTTGAAGAAATCCTAAAAATTGGGATAACCATCAGAAAATTATACGATATTACGATTTTTACTCATCAACATTATGGGAACATGTCGGTATTTGACCATCAACCGTGGGGATTTTGGTCCTGGAATTGGTTTATGGGAAAATCAAGAGGAAGGCACATGTTCGGATTGTCAAACCCATGGCTGCATCTGTTCCTTTACATCAATCCAAGGAATAATCTAAATTCAAGCGGGCGTGAAACGTAGCTCTTAAATCTACTTGATAGCTAGTTCATCACAGGCGCATGGATATTCATTTTTCAATATGTTTCACCTGTCCAAAAAGTAGTCCGCAAAATCGAAACGTGCCAAATTGAAAATTGTCACTTTCAGTTTCGGATCTCACCCTGGATCATGCAGGCCGAGGGTGATCTGTTCTGCCGGTGATTTCGCCCGAAGAGTTGGCATGAGTGAGTATTTCCGCCTGAATACCGGCTTCTCTTGTTTGATCCATTTTTCTGCATCCAGATTAAAGACGCTACTTATACAGTAATATGAATTTGGTTGCATATTCCATTATATTATCCTCTATTATCCCCATTACATCCCCCACCATGTGTTGTTGATTAAACAGCATTTTTTTCTAGACTACAGATTTTGAGACAAGATTTAAATAACAATTGCCCAAATACCTCCTATAAATCTCCCGATGTCAAGCCAGTTACCCAGTTACTCCCCCGGACCTTGATCATGTCTCGAAATGCCACCATCTCCTGGGGGGAAGCCACCATGATATATTGAAGCATTGTAATGTAGTACCATTGTCTTGTATGTAATATATATATATACATACATATATACATACATACATACATACATACATACATACATACATACATACATACATACATTCATACATTACATACATTACATACATTACATACATTACATACATTACATACATTACATACATTACATACATTACATACATTACATACATTACATACATTTACATTACATACATTACATTACATACATACATACATTAATACATTACATAACATACATTACACAACACAACATTACATAACATACATTACATACATTACATACATTACATACATTACATAACATACATTACATACATTACATACATTACATACATTACATACATACATAGCATACATACATACATACATACATACATACATACATACATACATACATTACATACATACATTACATACATACATTACATACATACATTACATACATACATACATACATACATACATACATACACACATACAAACATTACATACACATTACATACATACATACATACATACATACATACATACATACATACATACATACATACATACATACATACATCATACATACATACATACATACATACTACATACATACATACATACATACATACATACATACATACATACATACATACATACATACATACATACATACATACATACATATGTATATATATATATACACGTAGAATCACGTACATATAGATGTGTAGAATCTATATGTATTCATGATGTATCCATGCTACAGACTCTACTAGTGTATCTATGATAGATCATATTCAATAATGTTTAATGGTGGATCATCAGGATTCCTTCGCTAAAACTACACCTGCAAGGTGGGGACACCACCCCGTGGCATCCAAGCCCTGAAGCCAGGGCCCCTCAGGTGGTTGGGTCAAGACTGGAATACCACCACGTGATTTTGCTCGGTTTCAAGTGATTTCATGATTTCATATGTTCATATAAGTACTATAATTATGTATAGTATATAAATACAGAAATTATATACCCATCATTTTGAATCATTTTGGGGAAGCACATATAACAACATATTAACATATTATAACATCATTTTCATACACTCATGATACTAATCTTTTCCACCATTCATTTCCATATTTGGGTTTGTCTGAAAATAGGGTATATTCCCAATGAAATAGCCATTTAATAGGGATAATGATCAGCAAAACCATTGGGTAAAAAGGGGTACACTATTTTCAGACACACCCAATCCTAACATTCCAGGCGTCTCGGTCGATTTCCAAAAAAATCGGCCCAACCGCTCCTCCTGATCTGCGGCGCTGTAGCGCCAGCCCGCCTCGCAGCGCAGATTGAGCTCTGCCAGCAGCCGCCGGCCGTCGTCCGCATCGAACCACACCTTCGCATGGCGCCAGCTGGTGGAGTTTAAGGGAGATTTCTTTCTTCGAAAAGTATAGATCCATAGAAACATCTCCTATATATGTATGGATAGTATATATAAAACATCTATGGATAGTATATTTTATATATTTGTTTAGAAACATCTATGGATAGTCTGGATATAAAATGATATAAACAGATTTCCTGTTGAAAATAAACCATTCGAATCGTTATGAAGTCATATATGAAATGTGAAACCTAAAAAAATCCAGCCCAGCCCAGCGATCTACTTAGCCCATCTGACAACTTGATCGAGACACTGCATCAGCCATCTCTTGCTCATCTGTAGGCTCTTCCAGTTCTTCTTCTTCCTCCTGAGGCAATGTCCACTGGCAGGGCATCAATCTTGGTTGCGTCATGCTGCATCGAAAAAAACATGAAAAAACAGGTCGGTCCAAAATCCAGGTCCAAGATTGACATCATGTGTCATGCGGCATGAGATTTCTGCAGTAGCAGCATCAAACCACTAGCTATCTAAAGTCTCCCAATGTCTGCAAATTTGGTTGCATCAGAATGAAGAACCACCAGCAAATCTCTATGTTTGGGACCTTTCGAGGGCCCCTCAAGATATTTAAAAAAAACAACGGCTTCCCAGTTCCTTCCACATTTCTGGTGGGCTTCACCAGAGAAAGAATCACCAACCCAGCAACTCTGGTGGACGCATGGCGGTAAGGTCCACCATATTTCTGCCATAGTTCCACCATACATCCGCTATATTTCATGCTACCAACATTTCAGTTAAACAAGTGGCAAACATGGGCAAATGACATAGGTAAAGAATAACAAGTCCAGCCGAAAGTTGCTATCATTTACACGCAATTGGTCGGAGCAACCCTGGAGTTCCACCCCAACTTTCATTATTAATCCGTCAATCTAAAACTTAGTTCTGTCTAATTGTATACATACCCAGTAAATCCAATTTAATCCCATGAAAATGGTAAATTATATATGGCTTAAAATACAATTCCTGTCCCATTAGCAAGCAAATAGCCACAACTTCTTCGTAAAATCTCATATCTCCAACATCAAAAATGCTTTCACCCCAGTTAAAAAGTGGCTCAGTTCACCCCATTTTTCAACTGGACTAATCCTACCCTATTCGGAACTGGAGTAATAACTAACTTACCTTCCTGTAATCAAACATAGCAATTGAGAATCCCCTACAAATGGAGGTCTTCACGGGGAAATCAAACATCAAACATAAATGGGAGATTGCCCATCGTCATGTGTGATAACACCGGAGGGTTTTTATCCCATTATATTCCCATTCAAATTCCATAATCCCATTAAATCCTTATAATATATATATATATCCCATAGGATTTCTCATTACTAGAGGATATCCCAGTAGTAAATCCAAAATTTAGGATGTCCCATATTAACAGATACCATAAAAAAAGGATACCATAGGATTTCCATAGGATTTCCCATATGAAATCCATCACCTTTCTGCCCGTCCTCCAACTCCGGATCGTCGAAGATCCCCTCGCCCCGCGAGAGGTCGCCCGCCGCGGTCAAAGCGCCGCGGCTCGTGGCAGTGCCTGGTGGATAAAACGAAAGTGTTGAAACATCTTAAAACTGGCAGAGTATATGGGGATCAAAGCACCAACCAGAATATATATATATATTATCTAACATTTCTCTCACATTTGATTTTTCTGGAACTGCACCGTGAGGAGGTTCCTACATTTCAATTTGGTCAATTTTTCTGCCTTGTGGAACTGACACTGAACTGGACGTGCCCTGGTGTTATTTCTCTTGGCCAATACAATACATTTATGTGCTCAATTTTGCTGGTCTTATTGATTTTGGTTGTGATCTTCGTGAACTTGCAAGATTACTCTCCTCAGTGGCACACAGAGGAGGAGGCAGCGCAGAAAACGCGCTGCCGCACGGGCTGCTTGGCATCTACACAGAACTGGGAAAGTTCCACTGTCCAAGCAGGCACTTTTGTGCATCAAGTGTACGCTCGCAAGGCATCACAGTCGAGACTCCAATTTCATTCAGACCATCCAGAAGCACCTCAACATGGATTCATCCAATCTATATCCATGGAAATGCTCTCATTGCCAGAGAATCAACAAGAAGGTTGCGATACAGTGCGTGGTTTGTCACGCACATTGGACATCAGGCAACCGCCACAACACAGAGCCAAAGCAGCCGACCTACAAGGCCACTGCATATCGGGATGCATGGCCCGCACAGCAGAGATTCGACTGGGAACAATGGGAGGAATGGGAAGCAACAGATCGCTCCTGGCAGTGGCCACAAGACAGGTCACAAAGCAGATCGCAAAGCCCACGGACAACCAAGGGCTCCCAAAGCCCCCGAGGCCGCAAAGGCAAGGGTGCTGGAAAAGGGAAGGGAAAAAACAAAAAGGGCAAAGGTGGTGGCGAGCAGAAAGGGACAAGCGATGTCAGCCAGTCTCCCTTCGCACCACTTGCACCTACCATGCCTACCTGGCCTACCGGAGACAGCGCCTCCACGGGTGTAACGCCCTTTTCAGCCGCTGCCTCAGGTTCCAACAATGCGGACATACTTGCTCAGAAGAAGGAGTGTGTAACTGCTTTGAAACAGGCCTACCCCGAGGGCAACAACATCCCTTCGGATACAAAGGAATTGATCGACAAGATCGAGAAAGAGATAGAAAAACTCGAGAAGGAAAACAGCAAATTGGTGACCAAAAACATCCACTCAGCAACCAAGTCATTGGGCAAGGCCCAAAAGACATTGCAGGAGACCATGGATGCGAGAAAGTCACACCGTGCCAGATGGATCAAACACATCACCGAAGCAGCATCGACGTGGCAGGCACAACTGTTGGAGTATCAAAAACAACAGGCAGCTTTTCAAGAAGTTGCAGTGAAGGCCAAGTCCGACATCGAAGCTGCCAGAACAGCTATTCAAGCTCTGTCGTCGACTGCATCTCAAGCTCAGTTGGCAGCCATGCCACCAATCACACCGATCTCGGTGGAACAGGAGGAAGGTGGTGGAGAAGCCGACTCCGAGGAGGTGAATCTACAGGGTCAATTGCAGACTATTCTACAGAATTGCGCAGCCGCCCTGAATGTCGAGCAGTTGCCAGAAGCCCAGGAGGCAGAGGATCTCACCATGGAAGAGGACGAACGGGACAAAAAAAGGCCCCGTTCTATGCAACCATTTGGTGGGTCTGGAACTGGTGGTGGAGCAGTCAAGGACTGAGAGATGGCGGTGCTTCGTTAGTGCGTAGCCATGACGTGCATGACGCCTGGCCTGTAGCTGACATGGTTGAGGCCTATGCATCCGTGCCGGTGATGCATGCAGCAAGCCAGTATCAGCTCACTGATTTTGACATCCACAGGTTTTCCCACTGGCAACACTCCATTCAATCTGAATACAATTATCTCAATCCTTTTGATGCAGTTTTTTCCGCTTGGAAACTTGGTTGGAGTATCATATGCGACTCATTTGATGAATTCATTGAAGCTGCCAACTGTGAACTGCCTTCCAAGACCATGCCAAACAGTGATCAATTGGGTTTTGTTTTGAGTGAGATTTCCAATCATCACCAAACTGGACACATACAACATGCTGATGTGTTAGAGCTCCGAACCATTGGAAATTCGTGCATGCTCCACAGTTGTTCGCGTCCTTGCATCCGATCCGATCCATCAGAAAAACATGTGTTAGAGCTCCGAACGGAAAATTCGTGCATGCTCCACAGTTGTTTGCGTCCCTGCATCCGATCCAGTCCATCAGAAAAACTTTTGTCCTCTAGGAAAGTTGGATTCCATGAACATGTTTCCATCTATGTTGGACTGGAAGACGAAATTGCAATGTTCTCCACGACAATGGATACGTTTGAGCTGACCGCCTGGACCGAAAAGCCATGGTCCAGACGACCCCCGAAAACGGATAAGGGTCTCCAGGACAGCCATTCAAAGGTTTCATTTCCTCATGAATGTAGGTTGCGCACTAGTAACCCATCATGTCTCAGAACGACGGACCAATACCATAATGTTCCTTCAACATGGTACAATACCAATCAGCCTCAACCGGATGAACATGATGATCCTGAAGATGCCAATCATTTTCTGCATGAAGCGCCTCAGTCCCTGCAGAATTTGTATGATGCCTTGTTTGCTGAGGGAGAAGTAACTGGACCTCGCATTCATGAGAATGTCTTCCTGCGTGCTTGGTTTGTCCATCATTTGCATGCTCCGCAGTGTTTCCAATTTCGGGTTGTTGAAATCAATGGTCACTGGCGACACTGGTTCAATGACATCATTTCTGCCTGGAGAGATCGCATCCTTCCGTTAGAACAGGTCATTTTTGATATTGTCAGGCCAAATCCTCCTCGTACTGGAGTTGCCCAGGACATTTTATTTGACATTATTCTTTCACAAGGATTAGATGCTCCGCGATGGGCAGGATTAGTGTCCATCTGCAAAAAGGATGATCCTGCACAGAGGGTTGCATATTCAGTTGCTGTATCGCTATCTGAAATCACAAGTGGGCATCAGATCATTCAACAAGCGGAATATCTCCATGAGTGCAATCTGAACACATGTTCAATTCGTAACGGCTGGAATCGGATCCCTTTCACACTTGAGCCTGTTCATGAAATGCAAGATGGGGATTCCTTCATCGTTGTTGTGCGAAGTGCTTCTTCAAGCTCCACTGCAGCTCCAGCCACGGCATTGCCCTCTGCATCGGCTGTCTCACATCCATCCACTGAGCATTCGCCTGGGCACCCGAATGAAGTGAATGCACCAGATCGTGAGGATGTTATCCGTGATCAGCCAGATTCACCATATCCCTCACCAAGCTCGACTGGTCCTGATGAACATGTAACTCATGCAACCATTCACAGGCTGGGGCATGTTCAAATCACAGGCCTAGTCAGAAGCCGCACGCACCTTCAAATGCTACAGGATGCAGCCAGGATTGTTGGAGTACCATCTGACCATTTCATTGCTTTTCATCGGTTGCAATGTCTTCCTGATGATCAAGTGCCCGGAGTTGAATCTATTATTCTTCAACACTACCTGGACATTCCACCTGGGTCGACAGAGAAGCTTGTCCTCATCGACATCGAGATGCATCACCAGCATAGTGGTGGGACTCATCCGAGTGCGCCTCCAGTATCCAGACAGATCCACAGAATCCTGCCCACTGTGGTCAGACAGTACCTGCTCCAAGTCACGCGTACGGATGCCTATTGTGAGTGGCACCAGACAGACTGCTTGATTTACCGCAACCGTATTCTTTGGAATCAACAAGAGCGAGGTCCGCTTCGAACAGAGCATGGCATGTACTTCAGGATCGTCATCCCTCCACCCTCTGATGCCACCTGGGACGTAGGACGAGCCATCCGCATCTTTCACGATGCCGCGAATGTTTTTGAATCTCCTATTGCTGGACGTGTTGCGGAAGAGATCATGCAATCTGGAGAAGAAATTTCTAGTCCCTCTAGACAACAAGTTCGCGATGATAGCAGGACCAATGGGCACACTGTCTCATTCAAGCAGGCTGATCTTGAAGGTGATATCGACGTACCGATGACATCAGTACGCAGACGACCAGAAAGACCTCCACGACCTGCCCATGATGGAGATGAATCCTGGTTTTGGGAATTTGGACAAATATTTTCCCAGCACGCACGAGAGGAAGCATTTGAGGGTGAATATTTCCTCTACGTTCAGTCGTGGTACATTGATCATCTCAGGAGAACAGTTTGTCGACAGCCCAGGCCAATTCGTCTCGATCATTACTGGATCACATGGCTTGACGACTTTACGCACACTTGGAGGGATGAAATGGTTCAGAATGTTCCTTATTCAGTGCACATCATCAAGCCACGACCGCCGCAATACCGTCATTATGGGTATGCTTGCCATATTCTCCTGGAACAAAATAGAGCACCTGGACAGGCAGCTGGTGTCCTTACTGCTCTCTTGGCAGGTTACACGAATGACGGCATTATCCAAGGCGCATTCTCTATGCCAAGGCACATTCGCAAGCAGGACGTGATCGACACACTCGAAATTGCGCCATTTTGCGAGGATCGTCGATGCACGGTTTATCATGATCGTAACATTGTGCACCTTGTCGTTGCGACTGAAGTGAACTCTGGTTTCAGCATCCGTGTGCAAGTTGAACCTAGGAATCATCAATTGCCACGCTTGCCGAATGAAACGCCTGAGGAACCTCCAGGGTACTTTGATGATATTGTCATGATGCAACATTCATCCCATGTGCATTCGCCGTCCCACACAGCCACTGGTAGCAATGATGCACAGCCTGCACATGCATGCCCTGCTTTCCAGTTCAATGTCCATGCGGCTGAGTTTCAACCTGGTAGAAATGTCTTTGACAACAATGACCTGATTCATGAGCTGTACCTAATTTGGAATGCAAGAGTATTCACTTGGGAAAATGAAGCTCCATCAGCTCCGATCATCACCTGGTTTGTTGACCACCGTGGACTGCCGATTTGCACTCAGAGCCGTCATGTCCACCTTGATGATCGGTTTCAAGATTGGGAAACGCGCGTCCGCACCACTTGGCAGGATTTCATTGACACCGGTGTTGCACTTGAAATGCATGTTGTTGAACCTGCACCGCCAATCCTTGAGCCTAATGTCATTGCCCATGTAATCCTGGTACAGGCACCCAGAGTTGAGTGGGTATCCAGTCTCGTAACGGTATTTGATTCTTTTCTCAGCCGTAGAGACAATCATCTCATCCGACTTGCTGTGACGACCTCGGAGCATATCCAACTCGATGTGATCATGCGTCACTGTGGATACACACAAGCCCATGCTGTGCCATTTCAAGGATGGATCAATGGTCACCCTGTCCAACCTGATCAACGATGGCCAGGGCGGTCCGGAGATGAAATCACTGTTAGAGTCGAACGACCTGTTATGGTCATGCCTGTCCAAGACCAAGGCGATGAAGCTGCTGCCTTGCAGCTCCCACCGCGCCCTGTGCACTCATTGACGTTGCATGACAAACTTGTACTGAGCCATCAGGTACCTATTCGGCTTTTCCACATTGACACTCTGCAGGGGACTCCTCCTGGATTCCCGACACATGTGATGGTTCCCGATGAATACTCTGAACATGATATCCAAGGCGCACTTTTGGAGTTTGGTTTCAACCATCATGTTTATTGTTTGCCTGGAACTGGGTCTGCATATGTTTTCCCTGAAGCATGGACTGCAACCGATCATGATTGGCATTATATTTACTTTCCGTTGAAATTCCAGGATCCATCGGAAATTATCTTGCACAAAGATGATCATGATCTCGACGAACAGGAACACATGATTCTTCTCCATTCACTTGGTTTTGAACGTGCTGTTGTCATTGATAAACGCAGACCCAGGCGTCATTTGACACTTCTCCAATTTCACAACAATGAGCCTGCCTTGGATGTTCCAGCAACGAAATGCAAAGTCCCAACTGCCTGGCCGAAGAGACAGACTGTCATCCCACATCAGCAGTTTTTCCACCCGCCTGCACAGGAGTCAGCTTTGACTGACCACATCCTGGCCTGGGATTTAACTTTGCTTGATCTGCAAGATTTCTTTCGCTCAGGTGCCACCACACTATGCACATGGCATTCCCACTTGCAGGTGCCAGAGTTTGTTCGTACTGCTTTGGATCAGTCGACAGACGTTGAAGGCTCACTGCCGACATATGGTGACTTTGACCGTCTGATTATCTATACAGATGGAAGTTCCAAACCATCCAACCGCAGGAAAGCACCGTTGTGGGTACAAGAAATTGATGCGCCGGATGCCTGGGCATTTGTTGTCCTCGGCGAGAAATATGGAGACACTGAAAATGTCTCCAAGATTTCATTTCTCGGATGGCACTCACAACCAGTCCTGTACGAGTCTGAGTTGCCCCATTTTCTTGGCACTGATGCTATTGGGTCCGAGTTCGCTGAACGAGAGGGTCTTTTCTGGTCTGGTGTCTGGCGATTGGGACTCAACTCAAACATTCCTACAGTGTTTAGGACTGATTCCAATATCACCGCAGGAAAGGCCTCAGGAAGTGCCAACTGCCATGACAATCACTGCACTTTTGTGTTATTGCGCAGCGTTTTTCAGGCGTTGGAAGCCGGTTTGAGCCACGACGGTTTGATTGTCGAGCATGTTGCTGGACACGCTGGGGATCCATGGAATGAACTTGCAGATCATCTTGCTAAGACCGAAGCATCTCACGGC
Source organism: Cladocopium goreaui (assembly GCA_947184155.2). NCBI lineage: Eukaryota > Dinophyceae > Suessiales > Symbiodiniaceae > Cladocopium > Cladocopium goreaui. The sequence continues at coordinate 21,624 of CAMXCT020001122.1, forward strand.
CATAAGCTTCAAAGACAGCAAATTGACATGCACAAGTGGGCCAAGTTTCTTCCTTTCCTTTGGATGGCTGTTCACCGTGATGCAGGACTGCCGGACTTAATTGGAAATGGTTTTGATATTGCTCCTCCGAAATTGCCACCCACCATGCCAAAGCCTGAAAGCATTGCCTCTCCAACCTCAACAACATCGGCCCAATTTGCGTTGAGTCTTGCTACTTTCAATGTTGGATCGCTTTTTGTTGGCCCAGATGGCTTTGCCGGCAAACTCCAGTACCTCCGAGAACAAATGAGATCCTTCAAGCTCAACATTATTGGCTTGCAAGAAGCTCGCAGCCCTGCGGGCATGAGCACTGTTGATGATGTTTTGCGACTGGCAGGCGGATCGCACAACGGACAACATGGCATCGAGATCTGGATCAATCTGGCGCAGCCGATCAGTTGTGCAGGTGGCAAATCTCAGTTTTTGAGGAAATCACAGGTTCAGGTAGTCCATGCTGATCCACGTAGATTGCTTGTCCGTATTGAGAATCCTCAACTCAACTGTCATGTTCTTTCCATGCATGCCCCGCAAAGTGGTCGACCTCTTTGTGAACGAAAGACTTGGTGGGAAGAAACACAAGACATCGTACAGACACACTGCAGAGACATCCCACTTATTCTTTTAATTGATGCAAATGCAAAAAGTGGACCTCAACGGCCACCCGTGGTATTTGATCAGGACGACTCGTGCTCGGCCAATACTGCCTTTTTCATTGACTTTCTGCATGTTCACGGATTGTATTTGCCCTGCACCAGCTGCCTGCACGATGGTCCCACTGCGACATGGACTTCGCCTGATGGAATGCACCAACATCGAATTGATTATGTTGCAGTCCCACAAAGTTGGAGTTCCTCCTGTGCCCATTCTTGTGTTCTTCATGAGTTTGACCACGGAAATGCTCAGGATGATCACCGCGCAGTTGGCCTTCAATTGTGTTGGCAGGAAAAAATGGAAATCCAGCACAAACAAAACAAGGGTGCATCCTTTCAACGAAGTGCTATTGGCTCCAATAGTCCACACATTGCATGCCATGAGATTAAATCTGTGCCTTGGTCGACCGACATTGAAACACAGGTGCAAGACCTCAACAAACACCTGCTCCAGCAGGTTTGCACAGCTTGTCCAATTTCACAATCGATTCCCAAGAAGCGATGTTTAGCTGGGGACATTTGGGACCTTCGTGCCAGAAAGCTTGCCCTGAAAAGGCGTCTCCATGGCGCTGCCTACCATCGCTCATTGACACGGCTCCGTCTCTTCTTTCAGCTCTGGAAGATGCCAGACACAGCAGATGATATCATTGGCAAACATCAGGCATATGCATGTACCAATCTTTGTATCCAAATCAAATTGCAGTGTAAATACGTTGTATTGGCACGACACCTGCGCAAACACCTCAGGAAATCCAAAGCTCAGGCCTTGCAGGATGACATCACAGCGCTGCCGGATACTGCCCCAGCTGGGGAGATCTTACACAGCCTTAAGCCACACCTTGGATCGACCAATCCCAAGAAGGTTAAACGGGCTTGTCTACCTCTGGTCAAGGACATTGACGGCAACGTTTGTGCCACACCTGCAGAGGCCCAAAACAGATGGATCCAATTCTTCCAACACATTGAAAGTGGTCAGAGACTCACCCATGCAGAGTTCAGGCAAACATGGCTTGGAAACCTTGCCAAGTTTTTGCAAATTGACACCCTCCATGTCCCGATCCATGAACTGCCCAGTCTTGTTGACTTAGAAAATGCGTTCAGAAGGGTTTCGATTGGGAAAGCTGTTGGCATGGATGGCATCCCGCCAGAATTGTGCCGCTTCAAAGCCCGTGACCTTGCGAGATTGTCGTACTCCATCTTGCTCAAAACCTGCCTCTTTGGCCAAGAAGCCATCGAACATAAAGGTGGCAGATTAGCGATCGCATGGAAACACAAAGGTGATCCCACTGAGTGTTCATCGCATCGGTCACTCTTGGTTTCAAGCCATTTAGGTAAGACCATCCACCGGGCATTGCGGCAGAAACACAATTCGCTGTACGCTCGTTTCATGCAATCACAACAGCTCGGGGGTAGGCCCCACATGCCAGTTGGCGTTCCACTTCACATGACCCGGGCGTTTTTGAGATGGCAACAGCGACAGAATTTCCCAGCATCGGTTGTATTCCTTGATCTCACTGAAGCCTTTTATCGGGTCGTTAGAGTGCTGGCTGTAGGTGGTGAATTTGATGATGAACACTTGGCCTACATCGCGCACCACTTGGGATACTCTTCGGAGACATTGCATGAATTTGCCCAGCAGATCAGTGAACCTTCCGCCCTTGCACAAGCAGGTGCACCTTTGCATGTCCAACGATTCATGCAAGCACTGCACACTGACACTTGGTTCACCATTGGTGACCAAACTGACATCGTCAGAACAGAGCAAGGGTCACGTCCAGGAGACAGTTATGCGGATGTCGTTTTCGGACTGCTTTGGGCCAAATTGCTCAGAAAGTTCGAATCCAAATTGATTGCAGCAGGTGTTCTCACCTTTGTTCCCAACATTGAACATCCACATCTTTTTGGGAGCCTTCCTGATGATGCCACTGCCAAACCATTTATCGGTCCAACGTGGATGGACGACCTGAGCGTCTGTCTCTGTGCTCAGTCGAACTCAGCATTGTTGGCCAAAACTGGTACGGCTTTGAGCATTCTGATTGACCTTTGCCATGAAACCCACATGCAACCGAACCTCAAGAAAGGGAAAGCAGAAGTCATGTTGTGTTTTCGTGGATCTGGATCAAGAGCACTCAGAAGGCGATTCTACTCACAAAATTGTGGTTTTCCTGTTGTATGTGAGAATCAGACCCACTGCATTTCAGTTGTGAGCAGATACCTTCATTTAGGAGGGATCATTCATCACAAGACGGTCACGAGTGTCGAGATCACGCGCCGCCTTGGCATTGCACACCAAGCATTCACGCATCACAGGAGAGTGCTGTACCGCAACCAACAGATCCCGTGGAAGAAGCGCCAGGAAATTTTTGCCACACTTGTACTCAGCAAACTTGTGTACGGTTTCGAATCATGGACGTTTGACACCCAACAGTGCCGTGACCAGATACACACTGGCATCATCAAACTCTACAAACGTCTTTTGGGTAGCCGATTTTCAGAGCACCTCACGGACGATGCAGTCATCATTGCTGCAGGGCTGCCATCTCCTACTGAGCTTCTCAGATGTTGTCGCTTGCGTTACTTTGGCACGTTGTACCGTTGTGGCCATGCTGCACATTGGGGCCTATTGCAAGAAGATCAGACATGGGTCTCCCTGATTGAAGATGACTTTCGTTGGCTTTGGTGTCAACTGTTTAACAACACCAGTTTGCCTGATCCTGCACTGCATTTTCCTGCATGGAGTGACTTAATCCTGCATCATGGAGGCTACTGGAAAAAGCTCATCAAGAAAGGTGCTACCCATGCATGTTTGCAAAGAGAGAATGAAGAAATTGCGGTTCAGATGCATCAGAGGGTTGCACATATAATCCATCAACATGGATGGGCTCCTGCCCTTCCACAGCCTTTCAGCACGTCCACTACAGGGAACAAAACCTTTGGTTGCTTGCATTGTAGGACAGCCCATGCCACAAGGGCTGGTGAAAGTGCCCACATGTTCCGACGCCATGGATTCCAGGCACCGGCACGGAGGCTTTTCGACGGCACCTCATGTCCCAATTGTTTGCGAGAGTATCACACTCGTGCAAAAGTTCTGGCCCACCTAAGACATGCTCATGTTTGCAGACAGAGTCTTGTCGGCAGAAAGTTGCAATGCGCAACCACCCCCGGGACCGGATCGATTGTTGACAGAGCCCTTCATGAAGCAACAGATGGGGCCATTCCTTTCTTGCATGGATCAGGGCCGCGCTTGCCAGACGGTAATCGTCAGGATTTTGTTGCCTATGACATTCAAGTTCTGGAGGACATCTACATATGTCTAGCTGAGTTGGAACCGGATGTTGATCCACTGAATGCCTTGCAAACAGTGATCCAACGACACCCGATCAGTTGGACCACATGCTGCAGTACTTTGTCTGAGTTTCTGGAAACATTCACACCTGCTGATGCAGAGCCTTTGTGTCTAGGTTTTGACCAAGTCATTGCATGCATTCATTCCCTGCTTGATGTGGAACAGTGGCCATTCCTTGTCGCAGCGAAGCAACCAAATTCACTGTCCAAGGTGCGCCTGGATGAATGGGAAAATTGGTTTGCAGACCTTGCCACAGGGCCCATTGCAGAACGTGCTTTGATCCCTGCCATACCTCGCCCAGTCTGCCGTTACAAAATTGTATTGCATGCATACGCTGGAAGACGCAGACGAGGTGACATTGAATGGTACATGACCTCATTTGCAGAACAATTTCCTGATCATATCATTGTGACTGCCTCGGTTGACATTGTCATTGACTCCAAGTTCGGGGATATTTCAAAGGTTGAAATCCGCGACTACTGGCTTTCACACATTCATCATGGTCATGTTATTGCTTTCATTGGGGGCCCTCCGTGCAACACATGGAGCAAAGCCCGCAACATCGACCTAGGTGAAGCACATGGACCTAGAGTCATACGTAGCCCAGAAGCTCCGTGGGGCCTGCCATCACTGCGGTTGGGCGAGCTTCGCCAGGTCATGCTGGCTGTTGCTTGGTTTTGCCTTTGAATGCATGGCAACACTTGCCACTTGCAATGGTGCTGGGCTTCTGGAGCACCCGAAAGACCCAGAACGCCCAGACTATGTAAGCATCTGGCGTCTACCAATTTTGCAGCTGCTACTGACATTGCCGCGAATGAGACTGATCTCGCTCTCCCAGGGCTTGTTCGGTGCCCCTTCGCCGAAGCCCACTTCGTTCCTTGTTTTGGGCATCGCGACACTGGAAATTGACTTGAATAGACACCGTCTGTCGGGCAATCTTCCACAGGGCTGTTCGATTGGCAAAGACTCTAGCGGCAATTACCGGACTGCTCCGCTTAAAGAATATCCTCCAGCACTCTGTAAAGCGATTGCAGCCGGTCTCTGTACAGACATCACCAGCATTGAGTGCGGTGATACCTGCCAAGATCCACCATCTGAGTTTCTTGCACGATGTAAAGGCATGAGGGATGTAACTTTTGATGGTCGGATTGGACATGACGGCTAAGACCGTCAGGCATTTTGAATTTGAACCTTGCTCCGTCGCAGCGTCGAACGCTTCAAGTCACGGGAGGGAAAAAAATATTATCTAAATATCGAAAAAACAAATCTATGATACTAATATCATATATATATATCATAATATATCATATATCATATCTAAATATCATACAAATCTATGGGACAATGTGGCGGATATGGCAAAACTTAACCATCCCCGCCTGGCCGCGAGGGCCTAGGGCTCGTCCTACGACTGGTGGCACAGCTTGGGACCTTGAAGTTGCGGCAAGATACCCCTGTTGGGTGATGATTATAGGAGATTATACTAGCCAATATATAGAGATTATATATATATATGATTATATAGGGGATTATAGTGATCTAATAGGGATATTGTGGGATTTTTTGAAATATGTTGAACAGCGCTCCAGTGCTCATTTCAACATCACCACCACTTCGGCTCCAATCCATAATCCATATGTCGCCAACAAGATCTCATTCTTAATCGCACCTCCCACATGCACCATCGAATCATAAGAATCCCACAGTTCTATAAACATCCTCTTTCGAACACCGTTTTCAGGTGCCATCTCGCGTCGACCTTGAACTACCCTCCGGTAATTCAACATAGATGTTCCTTATCTATTCATTGTGATTTTCCATAGCCATGTTAAATTACCAGTGTAAGCCCCATTAATTACATTCCCATGTTTCATCCCATGTTTCATCCCATGTTTCATCCCATATATCTAGGATTTCCCATGACCAGAAAGACCCCTAAGAGCGATCCAGGATCGCGGAAAAAAACTTCGCCGCATCGGCCCAGCAACTTGGCTTGCAATTTCGTCCACATCTTGGGACATCTGCACCTTCGGCGGTTTCCGTGAAACACCGTTATAAAGGACAAAACTGACCAGGTCACAGCGATGTTTTTCGGGGGTTCAGCCGCTGTTAAGGGGATAGGGTCCCCCACTCCTAACCTCTGGTTTCTACATACAAAAAACGATGGAAAATATTGGAAAGATCCAGCATTTTTCATTGGAAAACTCACCATTTCAATAGCTATGTTAAACTACCAGAGGGTAACCATGGAAAAATAATGTAAAATATATGGCGTTGTCTGAAAATGGGCTGCTGTACCCCATCTGCTGGTCAATCATCATTTTCCCTTCAGATAGTCATTTGGAGGTTACATTCCATTTTCAGACATACCCAAACACTTGTACTTGGTTGAAAAAAAATATATATATACCATTCTATCCCCTTCAACTCCCATTAAATCTCCGATTTTTCATGATTAAACCCCCACTCTTTATGGTAACATCCACATGTTTCGTGGTAAAATATCATCTTTTAATGGTAAAATCCCGAGTTTTCATGATAAAAGATCCACATTTTTCATGGCTAAAATCCCCCATTTTCATGATGACATCACGGCAGCTTCCACACCTGGCAGGTCACCGCTTCAGCCTGCGCGCGCCGCAAGCTTCGCAGCAATTCGGAGATGGGGCGGCGACCGTGGTACCTCGGCGATCCGAAAAAACCGGTTGGAGACCGTTGGAGATCGTTGGTGTTGGGGTAATCTGACCCTTTAGGTATGGGATATATTATATTACTATATATAATATAATTATATATATATGCTATATATATATATATTATTATATATTATAAATATGTATATATATATATTATATATAATATACACATTTAATGGGATTTAAGAGGAAATATAATGGGATACAATGGGAATTCAATACAACATATAATGGGATTTACCTTATGGGAATTTAACATTACCCATTAAAACTTGTGATTTTCCACAGCTATGTTCAATTACCAGAGAGTATCTACAAGGTGAGGATCCCCCATCAACCGTAGTGACTGGCAAGTTGTGTGCCAAAAAAAACGTAGCTATCCTTTGGGGCCTCAACTTCTATAGATGTATAGTATACCCTCTGGTAAACAAACAGTTCGCGAACTGGAAAATGGGCATAGAAATAGTTGATTTACCGATTTACCCATTAATAGCATGGTGATGTTCCACAGTTTTTTGTATGTTTACCAGGTGGATGATATTTAGCCCCGTCCCGTTGGGGATGATATCCCCATCAGGGCTCCCCACTTGCAACGATTCCTCTCCAGCAGCAGGTTCACCGAGTTCCGCATCTCTTCACTGGTGTCGGTCCCTTCCAAACAGAGCTCCTTAGCACGTGGCATGGGACAGATTCGATGATGGGTGACTTGCCACTTGAAAAACCGGTCGCTTGTGATGGAAAAGATGATGGTGAATTTGATTGTAGTTGTATAGTGTCAAGATGTGTGAAGTGTGACGTGTAGCAATGAGTTGTTTTGCTATGGCTCACTGGCAGACTGGTTGGCAACTGTCGAAGCCAGATATTAGCTGATTGGGCTAACAATATCATGGAAACATCCCACATGTTTGAGACCGAATCTCAAGAGGCAAGCTCAACGTCCAAGAGACTACGAACAGCTCAAAAGCAGGCAATTCTCCCAACAAGTTGCCAGATTCACTCCACAACTCAAGATGCGAAATCATATGAAATCATATGAACATCCACCAATTACATCGCCTCAATATGTGTGATGGTATCTGAAATCATATCAAACAAATACGATATCTGAAAGACGAACACCGTAATCTTCCTCACGTGCAATTCAAAAAAATATGTTGACACGCGCTACCTGCAACAGATGTGTAATTACAAGACAGTGTCATTCCTTGTGTCAAAGCAGTTTCCAAAACAACGAACATCAATTTGGAAACATCAATTTGGAAAACCAGTTGGAAAATTAGTGTCAAACATCAATTTTTTCCAACTTTTCACATCTTTTCACCAGAATCCCAGCCACACAGTTCCCAGGGAATTTTCCCAAGGCTCCAGTAGCACAAAGTTCTCCTCCAAGGCCTTCAGCAACGCAGAGGCACCCAGATCCGAGATTTCGTTGCTGCTCAGATCCAAGGAGAAGAGTAAGGACTGACTTCGAAGCACCTTCCGCAGGAATTTCATGGGTCAAGGGGATGTCAAGGGGACCCCAGGGGACCCCAGGGGATGGGGAGAAAAAAACCTCAACTTAGTGGCTTTTCATGGGGATTTAACTTAAGGGATTTCTATCAACCTAATGTGGGTTTTGATGGGGATTTAACTTAAGGGATTTCTGCGTAACTAGATTCTCCAGCCACAAAAGCATCCAGAAAATAGGAAAAAATAAATGCAAAAAGGCCCCCCCAAGCGATGCATGTTGGTGTACTACCCCCCATTCACTATAGTTCTATTGACCATACGCCGAGTGAACCAACTTATGTGTGTCAACTTAGCTATCTAAATCCCATTCAATCATCATATATCATCATTTTTGCTGCTATCAACAACGGGGGGCCTCACCTTCCCCAAACAAAGACCCTTGGCCTCCGCCAAGCGTGTGGCGTCCATGTCGTCCAGATGTGTCTTCTGCAACGACAAATGCTGTAGACCCGGATGTGCCTCGTGGTGACCGGCCAGGACCCAAGGGCACCGAAGGGCACCGAAGGGTGGGGGCAAAAAAAGAATGGCAATATAGTTACCCTCTGGTAAACTAACATAGCTATTGAAAATGGCCATTTATAGTGAGTTTTCCCATTAAAAATGGTGATTTTCCATAGTTATGTTAGTTTACCAGAGGTTACCATCTGGTGGCCAGGTGACCTGCTAAGACTGGCTAAGACTTGGCGAAGTGGAAAAAAATTGGGAAATCCATGGAGAATCACCATCTGCTCAGACCCATAGCTATATGTTAAACAAAACCGCCCCGGCCTGAAGTGCTTGGCACCAAAGTTCAGTATCCACCACATTGCCGTCTAACGAAAGAGATCTCAGCTTCCTCAAACCTGACAAGTCAGGTTTGGTTTTCCGAACGGAAAACCTCAACCAGAAATCATGGATTTTATCCCAAAATCTAGGGGCTTCTGGCAACTGTTCCATTCAATTTTTGGAACCCAATCACATGATGAAATCATACGAACTAGTGAAAAGAAAACGAACAGTTGGGTGGCCTTTTATGGGGAGATCTACGGATACTGAATCTGGCCAGCCCCTCGAATTATTGGAATGGCTAAAACGCCTGAAACGCAAATTGTGATCAGTTTCTAGGAGACTTGGCGACTTCAACTTGCTTGACATGACCACATGCATAGGATGTCTTCCTGTTTCCAAGGTTCTCAACGTGCTTGACCCAAAAACATCTGATGGTAAAAAACAACAACGATAAATCATGAAAATCTATAATATATCACATATGGTAATGTTTTTTGACGTTAACTTAGCAGCAACCATCAACCATCACCAACACCTCGTGCCCCACCACCATTTGAATTCTCCTTGTTGGAGAGCCATTGCGGCTTCGGCGTCCACCTGCCGTGGGGATGTGATGACTCTAAGACCTTCAAGATGATGGAATTTCTCATGGATATTTCATGAAATCCTCCTGTGGGACCTGTCCATTTTGGGAGAATTTAACGATGAATTTCTGATTTCCATGATATCCCATTGTCCCATCTCCAAAATCTCATCAGATTCCAAGTGTTCATGAGATTCGGTTTTTAAAAAAGAGGATCTCAATGGACTCAGCACATAGATTCCAAACATTTTTTTACATGCCGAAGCCGAAGTGGTTTGAATTCGTCCTAGCCGTGAAGCGCCCCATTCAGCCTTCACGGTGAAAACATCCAAACAAAAAACCAGGGGTTTTCCGTGTCACCAGAAAAAACCTCCGGGATGATCAGTCCCTCCGGGATCCGGTGGCGAAAACCGAAAAGGTCTGGCTGAGTCCTGACCTTGTACCATTTCTTCAGGAAGGAGAGATCTGCAAAACGTGCTTCACACTCCTCCTGAAGGTAGTTGATGAGCGCACTGGACGCCACACCTGGGTGGTCTCGATATCGGACTCAACGGCAGGCCGTTTGTTTGAGCCCTGCCCAGCGGTTCAACAAGTTCAACGGGATTGCAACAGGCTTTGGCTCATTACCCCGAACTGTCCCCAACAAACATCTACAAACAATGGTTTGAGCACAGAAAATTTTGGCCGGTTCTTTAAATGTCATAGGTCCCACGGACTGTCCCACTGCTCCCCACGGGAAGTCCCCACGGGCGCCGAGCAGCAATCCAATCGGCGATGAGAAAAGACAAAGCACTGGGTGGCCTCGACGGATGAAGTCTCAGGAAAATTTGAAACAAACAGACCTAACATGACCTAACAATCCCAAAAAAAACGCCTAGGAAACTGATTTGATTGAGACTTTCAATGATTGTACTGATTGGATATGATTAGATACTTACGTATATCACATTTTACAACTGTAGAACATGATTAATAAAACTAATTTGATTGGCAAAACATAACTTTCTCGTCCATCATATGGCTATGGTCAAAACCCGGGCACCCAACCCTGGGAATAGCTGGTAAAGGAAGTTCATCCGTTTCATCCCACGAAAAATTGATCCCCATAGTCCCCATAGATGCCATAGATATAGAGGTTTCCAGAAATGGGGGTACCCCCAGTCATCCATTTATAGATAGGAGTTTCCATGAAATAAACCATCCATTTTTGGGGGTATCCCCCATTTATGGAAACCTCTATATCTGGTGTTTCCATGTTTTCCCGTGGTTCCAAGAGTTCTGCCCCCGCCTGAGCAGCTTTTGCCTGAACCAGAAAAGCTTCCCAACACTCTGAGCGCGTCTTCGGGGAGCGCTCCGGCGATTCCTAGAGGCTCCCGGCGGTGCCATACTTCGTGGCTGAGCGCCGTGGGTCATCGGGTATCAAGAATTTCGTGGATGATTAACACATATCAATTAACATATATAGCTTCACAGATGTAGATTAATTGATCAATCATATTAATAGATATCAATTGGACACTTCACAGATGTAGATTAGCCTGATTCTCTAGACTTAGAGCTGAACAGTCCATTCCTTGGGCGATTTTGACCGCACCAAATATGCTTGAGGCGTTGATTTTCGGCTGAAAATACCCGTGAAATTTGTTGCTGAAATCCGGCGAAATCCTGGATGTCGTCATTTCTTGTGAACAGTCCCGATTCTTCCTGATGAACTCACTACGTCACACGAAATTCAAATTGTAACTTTCAGTTGTGAAATGTTGTGAACGGGTAAACCGGAAAACCATTGATTCTGCACTCAAATCCCTCAAAAGGGATGAGTTCCCGTTCTCAATGAATATGAAGAAAATCCCTTTTTCCAATGGTTAAACAACTGGATCCTCAACGGAGAAATGAACATGTACAATAGATAACTGTGTTTAATTCATGAAGACTTCGCGATTCCATGGAATAAACAAAAAACATATCCATTTTCCACATTTTTCCACTGGATAACTACATAGATATTGTAGTATAATAGATAAATCCCCATTTTCCATGTGCATGCATGATGAATCGCGCATTTTCCATGAAACAAAACACAAAGCGGGTCATCCGTGTTTTCCACTGGCTCGAATCCGATAGCATCCAACAAGAGAAGAAAACATATTCTGCAATGGATTCAATATTGGGATGAGTTCATTTTTTGGGACCCCACAATCGAATACAGTAGTTTCCAAATTTAATGTTTCCAAAAAAGACGAACATCTGTGGTAGCCTATGGAGCCCGTTTCCCAAATTTTGACCCGTAAGCCATATCTAGCCATAATCATAATATCTGGATCGTTCATCCCGGCAAGAAAACTAGATTTAAGTGTGTACTTCCTATTCATGTTTGCAATATAAGTACAGTATCCCAGAGAAAGACAACTTCGCATGGATCTGCAGATAGTGAATGATAGTGAATGACAGTGAATGATAGTGAATGATAGTGAATATGATTCCATGGTAGTGATAGGTTGCAAGACCTCTCCAGATTTTCTCCAGTATCCATAGCCAATCTTAGATACCAAACAAATAAACTCCTTGATACCAAAACACTATATAATATTAGATTACCCATCCAAGATTGACCTAGCATTGTCCAGTATCGATATGGCAGTGTGTCAAAACCTTGTACCCCTTCTGTTCACATCAAAATAGCTGGGTTAAAATGGATGTTCATCCCACTAAAGTAATGGTATTAATAGGTATTGATCCATACCCATATAACCAAGTGTTGTTAATGGGACATTATACCATTAGTAAACCACTAATATTCCATTAACCATAGTATAAACCATTAATATTCCATTATACCATTAGTATACCATACCCATATCCCAGACTTTCCCAACCATCTTCCGCCAGTCCCACGGGTCCCCATACGGGTCGAACCTCGCTGCGTTCGCTGCGTTCCGCGCTCGGCGACAGCGCGAAGGTCACGTTGCGGCCCCAGCCCGGCGAGGCGTCGCAGTGCACCGCGGCCATGGTGGAGCAGCCCGGGACGTAGCGTAAGTGAGATGATGTTGATGATATAGTTCCAATAGTAATGGTCAACTAGATCATTGAGATGATTTTGACTCATATGTTATAATATGTTATGATAGCCGTGATGGGTCAAGTCCTTCCAGAGGTGCGGCTGAGACGGCAGAACCTTGACCAGAGCCATGTTTTGTTTCCCCTTGCGGTGGGCACTGCTTTGTTTCCAAGGGCAATCAGCGACCACTTGACCTTGGCTACCTTGATACTTTCAAGTCTGGCTGGGTGGCATGCCACTGGATTCAGTGGCTACTGGTATGTTGGTTCTGATCATAACTCTCGCTGCAATGGCGTCACATTGCTGACTTCCAGCTTTTCGCTATGGGTCCTGTGCATCACAACCTTTGTAGCATATGGCCGGTCCAATGACCCTGCTTTTTGTGACGAGAAATCTGGAAGGTGCAATCTTGCATCGCTACCCTTTCTATGTTCCTTTAGAAACTTTGGTCATGGTGGTGCGCGTGCTTCAGTGATTGCCTGACCGGTCCGGATTCAGTCGTAGCAACTCAGCTTGAGTGGCATTGGACATGCAAGTTGTAAGGAAAATGGCGTGCTGCTAGCTAGACTTCAGCACTTTCAGCATAGGAGTTATTGCTAGCAGTTTGGCAGCTGGTTGGCACCACAGCCACATGAACGAAGCGGAAGAAGACATGGAGGAAAAGTCGTAACACACCCGATTTCTAGATCCATTGTTTCGACCTGACCTGCACGACTTGAGGCTCAGGCTTGGGTCGCACAGCTTTTGTGTTTTTCTCGCCCTGGCCTGCTAATTTGAAATTTGATTTGTCAAACGATTCTTGTCAGCTGTTGAGTCCCCTAAGTGGTATTCTTCTGGCAGCATCAGTCTGCCAACAAAATAATTGTCACCAGCTGCGCTTGTCTGGTGCCCAAGTTAATGCCCAGCAGCGGCCTGTGGACTATGCTCGGAAGGTGGGTGAGGGCCAACCAGAGCTTTCGCCCATCTTTGATGTGTGTACAAAACAGCCCGCTGTTTCACCTCAAGACTGGCCTCGCCGCACTGCTGCCGCCGTGCGCGAGTGCTCCAATCGTCCGCGCTATAATATGTTATGATATGTTATAATATGTTATGATATGTTATAATATGTTATGATATGTTATAATATGTTATGATATGTTATAATATAGTAATGGCCCAACTATAGATCTAACTAATAGTAATTGTAACATATTATTAACTATTGTGTACATTCATAGTATATGATATAATAATTGAGATGATATTAGCTATTAATGTGTGGTTTTTCTGGCGTGATGAACCGTGATTCCATAAATCATCTCCTCGACACTGGAGAACGGTATTTTTCAACCAGTGGGTCGAACGGGGCATGAGATTTGAGGATCATTGTGCAAAAACGACAAGTAAAGGTCATGAAGGAAAGCTTGCTGAATTTCGACGGATGATTAGATCAGATCCCAAAGCACAAACAGTCTGGTCGTCGAGGTGTTCCTCGAGGTGTTCAGTCTGTTTGGCGTTGAAAGGGCGAAACACATCGAATCGATCAATGAATATGCGATCAATCTTGAAGATCACACTGTTCTCATAGCATCTGGGATCTGCAGGATATGCTGGGATTTTTGTTCTTTTCTCTTGACCCTTTGAGACCTTTGCCTGTCTCACACAGCTCCCATTGTTCAGTCGCTGTTTCGACGGGGCAACCTTACTTCGCGGCCAAGCGGTTTTGTCTTAGCTTCTGCTTCCACTGTTCCTTGGAAAAAATCACCTCCAAAGAATGAGATCAGCAATTCTACCAAGCACCAGATGAAGCAAAGCCAGTAACTGTTCATCCACTGTACATACTCTGAACTAAAAAACAAGGTACACCTTTGGCCATCCCGACTTGCTGTCAATGGCAGTACCAAATTCTGCTGGCCATCTAAAACTTGACCACCAGACTCATTTGAACTCATTTGGGTTGAAATCTAAAGTCAATGGGAGGATGACTGGGGTTACATAGAAACCACCAGCTCAAGCCCTCAGATTCTCCGCACGTGAAATCACAGGATCTGCCACAATTCCCAGGTCAGGGCCAGGATGACCAACTGATGGATCCAAAGATAGGGTACATTTCCACCTGGCACGAGGAAACCCGGTGAAGAATGGGAAGTGCACCAACAAAAACAAGTAATCAATGGCCATGTCAGGATCCTAAAATGGAGGTACCTACCATATATAAGGCCTATATAAGGGCTTTTGAGCATCACTCTTTCTGGATCGTTTCAGTTCTTTGCCCTGTACCCCGGGTCACACCTCCCAGCTTGTTCAACTTCTGTAGGCTGAAGACCGCAGCCTTGGATCTACAACGAATCAATAGATATTAATTGGGTGTATCAAATAGAAGATCACAGCGTCATACTTTCGTGACTTAGTATGATCAACATAACAACTTAGTATGGAATCCCAGTGAAATCCGAGTTCTTATTCTATTACAGCCAATATTCACATAAAGTCAATAAAGTTCCCCCTCTATACGCCGAAAAATCACCATCAGCCCACCCCATATTGGGTCAAAATCATGGCATCTCAGGTGCTGCTCCAAGGCGCCAGGATCAACGTGACGCTCTGCAGAAACGCCACCACCTCCGGCGCGAAGGACACGCTCGGCAGCTTCGCCGCCACGTCCGTTTGGAGCCACGAGGCCGTGCTGACGAAGCCCAGCTGCGACACGAAGTAGGCGCCAGTGCGGGCCGCCACAGGGAGCACCTGGAGATGTTGGAAAAGCTATGGAAAATCACCATTTTGAATGGGAAAAGCCACTATTTCTATGGCCATTTTCAATAGCTATTTTGACATAACCAGAGGGTAGCCAAAAATCCATGGATTGTTCATGAACTACTTGGAACATGTTGGAAAATGCTGGATGAATGACTTTGGTTGAGGTCCAATTTGTCATATACACCAATTCAATATACAGTAAGCATATGTTATATCAAACATGGGGAAGTTGGGGATTTGAGCAACTTCGAATTGGAATTTATGTGTCCGAATGGGGATTGTATCTCAAACTTTTTCAATATACGGAAAGTTGGTTGGAGCAGAAAATATTGAAATGGGGAGGTTGGGGATTTGAGCAACCAAAGACAAGGACCTACTCAAGACTGCTTTTGTGTTGCTAATATGAGTGTAAGGATGTACAATAGATTGGCACCTGTCCAGCTTCCACCAGACCCAGCTGTAGGTAATGTGCTAAAGAGGCCAACCAGGTTAGAGGTAAATAACCTCAGCTCGAGCCAAGCAAACACCAGGAAGCATCCAAAAAAAGGAGCAGTTCTTGTAATATCTTGAAATATCTTGGGATCAAACTTTGCATGTTTATCTTTTTGGTTGTATATTTTTGGGATGATGATCTTAAATGGATGTTAAATGGTTTTGGCCCATGCCTAAGTTGCCACCAAAACAATGAAACCCTTCCAGATTGAGATGTGTTTTCCAGAAGGAACAAAGGAAAAAAACGGTTCAGAACTAAACTTTCTTTGCAATTATACCTGGAAGCTGTTGATTCTAGATGCACATTAATCAAAACGGCTCTTGACCCGAACCTCTCTTGACTCCACCGAACAAACCTCAGTCACTTAAATCATCTTCAAGTTGATTATGTTTTTTCGCCATGCTTCGTGACTCTTGAAAACTAAAAAACAAACTGAGTGGTGGTTTCAACTCATTATGACTCATCCCCAAACCATGTGTCAAATGAATTTTCGTTAATGTTATTTTGCAAAAGTACTAATATCATAAATTGACACCACCAGCACCAGCGACCATTTTTTCAGGTGGCTATAAGCCAGCTGCAAGAAGTCGTTGGGAGGTATACGATCCTGTGTGAATATGGTGCATAACTGTCTCATCAGTCGATCTGCTGCATACACCAACACTCCCGGAAAGAGCCTCGGTGCCGATGAAGCAAGGATTTTATCATGGATGGCATCAATTTTCCATCGATTCTGACGCAGATGAAGCATATGAAGCACATGATTTACTGTGGTGATATATTATGATATATATATATATAAATATTATGAATTATTATGACATATTCTCATCCATTGAAATCCATTGAAATCGCTGAGTTGTTTTCGCAAATCCCAGTCCGAGTCGAATCTGGGTTTCAGATGGGTCCGGTCAACTACGGTCAACTGCCCAGACGCAGAGCCAGGCAGGCGATCAAGGCGTGGCTTTCGAAGTTTGCCAAGACGTTTGGCGACTGTCCGAACTGGAGAACCATATCCTGGAGCCCAGTGGTTTCCAGGTGGCGTTGAACATCCCGATTGATTTGTTGATCAAAAATACATCCTATATGAATTTCCAATAATTATATATATAGAGAATTCTGTGCTGATATTGAATCCCATAATTTCTTTATTTCACTTATTTTCACTTTGAGTATCAATTAGCAGCCCACTTAACAAATCAACCATTAATGTAAAGTGGCTTGGAGCTTGGCCCACTGCCTCAGGCTTTTCCGGTCCTCTAAGTGGTGACAAAACACAGCTCCCAAAAGGAGGAAGAGCAACGCGAGCTCTGGAAAACTTGGATCATGTTGCGCGGCTGTCTTCGTGCCTACGGAGTTGTTTGCAAAGAAACCCCGGGCACAGGGCGGGGTTCGGCCCGGGTTCAATGTACACATACCCATAGGATCCATGTATGGTATATATGCTAACATTTGGGGTATATTGATGGTAAATGTTACCATATATGGCATTCATGGATCCTATGGGATATACTTTGTCACATGATCAAAATACTGCACGGATGGAATATGGGTATGGTATCCAAACACTGAAAAAATGATTGGTAATGCCCAAGAATATGACGTTATTATAGGTATTGGCCCATATAGATTCTAGGATTCAAGGGACACTTCCGACACTTTACGCCTTTACCAAAGGCTTCCCAACACATTGAGTCTATCACCCAATCAGAATCAACACTATTAACATCTCCCAAAACATACTGCACACATTCAGATTTGCTAGAACATAGTAGGTAAAACATGGTATAACATGGTATAACCATGACCCAGATCTATCCCATCCCACAAAATGAACTTCGCATGGTGGGCCCCAAGTCCGGCGAAGTCGCGTCCTGCCTGGAATCGGAAAGAGAAACGGAAAGCCGAAGTCTACGCCAGGCGCACGGAGGTTCAACTGCCTCGGGTTTCATGGTCAGTTCCATCAGGAGGATTTCTGGCTGGAACAGCCATGGAGGTTTCCGTTCAGCCATGGGGGTACCCCCAGTCATCCATTGATAGATGGGATAGATGATGGGATTTTCCATGAAAACCATCCATTCTTGTGGATATCCCCATTTATGGAAACCCCCAGTCATAGCACCCAACTGGGAATGATGGATCTCTCAACAACCCAACGGTAGCAACAAAAAAGCATCCACTGCTGCGGAAAAGTTCACCCAACAACTGGGATCTGAGCAACCAAAGATGGGATCCGCTTAACCAAACAAGTATGGGTGTGAAAACAGAAGCCGCGAACAAATCTATAGGTCCTTTATGGTCCTTTATGGTCCTTTATATTTCTTAGCACCCTGGTGAGGTCCACAAGTTCGACCAGGCTGCACATTACGATGGGGACAGGCTCGGAGGCATGTGAAGCAAAGCACGCAGTTCTTGTTGTCTTTCAGATTGGCGGGATGAGAATAGAGTGGACACCCATCCGTCTCTTGTCCTGCCAGGAGCCCTAGCAGGTGACCCAGTGGCGCTGGGTTTTTCTTCATCAGTCTTAGCCTCTGGTAATCAAACCTGGTCTCTTTGCAAAAAAACAGCACATTTCCATGGGATTTCCCGTCCTTCACCTTCAGCTGGTCCACCCTTATAGCAGTGGAAGGTGTTGCAGACCGCCTTGCATTGACCTTGGCCATCCCCAGGTCGTCACCATGGCTGTGGATGATGTGACCCCCATAATCGGAGGATTTCGCGAGGAGTTTCACCTCATGAAATATCGCTAGTCTTGAATAACCCAGATTCGCTCACCATGGTGCTGGAATATGCACACCTACAAAACTGGGTCATTTTTGGGGTAAATGTAGGTAAATATTCCAGCACCATGGTTCGCATCTGGGTAATATAATTATGGTCATGATGCCGATCAAAAATCAAAGATGGCCTGCTTTCCCGATGAACTGCCTTGGAAAATGGTCACAAATCACAGTTTGGTCCCATTAATGAACGGGTATGTCCAAAACATTCCAAAACTGGGGCATTCCCTGCCTGACCGCATACATCCTATTGGAAACCATTTATGTAAATATCGGTATAGGCCATAATATCCCCAAATATTCCCAAGTATGAGCCCTATCTATAAACAAGTACAACATCACAAGCTATCAATCTGGATAAATGCGGATAGTTGTCCATATATATAAAGTTACACGTCTAATATCATGTACAGTGACGTCGCGTTTTTTTAAAGTTGTGCTAACATTTATGCAGATCAGCTGGTTTTGGTGGCTCCATCCTGGCGAAACTACCAGGTGGCCATTCTGAGCACGGAGTTCCGTCACGGCCAACTTGGCATAGAGGCCGTTCATGCCACCAATGGGACACAGGTGGCGGCACCAAATGCGACGTTCGAAGAACCAGGATCCAACCATCGCACCAAGAGTGATCAACAGCAGCAAGCAAGAGGACAAGTAGGCCGTATCCTCCAGGCCCCCCCAAAAAAACTTTGTAATTCTTGGATCGAAACATCGATCAAAATTGGGGGGGTTGCAAATATATCATGAATCGTGTTTATAAATATATAATTTTCACCTAGATCCAACCTAAAATTGCATCGTTGACAAGTGTTGCATTGATGTAAACACCATTTTAAGTGATGTTTAATCCACCCAAATGTGGAAATACACAGACTCAGGATTCTGTCGTCGGCCCCATCTCCCGTTTTTTTTAGTGGGTCATTTCACGCCATTCAACATGACCAATCGGCCTCGGAGGGATGTTAGGGGTATGCATAACTCCGTTTGGAAATGGATAGGGACTGGCCTCAATGCAGATAGCCTTCAGCCAGCACAGAACTATCAGCCAGACTCGTTTTTTTTTTTTAAATCAGCATTCAGAAACATCAAAGGTTCCAGAGATATTGGATATACGTACATCTTAGATCATATTAGACATATGATGAAAAACAATTTGGAGACACCCATTATCTATATAATTATAATCTAATAGAATTCAAATATAATTTAATATAATCATATCATTGATAATGGGTGGATCTCGTTTTTTTGGATCCCCCAAATTTCAGGTGACCCTGTCCTCCAGCACCCATAGCTCCTGGCGCTGTGACAAACTCACAGATTTGGGGATCTTTACGATGGTGTTTGGGAATATGGATGGGATATCCTTGAATCTAAACTATAAATATCACTATATAATTATAATTTATAGTTTATATACTGGAATAAAGAAAAATATAATGGGATATATAAACGTAGAATCAGGAGCTTCCGGAACCGAACCGGAACGAAGAACGGGAACTGAAACATTGAAAATCAAACCGAACCGTTTGAGTAATAGGAAACGGTAGGAACCGGAACCGGTGCTTCAAACACGGAACCGAACAGAATTGACCATGGAACCGCAGTGTCCACATGAGTTTTCAAGGCAAAGTTGTGCATCCGAGATGACACAAAGAGACGAGCTTGCAAAGGAGGTGAGGACAAGGCGAAGAGGAAAAGGAACTGACACAAAATCTACAGACCCCCTGACAGATGAGAGAAGCATAAAAGATCATAAAAGATGAACACAAACTGCAAGGAAATCGAAGGACATGCAAGCACATGAAAAGAAAACGAAACAAAAAGGAGAGGAAATGGGGAAACCAAGCAAACTGAGGCTTCAATACATTTTTAAGGGAAACAAACAAACACAGGAAACCACGGAAAAACATATGAGTCCAATAAGTGATTTTTGACAACACCAAGCCCTGCCTTGCTCAAATGGAATCAGGGAATTTTCAGAAATTCTACTCATAACCAATAAACATGGTGAACTGGCCCTCAAGATCATACACAATTCGTCCAAATTGGATGGTTTGGGAATTTTGGAATACGCCAATCTTGAGAAACACCACATTTTTGCTGCTCAAATCGTCTCCTCCCACATGAGGATGCCGAAGAATAGTACGTACAAAAACCAAGCGCCATATTTTTCCACCGATTGAGGCCACTTCTGCATCACAGCACCGTCAGCTATACGCCAACGCTGCACGATCTCTCCGTAGATCATGAAAGGGCAAACTGCCTCAAGGTCTTGTCGATCACAAATTGCTGGTCTTTTGAGGATCTGAAACAATCCTTTTTTTGAGGGGTCACATGGGGTCACTAATTTTGAGCCATTCCTTCATCCTATGTCAATATTCCAAACAAGCCCCATCAAGCCCCTGTAGTTCATAATCTGACTGGGAGGGGATTCTGGATGCTATCTGGACGCTATCTGACCTATCTGTCTTTGACATCTGCAGTCCTGTTTTAGGGTTGGTTTCCTTGGTTTCCTCAGGATCCAACGCACCAAAAGCGCCCCAGCACTGGGTAGGTCAACAGGATGCCTGTCGGAACGGGGATGCGCGATGTTTTCATGGAAAGCTTCGGAGGTTTCCATAGTCATGGAGCTACCCCCAAAAACGCTGGATGGCTTACTGGAAAATCCGTAAAAACATGGATGGCTGGGTACCCTTCTGTTCGGAAACCTTCGCCTGGCCACCACCAGGCCCAGAAGATGTTGAGCCCAAAGTTGGCATCTCTGCTCTGTGGACCTTCGCTGTCTGGTGATCCCCGCAACATTGGAATGTGTTGATGGGTGTTATAAACATGTATAAACTGTATAAACCCTCGAAAATTGGAGCTTTATGGTATTGGGGCTCCCACATATACAATTCTATGGGAACATGGTGACCATGCCATTTTCTGTTCCCAATTTTGACCCGCGTCATGTACCAGCTTGCATCAGCTTGACCTGTCGGCAAGCTTATCAACCACTCTACTAACCTCATGACTTCTGGCGTGCGTTTGGCCACCCAAGAAATTCCCAAGTTTTTGCAGCCACCTGGATTTGTCAAAAAAATGATATACCACAAAAAATAATGTTCAATTGATCAAGATTGATCAAGTACAGTATGTTCATGACATGATGATCATCCAGTGAAATTGCAGGTACCCCGATATCCCATCTCTTTTCAAACCCACTTCCTGCTTATGAAAAGAAGAATGACCAGCGCTGCAAAGACGTATTTGGTGAAGCCGTGATTCAACCTCTCCAGCCAGTTGGACTGCAGAAACTTCCGCAGGCCCGGATAGGCGTCCAGGAGGTTTACCTGGCTGTAACCGCAGAAACAGCCTGGCGACAAAGCCAGAAACAAACGATATGGTTCAGAACTTCAGTGATGTCCAAGTCTTGTATCAATCCCTGAAGAAAGTCAGGTGAACTTCAAAAAAATGGCAGGTGATTTAAGTGAGTTTTTTTGGGGCTTAAGTTTATAATCCTGTTTTTTTGTGAATGGCACCAGATCTGCCCTAACCCACCTTGAACGTGTCCAACTTGCTAGGGCTTTGCGCAGTCCAGAGCATTTCGGCGGTTAAGCTGCTCCCGTCCGACAGGTGGGCCCACGCATTGTCAATCAGGGAAAACAGCTCTTGTACGTTGTTGGGATAATCCTGATCAATTGAGGCGGGCACCGACATCGGCACTATAGATTTGCCCATGGTTTTTTGGGCCTTGTGAAGCAACAAAATTAAAACTAGGGATCACATCAACATCTTTTTTCAAACCAACAAGCAAAGGGCTTCAATGGTTTTGCAGGTAGCAAAGCTGAAGCTAATGGAACGAAATATACCTGACTGGGCCATTGATGCTGTGTGCAGAACTTGTGGATGGACGCATTCAGATAATTTTCAGATAAGGATACTATGAGGGTCAACAGGAATCACGAAAATGAACCGTCTGTGCAAACTCCCCACAGAAACTGGTTGAAATACAGTATATCACACAAGCTTCCAGCCTTTGTGTCCAAAAAAACCGCGTGACTCCCAAATCCCAACGCGCCCCGATGATCCCCGATGATCCCCGGTGGAATTCGTGGGAGACACATCCTACGAAAACCGCCAAGATTCGTAGGCTTGCAAGCGTTTCAAGGCCTCAGGCTCCACTCGTGGCACTTGCTTGCCATAGGTGCGGCTCAGGATTCCTTAGATTGGTGGATTCGGCAGCAAAATCGAACATAGTCCAAAAACACTTAGCCCATGAGAACATCGAAAAATATGAACACATCTGGGAAAAAAAACATATGGAAAATATGGATAAATATCTGGTTGGTGGTTTCAACCCCTCTGAAAAATATGAGTTCGTCAGCTGGGATGATGACATTCCCAACTGAATGGAACGTCATAAAATTCATGTTCCAAACCACCAACCAGATGATGTTAGAGTTGGTGTTGTTTGTAGGATGACTTTTTCTTTCGTGGCTTGGCATGTCTTGGCATGTCTTGGCAGTGTGTCAAAACCAACAGTACCCCTTCTGTTCACATCAAAATAGCTGGGTTAAAATGGATGTTCATCCCACTATAGTTTCTGGTATCTATAGGTATTGACCCATAGCCATATTCATGGAGTGTTCTGATTTTTCACCAGCCAAGATTCTCAGCTGGTATTTCACCATGCTTTCGATGTCCGCCCGTCGCACGCGGAGAGCAGGGACCTTGATCCGGACAGCCGCCTTGATGGAGCTCAGCTCCTCAAACTGGTCCTGGAAGCCGGGCTTCGGATAGCCATGGTTTCCCCAAAACAAATGGAGGTTTCTAGCTGGGAAAATCATCAATGGCCCATTTTCCATGGCTATGTTAAATAACCAGAGGGTATATCTTTACTTCAAGAAAAAAATATATATATAAAGTATTGAATGTATTGAGATAGTAGCTATTATAATACTTTCTCAATGCGCATTTTGGACCTTCTCCGGAAGAAATATGAAACCCATTGGAACCATTCATTGAGGAAAATGAGCTGAATCCCCGAAACAGTTCAAAAGCCATCGTCCTCTGCAATCAAGATGATCTTCAACTTGCTCTTTCGGGTCTCCTGAAACTTCCTGGACCAATAGGTGCCGTTCTGGGCCAATTCCACCAAGGCTGGCAGGAGCTGCTTATTCAGTCGGTGGACGTTGTTGAAGATCAGCGTCCCTTCCTGGAGGTTTCTTAGCCAACATCAGACACTCGCAGCCTGTTATGTTTCCCCAAGAATTCATATGGACTTTTTTTGGGGGAATGCACATGACTTTTTACAAAAAAACAATCACATTAATATTAGTCCCCATGTTGAACACTAGTGAAATGTGGATCTGCATGGTAGTCACTAATATCCGTTTTTTTCGATTCCCAGGGGATCCATTTTGGGTGGATATCTATTCAGACAGGCAGACTGCTTCAATGTGGCCTTTATTCGCCAATACACTGACATAGGTATTGAAAAGCCACCATTTCTATAGATATATAATTTCCTAGAAAGCTTAGAGAACCAGTTGATTTCCACAGTAAAACCACTATAGTTCAATGATTCATGACCACACAGTCGACCCTTCGAGGTTTCGACCGCCTGAATGACACCATCCTGAAAGCCTGAAAATCTCCAAACCAAAACATTTGAATGTCCTGATTGTTCTCATGGCAAACCATCATAAATCATCAACCAGTCTATGATTGTAATTCAATCAAATGCTGATTTACCATTGACATCCATTGATCACGTGTACAGTGTTTACCGTTGAACAATCATCATGATTCACCATGATTCACACATGTGGGGATGATTCCCAAGACTCACAATGATTCACCATGATTCACCCTAAAAGTCAGCTGCTCTTGGGCAAATGATCCCGCTTCGAGATCATCCGTGATCAGAAAACCACGGTGATGCCGGTAGTTTCACATAGCTATGCACACGGATAAACCATGATAAACCATCTATATCATCTATCAATTGATGCAGGAGTTCTTCCATATCTTCCATCCACTGTAGCTATGGAAAATGCACCATTGTTTCATAGGTAAATTCTCGAAGCGTTTCATGATCCTCCAACGCCCGCCTTGTCCAAATCCAACAGTCCATCGACCTTCGGCCGCCCGAAGATCCGGACCCCGAGGCTGGACACCGTGCCAGAGTCCACGAAGAGCAACTGACCCTTTCGCCGGTGAAAGTGGATGAGAAAGGCCAACATGTCCTGCAACCCAAGTGATCACTTAGAGAAAAGTGGTTTATCGTAAGCTTCAAAAGATAGAGTTTAGGCATTCATCACTATTTAAGAGTGAGGTGGTACTTTTCTATCTTTTTGGGGGTTCACATATAATTACTATGATGTGTCCATTATCGATTGGTTCATCCATTACAAAGTGATATTTGCGGTGCTTGTGAGTTAATACAACTCCAAACCAAGCCCAACGATAAAAGGATCATCAGCCGGTATACCCTCTGGTGAACTAACATAGCAATGGAAAATGGCCATTTATAGTGGATTTTCCCATAAAAAATTGTGATTTTCCATAGCTATGTTAAATTACCAGAGGGTATATCCAGGGAGAAGAAACAGCTGCCATCAGCCCCGCCCCGGTGTCCTTCTTGGTTCCTGGTTCACCAAAGATGATGACACTCCGAGCGTCCTTGGAGCAACTGATCAGCTGCTTCCGCAAGGATCTGGCATAGACACTGCCGCCCAAAACCCCACGGAGGGGCAAGGTCTGAGCAGTACCTCAGGGTCGGTGGCTCGGTTGAATGGATTTTTGCCAAAAAAATCCACTGGGACTTATGTATGACACTGGACACTGGACACTGCTGGCAAGATATTTTTTTGTGAATCAAAAATAAAGATTTGAGCAACAAGCATGTGGATTCATGTCATGAAATGCATCCCTGAAAATCGTGACTGGAGAAGGAACTTGACTGCACAGCTGGATCGTCTTCTGTTGATTGAATGCCAGCCAGTTTCTAATGGCTCAGGTCACCCTGCTACGCCCAAAAAGTTCACATCAAGTAGCGTTCTGGATCTTCATCCCCCACATTCGCATGGTAATTCTCATAGCGATATGGGCTCATATTATACCAATATCATCCAAAACCTGCGTCCATACTGAGTAAAATCATGCTCTTGATGACTAGATTCCACTAGATCCCAATCTATGGTGATTTCATCCCCATTCCTGATGGTAAACAAACATAACAATTGACACCATTTTGCCCGGCCCCCAGGCCTATGCTGTAGTCTGCCAGAATCCTCTCACCAAGACGGTCGATGTTCACTTTCTTCACATCGCCTGGACCACTAGGGGGTCCTTGTGACTTCAACACCGGCTGCTCCGTTTCGAAACCTCAAGGGGACGTGGTGAGCTTGCGCTATGGAAGGAACCTCACCTGGTGATCATAGGTTTGTCTCAAAAGATGCCATTGAATAGAAAAAAACATGTATAAAACCATTGGGTTATCTTCAGGATCCTGAAGGTCTTTTAACCCATCTGAATGTCCCAACCCCCGAGTTTTCCGGACCTGTTTCATCTACGACCGCCTCTGAAAGCGTTGCCCTCAAAGAACGCTTCGCGTGCTTCGCGTCAGGCGGCGCGACTTTGAATTTTGAAGGCACAAATGCTGTGAAAGTCTGACTGAAGGCAAAAGCGACCAGTCTGACCATGAAAGCGATGAAAGCCAGCAGAAGCAGTCGACCAACACGGAGGCGTGTTCTGAATCTGCCATCCCGATGGTCCCGACGGCACGTCATGGCGGTCATGTGTTTCAAACGTGTTTGAGGTGACCATGAAAGTATCAGGTGGGTTTATAAGATTTATAAAGACTTGTATTCTCTAACATCATCCATTGTTGATTTCGGGTGAAATAAAAGTCATGAGGCCCACATCATGTCATGATATATTGATATACTATATATGTATTATATATGTATATTGTGCAAATAGAGCTTGAGCATACCCCTTACTTGTTCCCTAGGATGCTTTACGAAGCATTTTATAGAGAAAATTGGTTATAAAATGGTCCTCCGTCAGCCAACATCCAGACAGCAAGTGGGAACCCTCTATGAAATGACCTCTCCGTCATCTCTATGAAATGCTTCTCCGCAGACGACGCGTGTGCAAAAACAACCCAGTCTTTCCGCCTTTCCACCAACGCGCGCGCGTTGGCGGAACCCCGACTCGACAAACGCCAGCGAGCCGAGGTTGCAGCCGGAAGTGTGGAGACACAACGGGGAGCAGGAAAGGGGAGACACAACGGGAGAAAATCAGTGGGGAAAATGATGCAAAATGAAAAATGTCACTTTTATGGTTTGTAAACAAGAAAAAATTGCTTTTGTACCATAGTGAAATGTTAAAATTTGTGCAGATCTATCTATCTATCTATTAAGTATGTATATATAAATGTATGCATTTATATGAATGTTTTCCCAAACAAACTACCAACAAAGCCATTTGTGGTACTTATTTTTTGACGGTAACATTTTGCAAAGAATCCCCCCTATAAAATGCATAATCTATCTGCAACGTCTTGTACCTCTCTATCATCTTTCATGCTGGGAAGGAAGCTCTCTATAAAATGATAAAATAGGGAGCTCTGGAGGGGCATTTTATAGACGGCCAAGCCAGTCCTCTATAAAATGGGTCCCGGAACAGCATTTTATAGAGTCAAAGCATCGGCATTTTATAGAGGATCAACTTAGGGGTATGCTTGAGCCATCAACGAGCAAACTCAAAGCATATATGAAAGGCAGGTCATGGATACCAAAAAAACCCGTGGTTTATCACCATTGTTCTGCATTGAAATTTGCCAATTTGGTTGTAAACCCCCCGGGGCAAAGGGCAAACCCACATTGTGTCTTCAAGCGAAACACGGAGATATAGAGCCTGGTCGAACAGGCATGACAATCAAATGATATATATATATATAATATATATATATATAATATATATATATATACATATATATGTATATATGCATACAATTCATGTATATAATGATAAACAAGTGTCGGAGTATCCTTGATAAACAATTCCCAAGGCCATGATTTCTGAACACTCTTCGCTGTCAATGTATCGTTTGAAAACCACCCCACAATCTGCACAACGGGCACATTTTGCTCCACACAGGGCTGACACTTCAAGCACAGAACACGATGTCCATGATGAAATGATTGTGGCAACTTGGCGATGAGATGCGATGAGTGTCTTTGCTAGCACATCTGGCACAGTAAAAATCCATTATGGGGCCATAATTGGCGATGGTACCCGATTTAATTTGCAAACAACTCTACGACTCGACGACTGCAATCTGTCAAGCTTCAAATTCGCTGCAAGGCGGACGGAACCCAACTTTCGGAACCGCGCCGGGTGTGAAACGTTTGAGCAGCCATGGCGCTTCAACGCGCTTCATGGGCAGAAGGAACTCTGTCGTGTCTGTGGTGTGGAGGGATCTTCAATGAACCAAATCAAGTTTAAGTTTAATCAAAGTGATCATAGTGAATCTGTGGAATCTCTGGTGTGGATGAGTCAAGTTAGTCAAGACTTGCCACCAAGTCTTACCACCAAGTCTTAATGGCTCAAAATAAAACTGGACAACTGATGACATTTCCTCGCTGGATGGGCTGGGCTTAGCCAACTTGTCGCGCTTGCAGCTTCACCATGTAGTTGATGCGTTGGGCCTGCCGGGGAGCAATGAGCTACTGGCCTCCCAGGGAATTGGTCATGTGTGCCTTGAACATCCTCAATTCAACCATTGAAATCCATTGAAGCCATCCTTTTTTTGGGGGTCAATATGTTTTTGATTTTTTTTGAACCTGAAAAAGATCTTTCAATCTTGCAACAGGCAGACAAACTGGCAGACAAATGATGACAACTGTCCATTGCACATCTGCTGACTTAGTTCCAACTCGCCAACCCTTGGAGAGAACATCCCCTGTCCTCACTGAGACGACTCCATTCCCAGTAGTTGATGTGCACCAACTGCAAGCCCAGCCTGTGCCGGGTGGACCTTGAAATGCGCGGCTCGCCTTTTTGAAGGTCAACCACCAAACAGCTATCCTTTGGGTATCGATGGTCTCATAGGTTTTTGAAAGTCCCCTTTAGAATGGCCACAAATTGGCCGTAAATGGTCCGTGATGCCAGGGATTTTCGGCTGCATCACCTCTGAAGCAGCTTGTGCCGGAACTTGGTAGCCATAGTCAGCTGTGGGGTTCTGTCCTCCTGACAGTTGCCAATCTTGGATGTGGGGAGGGCGCAACATGTGACTGAGCACACCTCCAAACCATCCCAAACCTCAGACAAACCTCCACATGTTGGAAATTTATGGAAATTGCGACGAAGTTTCTCATCTGGGAGGTCCCCAATTCTTGCTGACATCGATGTTGATATTCATACACTGTTCATGGACTGACACATCTGTGCATTGCAAGTTCCCTCTGCCATTCTTGAGACTTTCGCCGGCCTGTCGCATCGCACAGTATGCTTCGGCTTCATTGCATTCGTAAACCTCACAAGTTTGGGGCCGCACAGCCTTCCTCTCCATTGCCATCACAGTGGTGAACAACAGTTCGTGCGAAATCGATTTCTGCACTGGTGGCTTTAACAGTCAAGAGAAAAATCTACTACTCAAAATTGCGGTTTTACATGGTGTTACCATGTTTTACCATGCAAATTGATCCAAATTGTGTGGTTTCCTTTCCATCTTCTCCAAAAAATAGGTATCCCGGAATGGTATCCCATCACATCCAGAATTCATGCGAGCCCATCCGGCCAAGGTTCCACATCTTCAGCTTCCACGCCAGGGGTATTGGCCTCTCGCGTTAGAAGATGTGTTTCCAATGACATGTTTTCCGCACAGAATATGGATGATTACTGACGTGAACAATTATGCATGCGTGCATTTTCTTTGGAATCATTTTTCAAAATCATGCGCGTATGATTTCTGAGATCTGGAGCTCGCGGTTGAGGTCCGGCAGTGCCAACTGAGATCTGGCGTTAGCGGTTGAGGTGCGGCAGTGTCCACTGATCTCTGGAGCTCGTGGTTGAGGACGAGGAGGAGAAGAGGTTGAAGAGGAAGAGGAGAAGAGGAGGCGTGAAAGTCTGTGATAAAATCTAGAGACCTTCACCTAGCAGGTGGGGAACTACTCATTGGGTTTTCGAAGGATCTTACAGGAACCTTGCTAAAGGGTAGTTCTTCCCTTAACCAACACGTTTGTATTCATGATTTCTTTATTTCTTGCGAATGAAATCATTTCATCTGCGGTACAAATCCCCACAGTCTTAATATGAAAATGACCCATTTTGGCTCTCTCAATTCACCCCAATTTGTTTGCTGAAATTTAGTTGGTTCAATCCCCTCAATTTCTCTCAACAACTTGTTGGTTCAGTTCATCTCAATTCATCTCGAATCATCTGGTTGCTAGTCAAATTTGGTTGGTTCAATCCTCAATGATGATCAAATCACTCCCCAAAATGGTTTGCTGGTCAAATTGTGTTGGTTCAATTCATGTCAAATCATCTCAATTAATTGAGCCATTAAAAATACTCCTATCCCATCCCATTATACTGGTAGGTTGGTAAATATCCCTATGGGCTGTAACAAGATTAATCTTAGATACCTGCCAAAAAGTCCAATTTTAGCTGGTTAGTAAATCCTACATCATTTTACTACAACGATAGCAAAAATGAGCAACCAATTAAAGTACTAGTTCGTATCTAACCAAGGTTGACCCAGATATACAATGGATGAATGACCACGACATGCTTTTTATAAATGCATGGTGTTAGCTGAACTCAGATATTTAATCTTCACCCATCTCACCAAGTATATACATGTATATAATATATCTAAGGTATCTAACCTTAGATATATACCCATACATATATATATATGTATATATCATATATTCCATATATATATATAATATAATTTCTGACCCGGCCTGCACCAGGTGTACCTCCAATGGCCCTGCCATAGTACTCCAGGTGGGAACCCCCAGCTGATCCAGGACCGTGGCCACCTGGAAATGTGGAAATCTCTGGGAAAAGCGAGGATTTCTTGGGATTTCTCGGGATTTCTTGGGATTTCTTGGGGTGATGTTGGAGTTGGTGTTGTTTGTAGGATGATTTTTGTTTCGTGGCTTTTAGTCTTGGCGATATTCATGGAGTGTTCTTTGCTTTTTGAATGAATGCTCAAGCAACATGAGTCAAGGTGATGTATTTAAATTAGATCACTTGTATATAATGTATAATATTGTATAGTGTTCTAATACATTGTATACATAAATATACATACATAAATATATACATAAATGATATATATATATATAATGTATATAATGTATATAGTGTATATGTATATATATATATTATCAAACACATATTGTCAGTGCAAACCCTCTGCGATATTTGATGAACTTGGCGCTGCAGGCAGCCACGCACCTCTGCGGCAAATCCCAGCGGCTTCGGATGTTTCAGCTCTTTACTTCGCTCGTGCACGCGATCCAAATAGCTTCGCACCTGGCGTGGAGACCTGGTAAAAGGAGAGGAGTTCAACGTGTAGGTCAGTGTAGTCATGTCATGTCCTTATTATTAATATTTATTAATTACTTATATAGTTGAAACCATGAATGTAACTATTATATCATTCCTAGTTTACTATGACTAATATCATGAGTTCATGTAATGCCACTATTATCCACTACTACTGTTGCCTGACTCTGCAGGGATCCCCAAATCGTGGACGATACCCTAATGCTGGTCTTCAACGTCCATGGGTTTGTCCAAAACTAGTGGATCCAAACCCAATGTTTTTTTTGTGTTTTTTCCACACACTTCTGGAATGACAAACCACCAGGGCTGGTGCTGTTGTTGCGCCTCGGCTGGCAGGGAAGAAAAGAAGGCCCAGGTCTCTTTCCGAATGGAAGCCTTCCACAGCATAGCATGACCCACAAATATGGCCATTTCGACGTAGAATCGACCAGTGGGATGTCAATTTACCTGCCATCTGCCATCTGAAATGGAAAAACACATGGAAACACCCGTGACGTTGAGGATGCCCAAAAACAATGATCCGTACACCAGTCAACCTTGAAAAAAACACAAACAAATCAACAAATCCTCTAGAGCGAGCATAAGATTCATGGCCAATACTGATAGTGATACTCACCGTTTGTTTGGAAAGTCATTTGCATCGAATGGTACGGTACTACCATCAAAGACTAAGTCACCACTTCTACATCGACCTTCTAGATTCTAGAAGTTCCACCTGAGGTCAGGAATGACCTAGGGTGTATCTACTTTTTTCCGTGAAGATCACTTAGAACTTAAAACAGTTTGAAAAAAAGTATGATATATCAAAACTGTTCAAAACCTAGAAAATTATCAACATCTTAAAACTCTATACGCTCTCTCTTTTGATCTCAGATTCTCTTGGCAACGTAACGCACCCCGCACCCTTTCAGCTGCACGGACATGGGCCTCGATCATGAAGATGTTTCGCAAGTGCTTGGCACGGCGCCTTTGGAGAGTCCCAACTTGTGACCCGTCACAATGTGCTACGCAAAAATTAGGAAAGGAAAAATAACAAACAACCAATATGTGTCAATTGTTGTTCATCAATATTCATCAATATTCGTCGATATTGAAAAAAAAACAATCGATATATTCATGAATATTGGAAGAGGATCTCCGCCATACCCTAGCTCAAGATAGCTCAAGTAGATCTACATGCCACCTATGATGGCCCTGCCGTTATCCAGGGTGCACTTGGCTGGATAAATGTCCATAAGCCATTTATCCATAAGCTCCCTATCTATAGGGATTTCCCATCATAAATCAGCCCATAATCCCTATTACTGTGGGTAAAACAATAATGAACCATCCCCAAAATCACCACAAATGGGTGGTATAAACCACTCCCAGTCATGGGTGGTAAACATGGCATTGTTTTAAGCATTTTAAGCACATTACACTGAATCGCTCTAAACCTCCGTGCAGCCGCCATCATTTTTCTTGGTCAAATCCCCAGCCAGGAATGGCTTGGTGACTGAGTCATGTTCCAGGGATCCTACCAAACTTGAATGCCCTCATCCCGAAAATGGCCATCTGTATCCATGTTTATTTATGTCTACCCATTTTCAGACACACCCATAAAAAACATCAATTTGTTGGCTTTCCCATATATTTTTGCCTCTAAAATGTGGGTGTCCTAAAATGGGGATCCCCCATATCATCCCATATTGAACAACTTGAGTAATTATTGAAAGCCATGGTGACTTGGGGATCCCCCATTTCAAGAACCCCCATTTCAATCAATCAATGGTCGTGAAAATCACCATGCGACGTCGTGGCCAACGGGCCTGTACACCTCAGCATCTCGCTGGTATCTTGCAATCTCTGGAGTAGCTGATGCCTCAGGTGCCACCAAGGGAGCACCTGCATCGACCTGCAGGGTCGAGTCACGCCCTGAAAATTTTGGAGAACTCACTGGTAACATAAGAATAATGGGTATGATACAACTTGTATGTTTGAATATGTTTAATGATACTTAAATATATCTAAATCAACTTAAATGTGTCTAACAAAAATAATATTATATATCTTATCTGATGTCTGATATATGTTTGATAAATTCATGTTGGAGAATTATAGCTAATCATGTGTACGTATGGTGAATAAATTGCATGTGATATTATGTGATTCTGTCACTTGAGTAATTTGGGGGAACAAAAATTGATGACTGTGTTGTATTTGTTCAGGAAAACATATGATATGTTTCAGAGACATAAACACTGATGAAAATGGCATGCTGGTTGTGAGACAAAAATGAGACCAACATTTGGATTTCGAAGGACCATCAAAATGTCCCAAGCACCCATCACAAGGCAAACTTTCATGGCCATGCTACGCTACCAAAATGACCATGGGATATTTGATGTGTTGATTCTATTGAAATCAACATCCATAACTCACCATCCATAATCAACCATTGAATCACCACAAATCACCATTCAATCCTATGATATAATTCCCATCACCCTCCAGTAAATTAACATAGACCCTGAAAATCACCCATTTTTAATGGAAACTCGTCTTCCAACCCCGATGACTGCCAGGGTCTATGTTAATTTACCAGAGGGTAAATCCCATTAAATCACCATAAAAACACCATAAAATCACCATTAAGTCCCACTAAATCCCATAAAATCACCATAAAAACACCATAAAATCACCATTAAGTCCCACTAAATCCCATAAAATCGCCATAAAAACACCATAAAATCACCATTAAGTCCCACTAAATCCCATAAAATCACCATAAAAACACCATAAAAACACCATAAAAAACACCCAAATCTTCACCACACCAGGCCACGACGACCAAAAAATCGAAAAATCGCCTCGGCACAGCGTTCCAGAAACGCTCGGCGCAGCGCGTCGGGCAAGAGCCTTGATGCGAAGGGTTTCTGATTTTTTGGAGAATCCATGGTGACCATAGTGGTGGTAATGATAGTGATAAGGGGATGGGTCAAAACCCTGGTACCTAGTGAACCCCAAAATAGCTGGGATTTATGGATGTTCATCCCACTAAAAATGTATCTATAGGTATTGACCCATAGCCATAATAGTATGGATAATAGTATGGATAATAATGTATGAATAATAAGTATGGATGATAGTGATAATAGTGGTGATAATAGTGATGATAGTGATGATAGTGATAATAGTGGTGATGTGCTGATAATAACAATAATTGATTGACATATTTCAATAATCACAATAATAGGTGATAATTCAACAATTATGATTATAGCTGGTGGTGATATGATGTGCTGATATAATATACTGTGATATCCAATCCATGTGATAATCATGTCCCAATATTATCCTATTATCACTATAGTGGTGATATGTCCAAGTGGTGATGTGCTGATAGTAATGAATAATAATGGATAATAAGTATTGATGATAGTGGTGATAGTGGTGATAACAAAGATAATGATAATACTAATAATAAATGAACGTATTTCCAATATCACTGGAAATGTGGCGATAAAATGGATTAGATCATGATGTTGATCATAATCACTGGATTATCAACAAATATGAATATCACTGGATAATTATTCTAATAATTTACTGGATTATCACCAATCATGATTATTATCATTATCAACATCTCTGGATTATTTCCAATCATGAGCCACTGAATGATCATTGGAACATGTGGTGATAAACCAATAGATTATTGTTGTTGATCATGGTCCAGTGATACTTTAGTGATCATAATCCAAATATAATGGAACTACATGGAAATAACATGGATAAAAAGTATTGATGATCTTGGATAATCACCCAGTTATAATAAAGGATTATAATGGATATCAACTCATCTTTACTGCTCGCTTTCTGATACGAAGATCACAATAGGTTGATGTGTTAAAGTAGTGTTTCGTCCAAACATGATTGCTCCCCAAAAAGCAGTCACAGGAAAACTTCTGGTGCATCACCCTCAGCTAGATCTTGTCATCAATTCGCTTTGCACTCGTGGTCACCATTATTTCAAACACACTCATCTCCAAAAAACATCAGATATCATCAGATCCTGGAATTGGTTCCTAAGGGAAAAATTGTGGAGAAAATTGCATCTGTTTGGTCAAAACCAGGCATTTCCAGTTCCTTTTCCTTCAACCCAGTGCCCATTTTTTGCCGCGGAACGGAGAGGCTGCCAGGCAGGGAGTCACCAGCTCACAATCTTCCTGAAGCTGGTTGACTGCTTGGTGGCCTTTTTCATCCAATAGGTTGAATATGATGGCTGACATAATGTTTGATGATGTCAATATGATTGAAATGATGATTAAAATGATGATTTTTTTAATGATGATTTCTCAGGATGAATCGTCATCCTGATTTTCCATGATGTTTCATGTCAATGTTACGGATCACCACCCCATCTTCGAGGGGAAGACTGAATGGTTTCACTATAAAAATACCGCCCAGTTGGTTTCAAGCCATCACAATAAAAGGTGGCTTTGTCTGCAACCAGGGTACCCAATTGGTGAAATTGATTGTTACCCTCTGGTTATTTGACATAGCCATGGAAAATCCCTTATAAATGGAGGTTTTAATGGGAAAATCATCTATAAATGGGCCATGTTCCATGGCTATGTTTATAAATAACCAGAGGGTAAATCATGTGTTTTTCCCCATTAGAATTGCAATATTGAGGCACCTCCCGTTTTCAGATATGTTCAAATCACCGCTTGACACCACTAACTACCGATTCTGCCAACATCAACTGGCTTCAACGACTGGGCTTGCACACTTGCGATAGGCTGGGAATGGCAATGGCAATCTGCTCCTCGCCGTTTTGGTACTTGCAGCATGTCAGACCCCCTAAAAAGGGGCATGGAAAACAATGAGGGTCTTCCTTGCAATTGGCAATGAGTCTCCTAAGCTTATAGAAACCCTCAAAAAAGATGGGTTTTAGACATTTACCATAATCTAAAAAAAAAAATGGATTGGATTTTAATGAGTTCTATCGGATATTGGGGCTTACTATACAATTAACTTTACTAAGCTCACAATAAAAACCATTTCTCCTCATGAGAGGTTATCTTCCAGATTTGACAAATTCTCTGCCGCTGAGTCGTCCTGGTAGACATCCATAAATCGACTGGGATGTTTGGCCCCCAGCTGGGTGAGGCAATTCCTGTCAGGTATCACCAAGGTTTTGGGTTCCAAACCCGATTTGAAGCCCGGGTTTGGATCCCGGAATCCACCAGAGGTTCAATCTTTTCAACCAAAAATGGCCCAGACCTAAGCCAATGTTTTTTTTTTGGCGCCATAGTTTTTCCGTAGAAGTTAGACCTTTTCCAAAGCGCCACTTTGGCGCACCCGATCTGGATCAACATACGGCCGCTGAAGGGAGCCAGGGCTGGCTTTGGCGCGGCCTGAGGTGAAAACGGCACCACCAATGCAGGTGTTATCCCACAGAAATAGGTGTTGTCCCACCAAAATGGCTTTGGATGGCTTTAGATGGCTTTAGACCAAAAGCACCTTCTGCGGCTGATAAACAATTTCTGAGCTAGGGAAGGATTGGCTATACATCATCACTCTTGTATGCTCTTTCTCCATTTCTATGTGTTATGTTGCGGAGTTGATACTCCCGCGATTGGTGGTTAATCATAAATTCCTACTTGTTCCTGACACCCCGACAAGTGTTTTTTTTGTTTTTTGGTATCCCTCAGGTTTCAATGAAGAAATCAAGAAATCCCCATATGGTTGTTCTTTCATCATCTATGAACGGTTGGATAGTTCCATCTAGTAGCTGGTTATAGCTGCTTTGTAACCCTTAGATACCCGTAGTAAGTTCCCTTCCATTCATCATCATCTTCAATGGATTGATTGGTTTAAGGGAAAATTTACAGGAAAACCCCATAAAAAAATGTAAAACAGGGATGCTAGGACATCCCAGCGTTCATTGTTGCTTGTTATGGTTTTATGTTGATGTTCAATGTGTGTTCCTTGGTTTTGATGAATTACTGGGACATTGTTAGGGGTGGTTTAGGGTCTTAACTTTGACTGTTGATGTTTGGATTGAATGGGGGTAGGATTTGTTTAGACTGTTGGGGTTTTTGTTTGTGTTTGGGTGGGTGATTACTTCATAATATATTTTATTAAGATATTATGAATTAATCATCAGGTTTAATGTCTCCACTTTTCATCACCACTACCTATGCCATCCCAACATTGAGAAACAATTGTTTTGATGTTGTAGAACACTAAAATGATTGTGTCTCTATCAAGTCCTCGTTGGTCAATCAAGTATCCCAACACTGACAATAGTGTATAATAGTTTTGTTGTAATGCTGTCATTCCTCCTCTATGGTGTATCCTCTCACCGTGTTTTTTGATTAAATCTTTATCAAATATGTTTTCATAAATTTCTTTCATAAGGTCGTGGTTTATCTCTCCATACTCTGCGTATTGCTCTAAAGATTGTTTTTGCTTAAGTAGTAGGTCATATTCTATAAATTTATAATTAGGATAAAAAATTTCTTTTATGAAATTCATGAATTTTTCTCTATCTCTTTTCAGTTCCTCTTCACTAACTCCAATCATTGGCATTTTTCTCTTATTATATATAGTTATTTTTTCTTTGAGTATGTATCACTTTTTGTAGGTGTTCTTTTATTTATTCTATGTTCAAATATTGTTCATAACCGTTGAACAGTTCTTCAAGGTATTCACGCAAGAAGATTTCCAAAATGTCTTTTACCTTAAACTCCCTATTTCTGAATGTATAAGTCCAATCGTTTTGAGGAAACCACCACGCCCGCTTGTTCTTACAATACTTCATATTATGTAAGGTCGTGAAAGTTTTTAAGGAAGTGATAGGTAGTTGTCCACTCCCTTTTCACAAAAGACTTAATCACCATTAAGAACAGTTTGTCGTGTTTGACTTCTTGCTTGAGTTTGAATGTATCCATTAAAACATCAATTTCTCTTTTCATTTGCCGAGTGTTTGTTCGGTTCGTGTTGGATAAATAAATAGGTGATTTCTCCATCCTTGTTTTAAAGAAATATATTGTTTTTTCTACTCTCGTCAGTTTTTTATCATTAAAATAGTCAAAATGATAATTGAAATCTATGTAATTATCTACGCTCCCGATCGTTTAATTTACATTTTGAACAGTGAAGGTTGTAATCACATATCTCATCACAAATTCCAGCGGGAAAAATATTGTTCAATCAAACCTTTACTTTAGTCATTTCTTTCTTACAACATCCACAGTTTTTATAAATAAATAGCATCCTCTTACTATATATAGGTACTTTTTCTTTAAGTAGTTTTTGGGGGCTCGTTCAATTTTCGGGTTCAGGTTGGTTTTTGTTTTCTCTTTCCTCCTCTTCCAGTTCCTGTACTACCATATCAATTTCATTCATTCCTTCGTTGGGGTCTTGTCCATCGGCGAGGTTTCTTAACCTCTCAAAATCCTTCACTTTGTGTCTTTCATCGGGTGGGAGGGTTTTGAGATGTTCCTTCAACTCTGTCAGGTCAAAGTATGTGTCTTGTTCTTCATCCTCATTTTCCAAAAACATGTCCATTCTTTGCTTTTCCATCTCCATAAGTTTGTGTTCCATATATTGGAATTTCATTTGCTTCTTGTAGCACTTGCCACAAACATTCACGAAGGTTTTGAGCAAGTAGTTCCAATTAGGTTGCTTTCTATCGTTCAGGGTTATAACATCTGTCATTATACGACATCCACAGTCAAATTTAGTCATCTTATTTACTCTTACTATATATAGGTATTTTGTTTTTAAGTATATTTTTTTATTGTTGATAATTTTAAAAATCTAATATTATAATATATGGCAAGGAGACTATCAAGAGATGACATCATAAGCAATGTCTATTACAATCTTGAAACGGGCTTCAGTTCAATCAATGAGACCCTCAAGAAAGCAAAGGAACAAGACCAGTCCATCAACAGGGTGGATGTGGAAAACTTTATGAGGAAACAGCCCAACAAACAGATTAGAAAATACAGGGGTTCAAACTCCTACACGTCCTACACCGCACCCTTCGCAAGGTGAGTATCAAATTGACATAATGGATATGAAACCCCTTACCAAAGAACCAGAGACGAAAATTCCAATCAAGAACGACGAACCGAGATACGGGTTGGTGGTCATTGACATCTTCAGCAAGTTGGCAAGCGTCGTCCCTATGAAAGAAAAATCCGGACCAATCACATTATCGGCGATGAAAGAGAGTTTCAACAAAATGGGTTTTCCAATGTCCGTTTATAGTGATAATGACCGTGCCTTCCAAGCAGGGGTAAAAGACTTTTTTGAGAAAGAAGGCATCACTCACGTCGTAACCCTAACTCACGCCAATGTTGTGGAGCGTTTCATACGAACAATGAAAAATATGATACACGATAGAGTTAGGTTTAATCGGGGCAGTTGGACTGTGATGTTGTCCAAAGCGTTAGATAAATACAACGACACCGTCCATTCATCCACGAAAATGAAACCCAAGGATGCCCACGATGACAAAAACCATATGGACGTCAGGGTGAATTTGACAAGGAGGGAAAAGAACACCCGCAAATATCCAGAGGTCAAAGTGAATGATATGGTCAAGGTCTTTGAGAAGAAAAAAACAACTACACGGAGAGGAAGGAGTATAACTCAAAATGGAGCAATCAATCCTACAAAATCGTCAAGATAGAATACGATGATGTCAGAAACAGAACTTTCAAACTAGAAGGATTGAACAAACCGTAGTTGAGGCACGATATTTTGAAAGTATGAAAAATTATCTATATGACAGAGGTAGTCGTAAAAGAGATTTATAATGAAGAACCAAAGGAAGAAACAATACCAGAGCCAATACAGGAAGAAGCACCGAAGGAAGAGGAGAAACCAGAAGAAATAATTGAACCATCCGTTCAAGAGAAACCGCAACCAGCAACGATAGTCCCAAAGCCCAAAAGGGTAAGACCGTCAAGGGCGAAAGCACCTTTTGACCCAGAGGCATTCAAAAACGACCTTGTAAAACAACTGAAGGAAGAACTACAGAGCGCAATGACCGCCAGAGACACCTACAACAAAGCCAAAGAGGAAAAGAACAAAGCGACGAGAGAGAAATTGAAATCTTTAGCATCAAAAATGTTGTAAAGTATTATATATAAAAATGATCCCCCTTGATTGATGGGTAGGTACCCTTACCCCACCATTCCATAAAAATATGGTTTATGTAATGGTTGGGTACAGGTATATTTGTATAGAATGGATCCTCTTTTGGGCTTATATGTTATGGAATCCCACCATTGTACTACCTAGCAGGCCAGATATGCAAAAAAATGTTTCGCCACTATGTTATGGAAATGGCATAAAAATGAAATCTTGAAACCAAGAATATCTGATTTATATTATTATGGAACGGGCTGCATCTTAAGGGGGTCATTTTAAGGTATCTTAAGATATTTTAAGACAAAAGTATTGCTTATGTTCGGACACGTTATCATGCTCGAACCATCCATTTTACAAACAACATAGGTGTTTGCGAAGTTCCCCTTGTATGAAATGGAACTGCTATCAAGTGTTCCCAATGAAATTCAAATTGGTTTTTATGTTCTATTTCAAGACGTTCCATTTACAAATCATTTGGGGGTTGCTCAAAAGGTACCCGAAAACTGCCCTTAAGCAACCCTTTCGCGAACCTTTCGCGCCCCAGAAGAATCGGGACAAGGAATTCTGATCATGTTTTCGTGCGCATATATGTTTATAAATAGTGGTATGCAGACCTTTCGCGAACCTTTCGCCGCCCTTTCGCGGTCTTGCGCCACTGCAGCAAAACACACACACACATACATCCATATCTGCAGATGTCACTCTTCTAATGTTTCTGGATCATCTATGTGCCTCCAAGGGTATATTTTTTTCAAGGCCAGAAACGCATATATATCTTAGACCCTCCAAGTCACCATATAAAAGGGAGTTTACCACATAATTTTCATAGTTTTAGCAATTTTTCAGGGTACTTGGAGGTTATGGGTATATGAATGTACCTGTTTGAGAATAGCACATTATTTTTTGTGCACTTTGCAGGTCTGGGTAAAGATTCCATGAAAAGTTTCAATGAACCAACAGGCAGCCCAAAGGTACTTTTACTCGCTTTCCCCATTCGATAACCTTCCTTGACAAAAGCGAGTTTCCCGTACAAAAATTGCGATTTTGGACTCATACCTGAGGTAGATAGGCTTCGAGGAAAAGAGGACACACCCAGCCACTAATGTTGTTGAACAGACAGTTTGAATGTGGCCGTACTAAAGGATCCCCATCATTGATAAATACCTTTGTTTTATCTCCTAGATGGGCCGCTAGCTGGAATGCCTGGAATGCCTGTAACTGTCACTGATTGGAAAAAATGTTTATATGTTCTTAACGACAAAACTGGAAAATTGCATTTTACCAGCATTTCAGAACTTAGAGAATGTTTCCCCCCAACCGAGGATGAAGCTATTCGGCAATCAACAGTTAGAATGCCTCCAAGGGTATATTTTTTATATTTTTTTCAAGGCCAGAAACGCATATATATATCTTAGACCCTCCAAGTCACCATAAAAAAGGAAGTTTACCACATAATTTTCATGTTTTAGCAATTTTTCAGGGTACTTGGAGGTTCTGGGTATATGAATGTACCTGTTTGAGAATATCACATTATTTTCTGTGCACTTTGCAGGTCTGGGTAAAGATTCCATGAAAAGTTTCAATGAACCAACAGGCAGCCCAAAGGCACTTTTACTCGCTTTCCCCATTCGATAACCTTCCTTGACAAAAGCGAGTTTCCCGTACAAAAATTGTGATTTTGGACTCATACCTGAGGTAGATAGGCTTCTAGGAAAAGAGGACACACCCAGCCACTAATGTTGTTGAACAGACAGTTAGAATGTGGCCTTACTAAAGGATCCCCATCATTGATAAATACCTTTGTTTTATCTCCTAGATGGGCCGCTAGCTGGAATGCCTGTAACTGTCACTGATTGGAAAAAATGTTTATATGTTTTTTAATGACAAAACTGGAAAATTGCATTTTACCAGCATTTCAGAACTTAGAGAATGTTTCCCCCCCACCTAGGATGAAGCTATTCGGCAATCAACAGTTAGAATGCCTCCAAGGGTATATTTTTTCAAGGGTATATATATATTTATCTGTTTTAGATATGTACAGTGTATATACACATATCGACGGACTGAAACTTAGAATGCCACACTCCTTCTTAAATTAGTTCTACAGACAGTTAGAATGCTCCATGATGCTCCATCCGTCATTTCAGTATATCTTTATCTATCTAAATCTAAACATTTTGGGTCAGCATTCTAACTGTCTGTTCGCCGTCCGAGGCTGTGCGGCATTCTAAGTTCACAAAAAAAAGATATTTGGAAAGATGGAGCGGCATTCTAACTTTCAGTCCGTCAATATAATGTCTATGTAGTTCCCTTTGGTGCTTTGAAAGTAGTTTATCTTCAACCTTCATATTTTCAGGTGCTAATGGGTAATCCGCTTGTTCGTCCTGTATCTCCTTTGGATAATTATTCTAAATCAACTTCCAGTATGTAGGCGTTGTCATCGTTTTCATTCCAGTCCATTATCATCTTTTCTGTCAGTATCTTCTTTATCCACTTCAGTTTTCCTGTGGGTAGTTTCATTGACATTGCCAGTCCATAAAGGTTATTAGCATCTAAATAGTTGATGTAGTTGGATGGTCTTTCCGTATCATAATCTTCACCCTTATACTTATTGTTCGCTTTTGCTTCCTCATGACTGACTTGACACATTCCACCTCTCAAACCCTTCTCAATCATCTCATACATCTCTTGGTCAGTTAAAGGGTCTATTTCAACACCAGTTTTTAGAAGCATAGCATCCCAAGCAAAGTTAGGAAGGGTAAAATAATGTGCGGGGTCTAAACCGTAGTATT
Organism: Cladocopium goreaui; assembly: GCA_947184155.2. Lineage (NCBI taxonomy): Eukaryota > Dinophyceae > Suessiales > Symbiodiniaceae > Cladocopium > Cladocopium goreaui. The sequence goes on from CAMXCT020001122.1 coordinate 64,806, forward strand.
CCAAACAAAGGTCTCTAAAATTTTCAAAGACATCAGTGAGTAGTAAAACATCAGTTCTCAAATACAAGTCGTGGTATTGACCAATATTTTTCAAACCAAAGTGTTTCCATATCCTTTGTGCCCTTTCATACTCATCATCTTCAATATGACTTTCGGTAAGATTACTGTAAAAACTTTCTTTCGGTGGCAGTTGTTTTTCCCTAAATTTATCAAATGAAGTAAAGTAATCATAAGGATAAACACCTTTATCAGTCAGTAAATCTAAATCCTCATCATTACTCACATAAGGGTTTCTTTTGCTAAATCTGAAGTTGTTTTGCCAGTTTTGTTTCTTCTCTCCGTCTTCATACTTACTCAACTTCACCAACTTATCCAATGAAGATGATAAAAACGAAAAACTGTCTTTGAAACAAAGATTTTTAAATGCGAATGTTATGAACTTCTCACTATTCTGTGCTATTACATCTATCTTACCCCTTTCTGACAGTTCATTTGCCCTCTCAATGATTAAATGACTATCGTAGTTTTTGAGATTATGAAGGAAAACTGGAATTTTATAATAACGCATAGCAAACTGTAAATTACAATCATCGTGAGCACACCCCCTATATCTCCCTGTAAAGTGGCAATGGTCTCTAACCTTTCTGGCCCCTTGTTGGAAGTCTTTACCACAAATAAAACACTTCGTGGCGGTATTAAAGTCCCTCCTGTTGTTGGCATTAAAGATGATTTCCTTGTTTTCATTCATCTTCTCCACAACTTCATCTTTAACTTCAATAATCCTTTGAATGAACACATCCATACAATCCTCCCCTCTGTAAAGGAAAGGCTTTGATGAACCATCAATTGAATTGACAACATTTATCATAAAACCGCAGGGTCGGTGATGTTGGTATTTATCAGTCTTAACTTCTTTAGTTGAAACTGTCCCTGTTCTTGTGGTTAAACATTCAAAGTCAGCATAGATGACAAAAGGTGCTTTCAACTTTTTGTAGTGATTTTTGAAAACCATAACGTCCTCTTCATTAGGCATCTGTATCTGTTGCCCTTCAACTGCCATACATCCCTTTCAACGTGTTCATCAAGAAGTTCTTTTGTTAAAAAAAACGTGTTGGCAGTGAAAACAGTGATGTTTCTTTGCTTTCATTTTGTTGGTTTGACTTCCTATTATTTTATCATAATCTTTGATGAATACATAATGGTAGTCATCCCCATCCTCCAGTTTTAGAAGACTGACTTGATGAGTTGCTTTTGATACTTTAGACTGCCTGTAAAGTAGGATGGACTGTTTCCCTTCTTCGGGGTCAAGAAAATAAACATTGACTGCTATTTTTCCTCCGTTGTTTTCTTCAAATGTATCTATATCAACATCTGACGAAGGAAAATTCACATTATCCCAGTTCAGTTCATCATTGAGGTTTTTGTAGTGAGACACCCTTTCGGGGTGGTCTTTTTCATAATCCTTACATATACCACATTGAACGGAATACCTGAAACACTTTTCATCTTGATTTTTGATGTTGATACAGGCTTTTTTGTTTGAAACCCATTTAGGTAATGGAATGAACTTACCCCCACGAGTTGGATTGTATTTGTCACAGTTGAATTTTAGTTTATCAATCTGGGTTATGACTACAGTAATCCACTCTCCGACACTTCCATAACCTCCGCTTGGTGCTCTACATCACTTGCCATCTGATTAAGAACATTGGGTATTTCACCCTCGTTGGTGATGTTGTATCTTCTACTCTTGATGACTTGTCTTACATCTTCATTAGTCTTTTTGCTCCTCAAAGTGGCGAAGACCTGTAGCATAACCTTCATTCCATTGTGTTTCCTCAAATACTCTTTTAACCTCAAATCTTGGTATTTGAGATACTGTAGTGCCTTTATGCCTCTAACCCTGATGTTAGTGATGGCATACGAATTGGCATACCCTTTGAAAGCAGATTGTTCGTTGGTGGTGGTTGCTTTGTATCTCATTTGAATGCCAGTGAGTGCTTTGTTCTTGTCCAAATTGACCCATCTAATGCCTCTCTTCTCTTTCAGTTCATACTTTTTGTAGTCCATAGTCTGCCTAATCTTGTTGAATTTGGTAATCAACCTTTTTGAAATGGGGTTCCCCCTTTCAAAGTTGTAGGTCTTGTCTCCAATCTTGAGTTTCTTGAGTTCTTCTCCATTCCGTTTCAATATCTCACCCTTTTCGGATGACAAAAGATAATCTAGAACAATCTGCTGTGAAGTGTCCATTGTAGTATAATCTATATTATTATAATCTTCTGTTTCTTTAAGTAGTTTTTCAGTGTGAATTGTTTGTTGAGGATGTTGCGGATGATTGGATTGTTGGTGGATTAAGTTTTGAGATAAATTTTCATTTTTTAACCTTATACCCTCTCCCATATTCTCCTTAATATATAAAACATCCTTTCTTTAAGTAGTTTTTGGGCTCTCGTTCAGTTTTTAGGTCATTGGGTTCTGGGTTGAAGTCCAACGTGAGGACACCGTCGTTTGACTTGATAAATTGTTTTAAAGAAATGGCAACTTATTGTAAATATAGGTATGAATAGGTATGAAAACGGAAAGATTTACAAAATTACAGATGTTGGATATAATAAATGCTATATTGGGAGCACCTGTGAAAGTTTGAGTAAAAGAATGGAAAGACATAGAAAACAATATAAGGAATACATCAAAGGGAGGATGAAAAAGAAGACAACCGCAATAGATATATTCAATGAATTCGGTATTGAGAATTGTAAGATTGAACTGATTGAGAACTACCCGTGTCAAAGTAAGGAAGAATTGTTCAAAAGAGAAGGGGAACATATCAAAGCAACAGAATGTGTCAATAGACAGATTGCCGGTAGGACGCAACAGGAGTGGAAACTGGACAATCCAGAGCAAGCGAGAGAATACTATGAAAGAGGCAAGGCACGTGCCAGAGCATACTATCACAAACATAAAGAGGAAATAATAAAAAAACGCCGTTTGAATGAAGAGAAAATAATAGAACAACGCCTTTTGAAGGTTGAATGTCCGTTTTGTAAGCGTGAATTTTTTCAATACTATGCTCTATGGCATCAAAAGAACAACTGTGTCAAACAAACGGGAATGGACAATGAATAGATAAAACATTCTGATTGACAAAACGTTGTTAATGAGAAGGTTTTATTTTTAGTGTCGTCTACTGTTCATACATCTGTTGGTTTGACGGTGTTTTGATAGATTGGATTTGCTTGCGATGGTTAGTCCGCAGTCTGGACAGGTGAAAGGGGTTGATAAGTTCTTTTACTTTGAAAAATAATTGGGGTCTAATGGTTTCTTGTCGTAAGTTCCGTCGGGCTTCCATTTTGTGGATGTTGTGGTTGGTGGATTTTGAGGGTTGCTGGATTGGTGTAGTGCTTCCGCCATTTGGTCAAAAAGGTCTTCGTCCATTTCTTGCTTGATTCCATCTATAAACATATAGCAGGGCATATTCAATTCTTAATTTCGTAAGGCGTCATTTCTTTAAGTGTTTTTGGGTCTGTTGCTCTAAAAATTGTGTTTTTAACAAGTGTCCTAAATTGATGTTTTTTGGACGCTAAAACAATGGTTTTAGGACACTTGTTGAAGTAAGGATTTTTTGTCTTCAAAGGTTCAGGGTGAAACGATTTGTCCGTGTTTGATGGCTTGGCTATAAAAGTTGAGGGTGAAACGACTAGTCCGTGTTTGATGCTTTTGTCAAAAGTTGAGGGTGACACGATTTGACCGTGTTTGATGGTTTGGCTAAAAAGGTCCAGGGTGAAACGAGTTGTCTGTTGTTGCTTGTTCGGTTCTGGGTATCGTTGATACTTGGATACTGGTATCACGGTATCCTTGATACTTGGTTCTGGGCATCGTTGATACTTGGATACTGGTATCAGGGTATCATTGATGCTTGGTTCTGGGTATCGTTGATACTTGGATATTGGTATCTGGGTATCATTGATACTAGGGTTGGGTATCTGCGGTTACGAATGCAATATGTGAAAATTACTCTTGGATGACTCACCCACAAAACATCTCAAGCGCCACATTTTTTTTCACCGGCGAAGCCCACATGTATCCTGCATCCCTTAACTTCTGCTCATCCTCTTGAAAGAGCTTGGCGACGAAATGCCAATGCTTCAAAGCCACAGTTTCACTGGTTGTACTCCTCAGGACGCAGTCTGCTGGCTCCTCACGAAGAAGCTTCAACGCCATTTTGGTGTCTTCGTCGCTCTCTGGGAGATACCCCATGGGTCCTGCCCCTGCCACCTTGAGGAGATAGTCCTTCACTTCCTGGTCATCCAATTTCCTTTGGATTGGTTCCACCCTCCGCTTGTACCACTGCTCCACCAGATTGATGACCGCATCCGCACCTTTCTGACCTTCTTTGGAGACGTTTCGCAGTATCTCGCCCAAGGCGCGGAAGTTGCCCCCTGTGCGGATGTAGTAGGGCTTCAACACCTCCTCTATCTTGTCGTCGGCAAGAACCTTGTTCAGCGTCCGGAAGTCGTTTCCCTGCTTTGCCACCTCCTTGACCACAGACGTGAAGTCTTCGAAAGGTAGTGGTCGCACCACCACCAAATCTGACATGTTAAACCTTTCTTTGATGATGTCTGCCACTGCAGACACGTTGACCTCCAAAATGAACTTGCACGCGGCATTGTCGTAGGTGACGTTGCGAGCGAAGGCACCGAGGGTGGAAGCAATGTCATCACAGGCATCCCTGCTAAATTTGTCTCCGCGGCTTTTGGTTGTGAGTTGCAGGTATACCACGACGGCACTGCCTGTTCGGCGCTTGGACGTCTCATTCACCCGTTCCAGCAAAAATTCGACATTTGACGGGTAATATCGGGGCAAATCTACGGCTTGTAACGCTGGGGGTAGCGCCTCGTTCAGCTTCAAGTCCTCACCAGGACGAACAGAAATATCAAGAGGAAGCACCCTTTTGCCATTCTTCACATGCTCACACAATGTGTGAGCATGTGAAGAATGGCAAAAATGTGTGAGCATGTGAAGAATGGCAAAAGGGTGCTTCCTCTGAGATTGTTCAGCATGGTTGATTTCCCAATGCCTTGGGAACCACTGAACACCAAGAAGGAAGGGGTGCTCAAAGCTTCACGTTGAGGTGAATTGATGAAGTCCTTGATGTATTCCTCCTCGACCGGCCGTGCAGGGGCGGGCTCTGTCCTTTTCAGCCTTTGCCCAGCCTTCCTCACTTCCCTGTTCATGAAGAAGCCAGGAAGGAACCTTTGAATGAGAGCTTGGAGAACCAGCACTATGACGCTCCCTGTGCTCAACAAAGTCCAACCAGTTTTAACGGTCTGCGCCGGAAAAGCCCTTGCGGGCTGTGTTCGTGCATGACCGCTTGGAAGGACGAACCGGCCTGGCGCAAGCTCAACCTGCCTCACAAAGATGCATCTGCGGAATGTCGAAGAAAAGGGACAATACATCGGTTCAGTCAATTTGTGCCAAACTGGCTTTGGTATTGAAGGATGCTTGATATGCAATACGAAACAGGAACCACAGCGCCTAACCTCAATCAATACATGAATTTGAAGCAAATAATTCGACATCTTTGAACAACAGCTTGGTAGAATTTGAACCTGAACCTACACATAGAAACTCTGACCACCTCAACAATTATCCCCTTCATTCAATCCAAACATTATCACAACAACCTCAACAACACATTTAGCAAGATAATCAAAAAGAAACAGTCAAACATTTCAAACTATAACGTGAAGAAAAAACAAAGCAACATCCCACCTGACCTTTAACCTGTCTAGTCCTAGCATCCCTGTTTTACCATATTTTTTCCCATATTTAATGCGAAAATCGATGGTTTCCGGTTAAGATTTTCCCTCAAACCAATCCATTGTCACCACTTCCTAAGGTGCTATGAACCCCCAACCCCCAACCACTCCCCAGACCCCCCAGCACCTTCACCTCTAGCGGCGCCTCGGCCGGTCGCCGCACTGGCGGCCGGCGTGGCGGCTTCTTGGCGCGGATCATGTTCATGGCCTCCGATGATGGGTGGAAGGCATTGGAAGACATTGGAAGACTGGATGATGAGTGCTCTCCTCCGGTCCGATGGGCTGATGTGTTTCCTGAGATTTCGGAAGGTTTGCGGCTGAGAGTTACGAGTACTGGGTGGTGTGAAAGATGATAGATCAGTTCATGTCCGACGTCTGAGCATCCGGAGTTTGGAGATAGAATCTCTGTCTCTGGCCACCTCAACTTAGCGACGTTTGGAACAGGTTACGATTGAACAGCCGAAAGCATAGTAGGAGAAGTAAGGGGCATCTGGCAATAAACAATCAACCAGTCAAATCATAATTTGGCTAGGAATAAACAAATTGAAGTAAATTGACAGTATAATTTTTGGGATAATTTCCAATAATTTCAAATGAATTATATAATCACTGGAATAAACAAACTGCCACAGTCACCTTGAACTGGTTTGATTTTTCGTATACTGTATAGCAACCCTTCAGGACAACGTTGGCCCTCTCGGACACCTCCATGGAGAACAACTCCAAGTAGGTCTCCTAGTGATTCACATCGAAGCCAATCTGCCACGCAAATCTTGGAATTTATCATGTAATCTGGTTGTTGGTTTCAACCCCTCTGAAAAATATTAGTCAGTTGGGATGATTATTCTCATATATATGGAAAAAAATGTTCCAAACCACCAACCAGGTAATTTGGAAGCCTTGGTGCATGCTAACGAGTGTGCACGTTGATGTGCAAAGTCTCTCTGAAACACTTCACTATGAATAGATTGATGACAATCTCCCAATATTAATATAGGATAGGTAAATCTAACTGTTCACCATGGTACATCATATCAAACTACTCCTTCCAAGCACATCCTGTGTTCCGCTGCGCGGGGAATCGGGCTCCTCATTGAGTCTCAGGCGCCAAAGGAGTCTTAAGCACTTGGTCAGAAGTTCAGGTGAAATGCCTCTGACCTGCTGGCCGAGTGGTGTTGGTGGAATGGGGAGCTCCCTGTGAGCTTTTTACCCTGATCATTCGCCAATAATCCCCTAGATAATCTGATGGCAAAAAGGAGCCTTCAAAAAGATTGTGGATCAAAACGGCCACCAAACAAAATCGATAGGACATCTTTCCCTTTGCTATGCTTCATGATAAAATCGTGAATTTACCAGGCTACCAGGGGCGTTTTACTTTTTTTTTCACTCCCCAGAGTCGTCAACCCCTGATCAGGTCCAGCGGCCTGGACCGGAATCTCACCCAAGACGTTGAGATACAAGTCGTAATCCTCGTAGCCCGTGGCGGAAAAGAGGTTCAAGGCACGCACGAGTTTCTCCTGGGACTGTGAGGCTGTCTGGATCCTGCCATGGAAACGAGGTCAGAAACCTGTCTGAAGCTGAGAAAATTCTGATAAATAGTCCGACGATTATCGGAATTGAATGGATGCTAGGATGTACTCCTACCCATTTTGGGTGACGTGTGTCACGTGTTGACCCTTCCACACGTGTTTGGCAACCGCTGGAAGGTCCAATGAAATTGATGCCACCGGGAGTTCAAACAAGACCTAAATATATTGTTTGCAAGCGAATGTTCATCATTACTCTGTCTCGTTGCTGCATTCAATCCAACCAAGAACTCCCCTTTTATCACAATCCGTACTCCTGACGCCAAGAGTTCCAAGAGTCATCAATCCCATCACCATTTCACAACATGTGCCAGAGGTATAATCAGCCCCCAAACATATTGGCTAAAGTCCTATCATCTCCCATCAAAGATTACACCCCAACAGTCTGATTCTACCCCAACAGTCAATGCATAGAACACATTGAAATACACCTGAAAAAAGTGTATTAAAAATAATGGATATCTTTGTTCTACCGAACCACATCCCCGGTTTGTTCTACCAGGCGTTTCTTCCCACCTGGCCAAACCAACGTCCAAGGGGCTAAGTTCATGTTGGGCAGCATGGGTTTTGCTCTTTGGGCCAGGTCCTGATGCTGATGGCGATGATGAATTACTAAGACTTACATGGGGATTTTACCAACAAAAGTGGTACTATAATGTATATCTAATGTGTATATAGTGTGTATATAATTTGTACATAATGTGTATATAATGGGGATGGGGATGGGGATGGGGATGGGGATGGGGATGATGATGATGATGATGATGATGATGATGATCTCATTGTTGCTGGCCCTCCCTTAACCCGACCTATACCGTCGTTGCTTTTTCACATCACCACTGCCATTGGACATCCCAGTCATCCCAATGATCCCAGTCTCCCATGGCTCCTTCATTTCGGCCGCTGGCAACTTTTCCCCGGCCTTGCTGCGGCTCTTGGCCGATTCCAACTTGCTGAAGAGCTCCGCCTCGCTGCGGCAAAAAAAAAAAGGCGACTCGATGGATCAGAATTTGGCCAGTCCATGAGTACTCCAACAAGTGATCATATTCTCTTGGAAGTGTATTGAAACACACATGTACTTCTTTGTATATATGTTGTATGTACATATAACATCTATGATATATATATATATACACACGTATTTATTATGTATATATATATATACGTATTTATTTGTTATATATATATATGTGTATTTATACATATGTATTATAAATATACCAGTTCAATGTCCGATCGTCGTTTTGTTGGCACTTTGAACACTGCAGCTGCCCTGCGAACCTCTGAGGCGCCTTCCGCCTTGGAGGCTTTGCCTGTCTTGGCCATGACCTCGCGTGGTTTTTTCAGGGGGAAACCATGGAAGACCTTGGCATTTTCGGCATGAAGCACGGAGAAGCTATCGGAAAACAATGGAAAAACTCTGGTTCCTTCATGTTCCTTCAAGCTTTAACTATCAAAGATGGATAAAACTGGGGAACTTTCGGTAACTTGACCCTTCAAATTGAGTCGATTTGATGTTAATCAATCCACCTGTGTTGGTTGAGGGTTAGGAGAGACACACATCAGGTGATCTTTTCTCAGCTTCACTGAAAACTCAACGGGACGGCTACCGTGGTCTATGGGGCTACCGTGGTCTACCCTGAAGCCACTGCTTCGTGATCTTCCCCATGGCGCATCCCCGTGATTTTTTGGCGCAAAAGGACATCTATCATCTATCCATGGCTGACATGTGAGACAACAAAAAAGAGTGATTGAAATATGTCAGGCAGATTTTAGAAGATTGCCTCACGTTTCAATAGTTGACTCATAGATACCCTGTGGTAATTTAATATAGCTATGGAAAATCACCATTTTTAATGGGTAAATCCAATATAAATGGCAATTTTCAATAGCTATGTTAGTTTACCAGAGGGTAGTTTTTTGTTTGCTGCGCATTCTTCATGGTCAAACCACCGAGAGAAGCCACCAATGTCCTCACCTCTTGCAGGGAGACGTCATCATGTCGGAGTCTCAGGCCTGGCACTGGCGAATACGATGTTCTAAATTGGTGATGGCCATCCATGTTTATCCATTAATATGGGTTAACATGGGTTAACATGGCTTGATATGAGTTAATCTGGGTTAATATGGGTTAAAATGTACCCATGCATACTCAGCATAGCTCTGGATGAAAGTAAAAGATTGCGAAATCCAGGCGATGAAAAGTCTTTCTCAGCAGCTCGTGGGATGCTGCTTTTCACCTTTCTGGCATTGTTCATGGCATCATCCACGTTAACATTGGATGAATAAACCCCCATTGGATTGACATAGATTTAAAAGCGGGATTATGTGGGTTTATATGGATTCTTTGGTTATGGCTGGATAGTTCCTCACTAAATTGTAGCCTCCGATAATCATGACAATCTAATTTGCCCATCTACAGTAGTTGGATGGTTTACCTCTCCACAATGGTGATTTTCCATGGCCATGTCAAATTACCAAAGGCCACAATATGCTCTGGTAATTTGCTACATAGCTATTGAAAATGGCCATAGAAATAGTAGATTTTCCCATTGGAAATGGTGATTTTCCATAGTTGTGTTAGTTTACCAGAGGGTAATCTCAGCCTATGTTCATTCGATTCACTGGATTGGTTCAAGGGAAACATCTACAGTGTCTACCATGCGAAATCCCCAAGGTATCGGGGCTGAAACAGGTTCGATTTTCTCACCAATCCATATCATCCTGAGCTGCTCAGTAAAAATATCCCCGTGATAAATTCCGTGAATCCCAATCCGAAAATTCCAAAAAAAATCCCAATCCGAAAAGTTGGTGTTTCACAGCCACATCTTCCAGAGTTCCAGCTCCAGCTCCGACCTTCTTTGACCTGCTCAGAGCAGGTGACATCATCTTCCAACCACGAATCGATGGCTCGAATCTGATCACCTTGGAGATTCGCGGTTAAAACTGGTGACTCGTATGGTGTTTTATCATGATTCATTAGGAATTTCGCTATCATATATTACGTAATATCAATGTGAATGTGTGTAATTAATTGTAATTATATGATATTATATGATATTATATGTATATACATACAGTATACACTAACACGCATTGATATTTTTGGGCAAACACAATCTAGGTGGTGGTTGAGTCACTGTGGTCCCAAAACTTGTGGCTCAATCGTGCCCAAACTTATGCGATGGAACATGACAAATAAATCTGAAACCAACAACCAGGCCTTCCTCCATACTTTTCAATTATTTCATAGTTGGACACCATCCCAATGCTCCCACAAACTGCTGGTTACAGACCCCTTGTACCTCATGGCCCGTTCTACCCTGCTTTTACTTCCACAATTCCTGAGGGTCGTACCTTCAACATGACGGAGTACAACAAATTTCGGCGCGCCCATCCGTTTCACGACAAAAAAAACGAGAATTCTCCAAATCTTGGGACAGACCCACACATATGCTGCCAAATATCCCTAAACAATGGCTGAATCTCCCCATCTCTACTGGTGATAAGCAGGGAAAACGGTTCTCGTCAAGCAACGCAGCTTGGAGCGGTCAGGAATGCTGAACTCCGTCTCAGAGACCAATCTCCTAGGACAGAAACTTTCAATGGATTGGTTGATGAGGATTTGTTTAGGGACCATCTTGTTTTTCTCCCTAAAGATTGTAGTTTTCTGTAGTGGATTTCGCCGATATATATATATATATATATATGGGGGTTGTCCAAAATACCTTTTCCCGGACAGCCCTCAATCGCTCAGCCAATCGCGTAGCAATCGCGGTACCACAGTGAGCAATCGCGGAAGGGTTTGTTCTTCGTTGATCAGATCATATACATAAAATATAAGTTATGTATTATATAATGAAGATCCATGCGTGAACGCATTCGATTTCAAATTTGGGAACAAAATAAGCTCGCGCGGTCCGGAAACGGTCCGGAAAACTCACAGTAGTACCAGCAGCAGTAGTACTAGTAGTACTAGTAGTACTAGTAGTACTAGTCGTAGTAGTAGTAGTAGTAGTAGTAGTAGTAGTAGTAGCAGTAGTCGTAGTAGTCGTAGTAGTCGTAGTAGTCGTAGTAGTCGTAGTAGTAGTAGTAGTAGTACTAGTAGTAGTACTAGCAGTACTAGTAGTAAAAGTAGTAGTAGTAGTAGTAGTACTAGTAGTAGTAGTAGTAGTAGTAGTAGTAGTAATAGGGTGGTAGCCGTATAACCAATCGCCAACCAATCGCTCAGCCTATCGCGATGCAGGTTTTAGCAATCGCGCAAAGCAAAGTAAACGCATCAATTCATAAATTTGTGACCTGCTTTTACGGACGGCTCCCATATATAATATGTATACCTTGATGAACATTTCTGGGAGTCACTGGCTTCACCGTGGGAAGCTGCTCCTTTGGATGCTTTGTCAGGCAACAATCCACTAGCAATGGGATTTTACCCACATCATTTTCCATCTTGAGGGCCTATGACCAGTTGATCCGACTCATTCTTGGTTGTGTCCCCTTCAATTCTATTGCTGTTACTCACCATTAGCCATTAAATTATATATATATACCGATATACCACATATGATGTTGGAGACATTGCCTCCCCGGCTCCTGTCTCTGCGGCTCTCTATCCTTGGAAAAAAGGACTATGCTTCGCTGGATCTGCGAATGGCTCGAATGACATAGTGAACCCTCCAGATGGTCCCCCAGTTAACAAATAGATCCAATATGATCCAATACATTCCAAAGTGGGGTTTCCAGGGGAGTATGCAATATTCTTAATAATAGGGGGATGGGATTAGTTAAATACCAAAAACATCCAAAAACGACGAGATAATTCTGTGGCTCCTGCGGTAGCTTCATTTTGAGCCGTACCAATGCAAGACTTGCCAAAGATATCTGCCAAACATGTTTGCCAAAGATATTTGCCAAAAATATTCGCAACATATTTCACAGTTGCAGTCTAAGTCATCATGGAGACAACGTATGTACATGTTATTCCAAAAATATTGTAAATATAATGTTCACATTGAGTCTGTACCACATGCAACGCCAAAACACATCAAATTTGTATATCCTATCTTATAACACACAAAAGATCATGCACTAAACATGGTCAAAAATCGCCAAATAAAAACAACACATCCCAACATAGTAGGTCTATATGCCCATATCCTCCATATTTGTCTGAAAACAAAGCACCCCCTAATATCCAATTCCCATGGTTGATAATCATGTGTCCCATTTAAAATTAGCCATACTGGGTTCTACATGTTCTACACCTTTTTTTGAAAATCTCCCAATTACATCCCCATTGTATCAAATTGTCGTATCCCAAGACATCCCTAAAGGAGACATCCCTTTATGATATCTCCCCGAAACATCCCATGAAATGGTTGGTTATAAATAAAATGCTCCGTGGCCCGTTGTATATCCACAACATCGGTGGTTATGGTTATAAGTTATAATTTATAATATTATAACACTCCCCGTTGGGCGTTCAACTTAGGGTGCAGCCCCAGGCTTTCAGCCCAAAACCAAAATCAAAAAACCTGGAGGGCTAAGGTATAAGCAAAAAATAATAACACGATGAAAAGCTGTCCTGACACCTATTTCCGAAAATGAAAAATCAAGGTACAAAAGATGAAACCCAGTGTCTCTAGGGTATGTTGAAAATCAAAAACATTGCACAAGAGATGAAAACAGCAGTGCTCAGCGTGTGATTAAAACGACTTAAACTATAAAACAAGCACTTGCGCGGGAAATGTTCAATCACAACCTTTTCTTCCCACCCAGTTTCCGCTCCCACATCGTATCAATGCCTTGTTGGCATCGCAAATGCCAAAGCTTTCAACGTTGGCATATCAAAAATAATGAGGTAACAGCTCTCCATGTTACACCACGCATTTGTACCAACCCATCCTTAACCAAAGCCCCAAAGGCACACCACTAAACTTCACATCCTTAGGCCTTAGACTTTCATCTCACACATCCCTCTTTTGAACTTTGCCGGAGCAGCTCGCCATGTTACACCACGCATGTGTGCCAACCCATCCTGTACCGACGTCCCAAGATACACCACAAACGACTCATGACTGAATTCTGCAAACCCATCCTCATCCAACCTCCCAAGATACACCTCTCAAAATTTCTATGTTCACCTTATAGGCGGCAAAAATGTCGAGCCTTGCAAGAAAACACTGTCCAATAAAAACCTGGTTGCGACACTCACTGAAAAAGTGGTTCTCAGTAAGCTTCGGTGGCTTAAACTACCTGCGCCCAACCTGTTGCAAAAATGTTCTCAAGAGGTGTTCCCTGGGCTAAAATCCTTTGGCTGCATGGCTTATTTTTAATCAAAATTCTAAAGTATGTAAAAAGGGACCAAAAGCTAAAAAACTTTGGCCTAACATTATTGAAGCTAAATTTGGCTGAAATCTGGCTAAAAAATCTAGCTCCAGCCACCTAGTTTCAGCCAGGAGCCCCAAACGGGGATTATAATATGATTGCATATTATTGCATCCCATTTATCATCATTTCCCCATTAAACCCCATGATTGATAGGGGTCCTGAACACCTTCCCATCCTTCCCCACCCCAGAGGGCCCCAAAAGCGTCCCGCCAAGGCTCGAAGCCTTCACTGTGGACGGGGTGATTTTGGCCTCCTCGCCAGTGATGCTGTTCATGATGCTATCCTTGGCCACTAGATTCCACATGATGCTATCACTGGAGTCCTCAGAGGCTACAGTGTATGATTGGAGCGACTGTCAACGAAATGCCGGTTGAATCGTGAAGAAAATCATATGTCATTATATTCCCTTGCCTGCCACCAAAAAAAAATGTGTTATTCAATTCTACATGTCCAACAAAAAGAGAGAACCTGCACCGGCGCCCAAACCTTTTCTGTGCTAAGCAGCAATGTCGGCGGCTGAAAACAACTCGCCCGATTTCGGCACCACTGTGACCTAGGCCATGTGGGCTCCATAAGGTGAGGCAATTCTGTGCTCGTTTCTGTGACGGGAGAATTCTCTGGTTTATTTCACTCGGTGAATTCTGTGATGCACTATGGCGGAATCAACATGTCCTCCCCCATCCTCCCCATGTTCAGGTCTATCGTCTATCTCATCTAGGGGCTCCTTCAGCCAACGTTCCCCCATTTCGATCCATGCAAAATCCTTGGGGCTGGACCATAAACATCATAAACATCAACATTTTAGAAGTCTTCGTGGAAGTGATCGATGGCAGAACAGACGGTCAAAGAACTTATAATTTTGGGGTGCCATGTGGTCAAGCCAACAAAAAAGCATCTTTGCTCTGCATACATACAATAATTATACCACGATCAATTCAAGATACTTCAATCCGCTTGAAGTATCTAAGTCCTTAAACCGACCTTATGATGTGGATTTTGCCACCCTTGTGTATAATGTCAACCCTGGATTAATAAACCCCAAACGGCTGTTTAATTGGGGGGGATACCAATTGTGACAATTTGGAGGGTACCCCAACAATTAATAAACCATGGTTTTAATTCATCCGGAGTTGACATTATACCATTAGTATACCATTAATAAACGCCCGTCGTTTTACGCCCAGCCACACTGGGCTGTTCCACCACCGGCTCCCGCAGCTCTGCCGGTGGCTCCGCCACCGGCGGAATCGGCTCCGGTGTTTCTTGCGCAGCCGGTGGCGGAGCAACTGGCGCGGCACCACCTGAAGGTTGGAATATATAGTTGATAGATGTTGATAGTTCATACTTATAGAATCTATATGAATCTTATAGTTCTACAGAATAGTTGATAGTTTTTTCGCTGATAGAATCTATCCGGGATAGTCTATCAAGTACAATTACAATAAGTAGTCATTAACATCATTAACTATCATTAACTACAATCATGTATAATATCATAAATGATATTCGCATGCGAATTGTCTTCTTTTTGTGTTCATTTGCCGACCCCGAGATCTTCGCCTGCGTCCAGCGTCTCCGGCCCCGTCTCCCCCGTCTCCCCCGTCTCCGCCGTCTCCGGAGCCGTTTCAGAAACGGTCGAAACGGTGGCAGGTT
Source organism: Cladocopium goreaui (assembly GCA_947184155.2). Taxonomy (NCBI): domain Eukaryota; class Dinophyceae; order Suessiales; family Symbiodiniaceae; genus Cladocopium; species Cladocopium goreaui. The sequence goes on from CAMXCT020001122.1 coordinate 80,254, forward strand.
GCACCTTGAAGGCCGTACGGGGGAGGTTCCCAACCATCAAGATGTAAAGGACATATGTTGAAAATTCTTGAAATAAGCATGAACACGTTAAAGATATGTGTTCAGTCCCTGCTCTGAGTCACTGTCAGTTGTGAAAAAAATCGACTCAAATGATCTACATGATCTACTAAAATACTTTCAGTTCTACAGTTCTACAATTTTCACACATCTTCGCGCTTCAATGACATCAGGGTCCATCCGAAAGTCCGAAAGTCGGCCTGGTCCGAGTCGTTGCTGGGCGAGGGAGGAGCCGTGTCCAGTCGAAACTTGTAGGGGGACACCTGGCCCGGTTTGGAAATGGCATTCAATGGCCAATTTGGAGATAAAGCCCCGCCCCAAATCCGAGCAAATCCTTAAGAATAGTTTATACCATAATAAGTACCATAATGACATCATGAACTTTGGAATGTAACCCATGGTTTTTTGCATATTGTTTTGCTGGGCATATTGTTTTGTGGTCACGGCACAAGAGCGATGTCTCAAGCTTGCTGGCTTTGCATGGGGATTTTGGATGAAACTCTTGGGATTCTCAGGTCGCCAATTCTACCGAGGCGATTTTGGTGAGTCACCTGGGGAAAACACACCAGGAATTTGTTGCTGATTTCACCACCTGGCATTTCCTGGCTTTTTCACACCATCTCTTTTGGATAAGGCCTCCCCCTGTTCTCAACTGTTGGTGAAAAACTAATGTCCGGGTGCGATTAAAAAAAACCCTCCAAAATAAAGTACGCCAACTCCCGGAATGTCATCCAGATGTTTAGCCAATTTTCTTCAACCCAATATTTGCTCACGCCGCAGTTGTTCAGATATTGGCACAACTCGTTGTGACACCTTGGGAGGCGTCGGTGGTTTCTTTCGGACGGCGCTTTCCCGCGGCGGTTTCCGCTGAAGCTGCTCGATCATAGCGCGATCTTGCGCCAACATAGCCTGGAAAACCGCTGGCTGTCCGGAAAAAGTGTAAGGCTGTACGAAAATTGAGGGGTGGGCCTGTACACATCACAAACCATCATATCTCATATACATACTGATATACGGGTGATACGTATCATTAATGATATACAACAAAATCATAGTTGAGTTCTATAATTGTGCATAATGTTTGCACCTGATTAAAGAGATGGTACCCTATTGTGAGAAATTTCTTGCTCCTAATTCAGTCACATGCCAATTGTTGGGGGGGGGCCTCTATTGTGAGAAATTTTTTCCAGATTTGTTTTTTTTATTTTTTTCCAAATGCTTTAATTAACTTTACTTTTCTTTTTAATTATTTTTCTATTTATGATTATTTTTAATTAATTTTATTTTAGAAGCCTTATCAAACCCTTATTAAAAAAACAGCATCCAGACAATTTTTCAAAGGGGTACCCCATGAGTGGCTCAGTTACTCAATAATATAATTGTCTGGATGGTACTCTATTGTGAGCACCAACTTTTTGGAGTGAAAAAAAAAGCAAAACCCTTTCTCCACCTTTCTTTGGGTAAAGCTGGCCCTTTCACTTTAGAAAGCCATAGTTGTGTTAAAGCTTTAAAATGCAAGGTTTCCCAAATAATTAGATGCCTTATTAAACCCTTATTAAAAAACAGCATCCAGACAATTTTTCAAAGGGGTACCTCATGAGTGGCTCAGTTACTCAATAATATAATTGTTTGGATGGTACTCTATTGTGAGCACCAACTTTTTGGAGTGAAAAAAAAAAACCCTTTCTCCACCTTTCTTTGGGTAAAGCTGGCCCTTTCACTTTAGAAAGCCATAGTTGTGTTAAAGCTTTAAAATGCAAGGTTTCCCAAATAATTAGATGCCTTATTAAACCCTTATTAAAAAACAGCATCCAGACAATTTTTCAAGGGGTACCTCATGAGTGGCTCAGTTACTCAATAATATAATTGTTTGGATGGTACTCTATTGTGAGCACCAACTTTTTGGAGTGAAAAAAAAGCAAAACCCTTTCTCCACCTTTCTTTGGGTAAAGCTGGCCCTTTCACTTTAGAAAGCCATATTTGTGTTAAAGCTTTAAAATGCAAGGTTTTCCAAATAATTAGATGCCTTATTAAACCCTTATTAAAAAACAGCACTCCAGACAATTTTTCAAGGGGATACCTCATGATTGGCTCAGTTACTCAATAATATAATTGTTTGGATGGTACTCTATTGTGAGCACCAACTTTTGGGAGTGAAAAAAAAACAAAACCCTTTCTCCACCTTTCTTTGGGTAAATCTGGTGCCTTTACTTTAGAAAGCTATATTTGTGTTAAAGCTTTAAAATGTAAGGTTTTCCAAATAATTAGATGCCTTATTAAACCCTTATTAAAAAACAGCACCCAAACAATTTTTCAAGGGGATACCTCATGATTGGCTCAGTTACTCAATAATATAATTGTTTGGATGGTACTCTATTGTGAGCACCAACTTGTGGGAGTGGAAAAAAACAAAACCCTTTCTCCACCTTTCTTTGGGTAAAGCTGATGCCTTTACTTTAGAAAGCCATATTTGTGTAAAACTTTAAAATGCAAGGTTTTCCAAATAATTAGATACCTGAAAAAACCATAATTGGTTCAGTTACTCAATAATATAATTGTTTGGATGGTACTCTATTGTGAGCACCAACTTGTGGGAGTGAAAAAAAAAAGCAAAACCCTTTCTCCACCTTTCTTTGGGTAAAGCTGATGCCTTTACTTTAGAAAGCTATATTTGTGTTAAAGCTTTAAAATGCAAGGTTTTCCAAATAATTAGATGCCTTATTAAACCCTTATTAAAAAACAGCACCCAGACAATTTTTCAAGGGGATACCTCATGATTGGCTCAGTTACTCAATAATATAATTGTTTGGATGGTACTCTATTGTGAGCACCAACTTTTGGGAGTGAAAAAAAAACAAAAACCCTTTCTCCACCTTTCTTTGAGTAAAGCTGGTCCTTTACTTTAGAAAGCCATATTTGTGTTAAAGCTTTAAAATGCAAGGTTTTCCAAATAATTAGATGCCTTATTAAACCCTTATTAAAAAACAGCACCCAGACAATTTTTCAAGGGGATACCTCATGAGTGGCTCAGTTACTCAATAATATAATTGTTTGGATGGTACTCTATTGTGAGCACCAACTTTTGGGAGTGAAAAAAAAAAACAAAACCCTTTCTCCACCTTTCTTTGGGTAAAGCTGGTGCCTTTACTTTAGAAAGCTATATTTGTGTTAAAGCTTTAAAATGCAAGGTTTTCCAAATAATTAGATGCCTTATTAAACCCTTATTAAAAAACAGCACCCAGACAATTTTTCAAGGGGATACCTCATGATTGGCTCAGTTACTCAATAATATAATTGTTTGGATGGTACTCTATTGTGAGCACCAACTTTTGGGAGTGAAAAAAAAATAAAAGTAAATTAAAAGTAAATTGAAATCAATTGAAAGTAAATTGAAAGTAAAGTAAAAGTAAATTGAAATCAATTGAAAGTAAATTGAAATCAATTGAAAGTAAATTAAAAGTAAATTGAAATCAATTGAAAGTAAATTGAAAGTAAATTAAAAGTAAATTTAAAGTAAATTAAAAGTAAATTGAAAGTAAATTGGAAGTAAATTGAAATCAATTGAAAGTAAATTAAAAGTAAATTGAAATCAATTGAAAGTAAATTGAAAGTAAATTAAAAGTAAATTAAAAGTAAATTGAAAGTAAATTGAAAGTAAATTGAAATCAATTGAAAGTAAATTAAAAGTAAATTGAAATCAATTGAAAGTAAATTGAAAGTAAATTAAAAGTAAATTAAAAGTAATTAAATTAATTAATTAAAAGTAAATTGAAATCAATTGAAACTAAATTGAAATCAATTGAAAGTAAATTGAAATCCTTTCTTAAGTTGATTGACCAAAAAAATGTCGAGGGGGGGGCAAAAAAAAGTGCGAGTTATAGAGTATCCTCAAATTGTTTAGGGGGGGGGGGGCCCCCTCACACTAATCAGATGCAAACATTACATACCTTTTTGTACAATGCTGACAAGTCCGTGCTTGAACATCATTGGGAAATAGCATGGGCAGCTGCTTTTTGGTGTCTGTAGCAGATCCACACGGGTCCGAAAACACCCCCTGGACTGTTTGATCATTGGGGCAAGTTCCATTTTTTTGTAGCAGATGAACTTACTATTTGTTTTGGGTGAGGTACCCCCCAATTAATCAAATAGGTTTTTGTTCAATCATTCAATATCATTAGCTGATTAATAGTCCCATTGCCTGATTAATGATTAATAGGCCCATTCAATATCATGGGTTGATTAATAATCCAATTATGAATCCTTCAATTATCAATCAATTGATCATCGTCAAGAACCTGGTTGCAAACCGGTTCTACTGCTTTGTTTATAGCTACTCCAGTAGCGGCTTGTTGGCTGATCCCTTTTCAAAAAAGGTTTGTAGAAATCCAATATTAACAAATTACACCACCACTGGTCTTTTGACGCTGCTCAATTGGTTGCCATCGCCCTGCCTTCTCAAAGTCGTTTTCGCGCACGGCTCTTTGGCGAGGCGCTGGTTTTTCTTCGTCCTTCCTGGCAATTTTTGATTCTGACGAACCAAACTCCGGATGATTCTGACTTGAAACTGGATGATAAACCTTCAAGAAACACCTATAGAAACCCAGGGTTTGAGCATGTTTTAGTTTTGAGAATTCAAAGGTCAAGATGTAAACATTGATCATTATTATTATATATTATTATTATAAATTATTATATATTATTATTATTACTTATTTAATATGTTATTATATATTATTATATATTATTATTAATTATTATTAATTATTATTAATTATTATTAGTTGTTATTAATTCTTATTATTATTATATGTACATAGTATATAATCCCCTCAATACCCCTTCTTCTGTGGGAAATGTAACTTAGCTATATAAAATTGTATTAAAACTCTATATTATACATATAGCGCACCTATGCGCACCTATATAATATACGATAATATATATATATATATAATACACAGAATCTGATAGAGACCTTGGACCTTGATCGATCTGCACAAAAAATGCGGCCTCCGATGGAGGAAGGCATCTCTCCAACTCCCACGTGCTCGGGGCTCGGGTGTCCCTTCCATGGCGACCATGGCCGGCAAGGCCTTGAGCCGAGCTGCGATTTTCTGCTCTCAAAACCTCCAGTGAAATTCGCTTTTCAGCTATGGTTTATGGATGTTTATGGTAGAGTATTGGTAGATCTATCATAAACATACATAAACATAAAACTCTACTATCCAACTTTTTTTATCCCGTCAATGTATATTGGTAGAGTATTGTTTTTTTTTTCAGAATTAATGGAACATTGTTGGGATAATTGCTGGATATACATGGATATATGATATACATAGTATACTCTCCAGTAATCAGTCACATAGCTGGAAGATCACCCATTTAATTCGATGTTCCCAGCGAACTAAACATCCATTTACAGAGGATGTGAAAAATTGCCATGTTTGACTACCAAAGGGTATATCTTGTTAGGAGAAATCCTTCAACAGTGGACTCATCTGGTCGGGGCTTGCTGCTCGAAGGTGTATTTTGGACACTTTTTGATCGATGTTTGCCGTTTTTGTTGGTGCGCGCCGACGTCCAAAACACTGTAATTTACAGTTTTGTTTTGCAACTCTTGCATGGACAACTGCATAAGTACCAGTGTTGTTGCTAGGCAAAGTCCACAAAACACTGTAAATACCGTGATGTTTGCTCTCAAGGGCAGAAAACATCGTACATACCGTGGGTTTTGGCTTGCGAGGCGCCAAAAACATTGATATTTACAGTGTTGTTTGATGTTGTTTGCTCCGATGGTCTCAAAAAAACGTAAAAACACAACCAAACACATCCTATTTGACGATTTTTGGCTACTAAAGAATGAGAAAAAAAAGCTGTGTAGTCAGATGGTTGCAAGATGACAACCAAGCAGACGACATTGCAACAACCATCACCGGGGCATCGCCGGGGTGCGAAGCCCTAGCCGCTCCCTGAGAGATCACCCTTGAGGGGGTGTCCAGATATGTCCAGATGCTCAATCCGAAGCTGGATTGCTTGTGCCAACGACTTCCAGATGGGAAAAACCATGCGTCACTGAGTCACCAAAAATGTCATTCTCCAATCAGGACATCTCTAGGTTTATTCTTGCTGCATCTGAAGAGATTCTTCAGTATTCGGTTCGAATGTTCAAAAGCCCAATGTCATTGAAAACTCAACTGATCTGATCCAGGTGCTGCTCTGCCCCAGGAAAGCCAGCGGCTTTTTGGGCACTCTTTTGGTCCACGCACTCGTCTGGTCTCTTGGATCAGCAGTGCATTGATAAGTGGCAGCGCCTAACGGTGGAGTTGGTCGTGTCCAGACTGTGTACTTTCAAGATTCAGCACCTAAAAGAAATATGTCAAACTCCTAAGTTTCCGTGCTGAAATGAAGTGTAATTATACAAGATTTAGTTCTAGAATCTAGAATCAAGTATACCACTGTTCGATTGGTTCCCAGATTCAATCAAGGTACCATGCAAATCCATGCAATGGCTCTGAACTCTAGTTCCATCAAACAACTCACTTTCCAGAGTTCCATGTAGCTTCAACCACACAGGGCCCGGGGGCCCAGTGCCGTGCACGGCCTTCATGGCAACACCGCCATGGCACGCGGCCGAAGCGACACATGCGACCTCTTGCGACCTGCTGTGGATTTTCCCATGAGGGGAAAATGCTGTGGAGATGTGGTAGGGCATTCCCAGTCGTCACCATGGTCGTTTCAATACTATGGTCATTCATGACGACTGGATGATGTGGGAAACCTCCATGTGGCTAGTCAAAACTCTGGCACCTGAATGGTACACTCAAATTTCTAGCTGGTGAATGGACGTTTATTCCCCCAGTCATATGGTGACAGCTGGTGGATTTTCCATGTCAATCTGGAGGACAAACAAAAAATGTAGGTGGTAATATTCTATATATATATAGTACCATAGTGGCACCATTTTCAACCATCATTGTGGAATATGGTGGAATACTTGATGTGGTTCCAACAATGTCCTTTCTCCAACAACTTGTGGATGTGTTTTTCATGATCCGCTGGCCTTGAATCACTGGGAATCCGATGTGTTGGGGTCAAAAACAAGGGTGGCTGTGTGCATCATTTGTTGTCCTCCCGATTCAGAGTCGTCTGACGAGTTTCAGGAGTCGTGCTTACTTCGGCACAATCTCACCACCAGATGTTTCACCAAAGGATCGAAGCTTTTTCCGTTTGGCTCACAACATGTTCGGAGAAAAACCAGATAAAACGGAACAAAAAGGATTGACTTCAGGTGCCATGGTCAGAAAATGGAATATCATGGTATATTGATGTATATTGATGTATAGTCATCCCACCATCATCAATCCCACTTCAAAAAATCATCCCCAAGCCTCAAGCATTGAGATAGGAGGTCTTGTCGATGGACTCAGGCATGGTCGGTATCTGCACCTAGCACCGGGTCCGATGGAAAGCTGTGAAGGTTGGGTTCCAAACGGTTGAACAATCACGAGATGTTGAATTGCTATCTGGTTGAAATATGTTGAAATGGCTCATATTCATGAAACCTGAGATATTTTCCAGCGTCTTGTGGAATGTTGAAGATACTTGAACGCAAAACAGTTAAACTGTGAACGAAATTCGGTGGCAGATCCTTTGTACCGAAACAACAAGAATCGGCTACACAACCATAATTTTTTTCGTCTGTCGGAAAAATGTTGGGATGAAACCATCAATATTAGGGAAGCGGAGATTTCCCTCGGTGTCGTAAAGGCAGCAGCCAAATAAAACTGATCAATGAACTTCTTTGTATCCTTGGGGCAGGCAGACAAGAGCTCAGAATAAACACGAATGTTTATTTCGGAGGTTTGTAGAACAATAGTTATTCAATAGTTGTGTGTTTTCCCCTTCGACCCGTTGGTCCATGTTTTTTTTTCAATGCTATAGATCTACTGATCTCAATTGAACCGGCTAGTCCAACCTTGAAACAGCATCATATGGATCAGACTTCTGTATCTTCAAGATTGAGTTGTTAATTACCCTTTGGTAATCAAAGATAGCTGTTGGAAAAAAACAACCATAAATGGGCCATATTCCGTAGCTATGTCAATTTACAGGAATGTAACTGCCATATTTTCGATGGGTCACCAAGTATCCTCAAAAACATTCATTTTGAGCATCCTTCGTCGGTCCATTATTTTCATCTTTTCCAACGTATGCGAACAGCAGGGCCCCATGGGTAAAATGACCATACCATACCACTTCAACATGGCCCAATCACAGGCCAATTGAACAGCTTGCAGAACCTATCCAAACCTGTTGTGGATTTGGCTGCTTTCCAAGGAATTTTCATCATAGTTTGACCCATGTTGATCTCTAGTTCATCCTAGCTCCCGCTGAACCAGCTAGTAGAACCGTCACTCAACCATCATTTCTGGGTTCTATCATGTTCTACCCTCACTGCTGTTTTGAATGACCTCGAAGCGCTCCTGCACTTTGGACAGCACCTGTAAAGCTTCGTAGGCACAAGCCGAAGGTCCAAGTGGAGGTCTGTAGATATTTTTCAGGACAAAACCGCTCCAAATGGTCTCATTTGCAAGTAATGACACTGGAAAAGATTGTTGATTTCTGGGTACACTGAAGTCTATTGCCCCTGTGCTAGGCACAGCGAGAAAACCTCCTTGGCCACGCCCACAGCCGCCCACATGCAAATAATATGCCTGAGGAAAACTTTCCTCTCAGAGTACATGTTGTCAAGCAGCTGCCCCAAAGTTCCGTTTGACATTTCCAAGAGCAAAAACATGGTTACGGCGCCTGTAGAAGTGCGGCGCTTTCAGCGTTTCTGAAAGTGGACAATCGTCATTCTTTTTTCATCTTCATGCGAGACGCCATAGTCCAACTCTGTTGTTGTGCTTTTTTACAAAGCTTTCCTAACTGATCCCATAGGGAGTAGCCAGGAGCTAACACTTCGTGCAACCATTGCCATATTAGGCAGTGTTTCATCAAGGCAGCTACTGTTGCATGTGCATTTAATTTACTTGAAAAGAGAGTACGTGCGAAGAAGATCAGGAACATCTTGAAAGTTACTTGAAGAAGATGTTACAACGTATCAGGAACATCTTGCAAGTTACTTGACGGAGATGTTACAACGTATCAGGACCGTCTTGCAAGTTACTTGAAGAAGATGTTACAACGTATCAGGAACATCTTGCAAGTTACTTGACGGAGATGTTACAACGTATCAGGACCGTCTTGCAAGTTACTTGAAGAAGATGTTACAACGTATCAGGAACATCTTGCAAGTTACTTGACGGAGATGTTACAACGTATCAAGACCGTCTTGCAAGTTACTTGAAGAAGATGTTACAACGTAGCAGGAACATCTTGCAAGTTACTTGACGGAGATGTTACAACGTATCAGGACCGTCTTGCAAGTTACTTGAAGAAGATGTTACAACGTAGCAGGAACATCTTGCAAGTTACTTGACGGAGATGTTACAACGTATCAGGAGAAGTGAAGAAGATGTTACAACGTAGCAGGAACATCTTGCAGTGACCGGAGATCTATCAGGACCGTCTTGCAAGTTACTTGAAGAAGATGTTACAACGTAGCAGGAACATCTTGCAAGTTACTTGACGGAGATGTTACAACGTATCAGGAACATCTTGCAATTTACTTGAAGAAGATGTTACAACGTAGCAGGAACATCTTGCAAGTTACTTGACGGAGATGTTACAACGTATCAGGAACATCTTGCAAGTTACTTGAAGAAGATGTTACAACGTAGCAGGAACATCTTGCAAGTTACTTGACGGAGATGTTACAACGTATCAGGAACATCTTGCAAGTTACTTGAAGAAGATGTTACAACGTAGCAGGAACATCTTGCAAGTTACTTGACGGAGATGTTACAACGTATCAGGACCGTCTTGCAAGTTACTTGAAGAAGATGTTACAACGTAGCAGGAACATCTTGCAAGTTACTTGACGGAGATGTTACAACGTATCAGGAACATCTTGCAAGTTACTTGAAGAAGATGTTGCAAGGTAGCAGGAACATCTTGCAAGTTACTTGACGGAGATGTTACAACGTATCAGGACCGTCTTGCAAGTTACTTGAAGAAGATGTTACAACGTAGCAGGAAATCGCTATTGACAACGCAGACCACAGGACGCAATAAAACCCCCCCCGAACCCCCCCGCCGTCACCAAAAACATGACCAAAACAGTGGGCGCCTGTTGGTCCTGGTCGCTGGCGCAAAAGGTGATGGCGAGGCCCTGATGTCGAGCCGGGGAGCTGGGTGGAAAACCTCTGATGGAAAAATGGTCGGTCAATGGGTCAGAAATGGGGAAAATATGGGGAACATGTCATTCAAAGCTTAGATGGTTGGATTAGAGGGCAAAATGGCTGTATTGTCATTGTAGATATGTAGATTGGTTTTCTGGTGCATCAGAAACTGAAATATCCTAGAACAGTCCCAGAAAATGGCCTTAAACGAGCAGTGTCAAGACCTCTTGGAAAGTCCACATTTAGTAATTATGTAATTATATGTAATTCTCATAATTAACGGATTATGATCATCCTCACTGTTTATAAAGGATGTAATCACTCATATTCTGAAGGGAACTGAAGGCTTCGGTATCGCTGGTAGTCCGAAATCCTCAACGCCGCCTTCGTTCCGAAGCGCCCAGCACGACCCACGCGGTGCAAGTACATGTCGCTCTCCTGGGCATCGGTTTCAAAGTGCCTCATCCTTGCCATGAAAACACATGTTCATAAGTTAATATGAAGGTGTCCCTAAATGGGGGTATCCAAAATGGTTGGTTTATAATGGAAAATCCCATGAAAACATATTAAAACCATGATTTTGGGGTAACCCTATTTCAGGAAACCACCATATATATGATGTTTCTCCTTCATGAGTTTCCTTTTCATAAAAATCATCTTCTTCCTCATCATATTCCTCTCCCCCTTAACATCCACAGTCACCCTCGGTTGGTCTTGATTGGTACCTACAGCAACGGTGCAGAGATGTGCAGAGCGGTCCTCGGGCATGTCATAGTTGATAACCTGATTCCAACACTAGTTCAAACAGAGCACTCACACAGAGCGCTGTCTGCATGCACCCAAATGTATATAACTGCCTCTTTTAAAGATCGAAGGTAGTGAAAAACAGTGTTCTGAAACTGATGTTTTCTAACCTATCTAATCTATCTATGAATATATATATATATAGTAAAGGTTTTTTTTGTATGTTTATATCATGTATCCATCAAAATGAAGTTCAGACTTTGATTCGCCGTTCACCCCCAGCATGCTGCGAAATTGCTGCAAGGGGCAATATTCACTTTCTCCACGTCCATGCCACGTCCGAACAAGTCGGTTGCTACAAGGATACGCTTCTTGAAGGCCTGTGGATAGAGGGGATTTAACAAACACACAGTTTCATGGGAATATAGTGGGAGAGTTTATGTGAGTTATAATTAATGAGATTTAATGAGATATATTTCACCAACTTGATAATGATTTGGACAAACAAACCCACATCTTTGATGAGAATGTCTATCTATAAGGGGATTTTCCATTGCTGGTAGGTTGTCAAAAAAATTGGTGGGATGTGCTCCAATTTCGGAAACTCAAAGATCCAAGATCTTGGGAAAGGGATAACCAGCCAATGGTCTCCAGATGTCTCCAGATGTCTCCAAGTTTGATCCTCGGGTGTCAACATGGCCATGGCAAATCCCCCCATGAAACCGACTTTCCAAGCGAACTATGGCCATACCACAGCTCCAGGAGCTCCAGGGATTTCCAATCGCCAAGGGAGGTCCATTCGCATCGCGCGGCGAACACCGCACCTTAAAGGCTTGCAAGCGTTCAATTCGCGAGGATTCCGCGCTGAGCACGTCTCCCTTCTTAGCCTGACATCAGGCATGGAAGATCATCCATTTTGAATGGGAGAATATAGGACATCTAACCTGGCAGGGGAGGGAACTCACCATTTTTTCCTATAGGAACTCCAAGCTTTTCTTGGCTGGGCAATTCCCCATGTTTTCATGGGAAAATAGGATAGGAAAACATAGGAAAACAATTGATATAAATGGATAGCATTCCAGTTTTTCCCGCCAAATGATCATTCCTGGGTTCGATCGATGATGAGGGGTCCAAAAAGCAAAACGCAGTAAGTCCTTGCTGGCAGAATCGACCAAGGCCTTGTGCGCAAAGGCTTTGGGAAGCGGCTGTAGAGTCATGGAGGGAAAGGAATGATCCTGGCTGGGTTCAGGCCTGGAGTCCTTTGGATTGATCGGTGGCAAAAAAAACACGGCTGGAAATGTCCCCATTTACTTCGACGATTGTCCTTAAAAACAGGAAGGTTCGCGAACCGAACCGCGAACCGGGAACCGAACCGCGCGAACCGGAAACCGCCCAGAAACCGGCAGTTGGGAAACCGAACCGAACCGAACCGCTAATGTATAAAATAAGCTCCCGAACCGGACGAACCGGAGGGAGGAACCGGATGCGAACCGCCGGCATGTGCTCTGTTTGTTTCTCTCAAGCAAACGTTCCCTTCAATCTCTGCCCTCGTATTGGATTTGTTTTTTTTTGGAAGCCCCACAAAAACCAAAAATACAACCCTTGTGCCCTCCTATTGGATTTGTTTTTTCTGACAGCACCAAAAAAGCAAAAACACAACCCTTGTGCCCTCCTATTGGGTTTGTTTTTTTGCAGCCCCAAAAAAAGCAAAACCATAACCCTTGTGCCCTCCTATTGGACTTTTTTTTTGTGTGGAAGCACCACAAAAGCAAAAAGCACAACCCTTGTGCCCTCCTATTGGATTTGTTTTTTTTGGAAGCCCACCCCAAAAAAAAACAAAAACACGACCCTTGTGCCCTCCTATTGGACTTGTTTTTTTGAAGCATCAAAAAAGGAAAAACACAACCCCTGTGCCCTCCTATAGTTTTTTCTGGAAGCACCAAAAACGAAAAAACACAACCCTTGTGCCCTCCTAGTGCATTTGTTTTTTTTGGAAGCCCCCCAAAAAACAAAAACACAACCCTTGTGCCCTTCTATTGTTTTTTTTGGATGCACCACAAAAACAAAAAACACAACCCTTGTGCCATCCTATTGGATTTGTTTTTTTTAGAAGCCCAAGAAAGAAGAAAACAAAAACAACACCCTTCTGCCCTCCTATTGGGATTGCTTTTTTTGCAGCCACAAAAAGGCAAAAACTCAACCCTTGTGCCCTCCTATTGGATTTGTTTTTTTTAGAAGCACCAAAAAAGCAAAAACACAACCCTTGTTCCCTCCTATTGGATTTGCTTTTTTGGAACCCCAAAAAAAGCAAAAACACGACCCTTGTGCCATCCTATTGGATTTGTTTTTTTCTGGATGCACCAAAAAAGCAAAAACACAACCCTTGTGTCCTCCTATTGGATTTGCTTTTTGGGCTCTCCTATTGGATTTGCTTTTTTGGAAGCCCCAAAAAAGCAAAAACACAACCCTTGTGCCCTCCTATTGGATTTGTTTTTTCTGAAAGCACCAAAAAAGCAAAAACACAACCCTTGTGCCCTCCTATTGGATTTGTTTTTTCTGAAAGCACCAAAAAAGCAAAAACACAACCCTTGTGTCCTCCTATTGGATTTGCTTTTTGGGCTCTCCTATTCGATTTGCTTTTTTGGAAGCCCCAAAAAAGCAAAAACACAACCCTTGTGCCCTCCTATTGGATTTGTTTTTTCTGAAAGCACCAAAAAAGCAAAAACACAACCCTTGTGCCCTTCTATTGGATTTGCTTTTTTGGCAGCCCCCAAAAAGCAAAAACACAACCCTTATGCCCTCCTAAACCCTTGTGCCCTCTTATTGCATTTGCTTTTTTTGGATGCCCCAAAAAAGCAAAAAAAACTGGTGCCCTCGTATTGGATGTGCTTTTTCGAAAGCCACAAAAAAGAAAAAGCACAACCCTTATGCAAAGCACAAGCACAACCCTTGTGCTCTCGTGTTGGATTTGCTTTTTTGGCAGCCTAGAAAAACGAAAACAGCCTCCACGACCAGGTCCACCTGACGCAACGTGTCCTTGACATGAATCATAACAACCAACTAACTGGGAACATGTTTTGCTTTTTTGAATGGCCGTAAAAAGCAAATACCAAGACCATGACTTACTCCGAACCGGTTAGAAACCAGAAACCAAACCGGTTAGGAACCGGAAACCGAACCGAACCGAACCGTTTTTTAAATTATATCCCGAGGAACCGAACCGAACCGAACCGGGAACCGGAAATTCACCAGTTCCTGGAAACCGAAACCGAACCGAACCGAACCGATCCCACCCTGTTAAAAAGACGTGTCTTGGTTCTGGTCTTCGCAGCAGAATTCGCAAGTGAAGGGCTAGACTTGAAATCAAATCCTGGTAAAACTTGATTTGGGGTGACACTGGAACATGTTGATGCCATTTTGGTATGTTCTTTGGGATTCTGGCAGGTCTCTCATTTCAAAACACCTTCTGAAAAACGGTGACAGGTGCCCAGTTTCGTTGGTTCATCAACCAACCATGGTAACCAACCAGCACTTGGTCTCTGATTGATGCTCAAGTTATCCCTTACAAATCATAAATCCCACCATTAATCGCCCACTTAAAATGCTTTCATCATGTACCATCCATGTGATATCAATGTCAGATCAATGTCAATGTTGAATCCCCATATGAATAGATCATTTTCCCACCATTTTCCATGAGAATCCTGTTTTTCCCAGGGCAGCACGGCTCCTGAAGGAGTCCGTCCAAGGCCATTGCTCTTCGCACGGTCGATACAAAGATCACCACCTGCCGCCATTTTTACGCCCAACCAGTGGACCAGATTCCCCAATTCCCCTGGCTGTCAGAATGTGAATGCCAACCAAGAAAAATCTGCTCTAAACAGAAATCGAAAACCTACACTTTTCAGCACCGACCTGATTGAATTCCAGCGTATCCAGCAGGTCAAAGAGTTTTTTATTTTTCTGTTTCTCTTCGAGCCGGACATAGTACCTGGACTCGCACATGGGGAGCGTTAGGAATTGCCAAGTCAACCAAATTGAGGTTGTCATAGGAGAATATAGGAAAATAATCTACAAATAATACATAGATGTCTGATCATGTTGTGGAACATTGAAGTTGAGCTGGCACAGATGTCTTCATGACCACCATCCCATTTTCAGGGAGATGTTCTCCGACAGTATAGCCTTCCAGCCTACCATAGCCCCTATCTTGAATAAAACCGCAAATTGGGCACCACTACAATTGACCAACAGTCACAGTCCCGAAAATGTATGAAAATGTGAGATCCAAGTACAAGGCAGTGCCCACCAGTTTTAAGTAAGTTGGTCGATAACGCCATTCACCACTTCGATATATCTACCATACAGCACATTAAATGGAATTATAAACTATGGTGTATGGTAGATATAATTATACATTGACATATAATCATATACTTATATATAGTTCACCATAGTTAGATAATGTTAGATATAGAATATGATAGAGCTGTCTTTTCACTATAGTTATATATATAATACTACAGCTATATATATACTTATATATATAGTTCACCATAATACCACAGTTATATAGTTATATATAATTACTACAGTTGTATATAGTTCACCACACCATAGTTAAATAATGTCAGATAATGTTAGATAATGTTAGATTCAGATATAGAATTCCCATGAATTGCCATGAATTACCACTTAACAAACCCACCATTTCCCACGAACGTACGCGACATTTCGGTGTCGCGATTCAACGGTCGCGGGTCACTGGAGCAAGCCATGGAGAGTCAACTTGGACTCGTCCACGGTGATCTCATGTGGACCTCGGTTGCTTCAGATATCTTGGAAAAAACGATGAGTTACTCTAAATGCTATATTATATAGTATGATATAGTATGATATAGTATGATATAGTATGATATAGTATGATATAGTATGATATAGTATGATATAGTATGATATAGTATGATATAGTATCTACACTTATAAGTGTATGTGATTTGGCTTACTTCAATGGTTTCTTTTTGTATGCTCCAACACTCTCCTGAGGACCCGGCTCTGCATGAACTTTTTGCAAATGTCTCGTGTATCTGGGCTCAAGGTGGCACTAAACATCATGACCTGCGGCTGAAGATGGCTGATGGCTGGAGAATGGCTGGAGACATCTGGAGACATCTGGGGGAAACCCATCTCCCCACAAAATTCTAGCGATATGTGGCGATGGATTGGAAAGTGTATCAGGCAGAGCCAGAAACTGAACCCAAATCCTACATGCAAAAGATGCAAATAAAAATTGATGAATAGATATGAATACTGCTTGGTGGTTTTAACCATCCTGAAAAATATGAAAGTCAATGGGAAGGATTATCCCATATATTATGGAAAGTAAAACATGTTTGAAACCACCAACTAGAATAGGATGCTTTGCAAATTCGTAACCAGGTGATTGCCTGTGTCATCAGTGCCGTCTCCCATGGTTCATGAAAGATAACATGTTCATAGCTTCACTGCTAAAAACCTACCAAGCTGCTCATTGTGGGCAGATTACCATGGCCTGAAAGCTGAGCCTGGCACCTGTTTTTTCTTTGGTGTTTTGATAAAGATCTGCTGTACATCTTTCCGAAGATCCAGCTGGTCAATACACCTGTGGCGGCACCCACATGTTGGACGGCTTCGATACAGCATTTTTGAGCCCTGAGCCCTATCGTAACTAGCCCTGTAACGAATGGTCTATCTCTCTTTCCACATTGACATGCAAGTGAGTCCCAATCAGGCACATCATGTTAGGTAGGCGTGGCATTTCTATCAACTGCTTTCATTGAGACTACTTTGTTTCACTGATAGAAGGGTATCTTTCAGAGCCAGTTTACAAACCCCAATCACACAACCTCCAAATCCCAAAAATAACGAAGTGTCCATTCAACTATCATGTGGTCGGGAAACTCTTAGTAGCTCCTCGGCTCCTCGTCTAATAGGGAATATATGGGAATATGAATAGCCGGAGTTCCTTGGCTGCCCCGAACCACCAAATAGTCAAACCATCAACCAAATATATAGTCGAGCCACCAAATAGTCAAACCGCCAGACAGTCAAACCATCTATCTTTGGCACCCTCCTAACCACCAAAAACATTCAAAAACATCAGTGATTTCCAAAAAAAACTGGGAACGTTCACAGCACAGGATTCCCCCACCTATCGCACTCGTCCAGGACGAAGGTGTTTAAACCTTGGCTTGGACAGGGAGTTTCTGTGCAAAGCCTGAAGTAAATTACATATATATATATATACATATTTGTTTAAAAAACTTTGGATTTTCATGGATCTAACATGATCTAACATGATCTACATCCAGGAATCTGGTAACTGGATGATTCCACGCTTAAGTTTATTTGATTTTCAAAATTATATAAAATATTATAAAATTATATGAGTAGAACGTAGCTTTGTTACTGTTTTTATTATACATTTCGATCGGCACAAAGATAGGGATGTGACCCAGAGAATTGGGATTCTCATAAAAATGTTGGAGATAAAAATAGACATTGTCAACCAGCAAGGAAAAAAAACTAAATGGCTTTGTTCGACCAAATTGACAGGAAACCCATCCGAATTTATCCATGAACAGAGGCCTTTCCTGTCATGTATTCATGCAAACCAAATCTGGGACTCGGGTATCTGCCGCACGTGCATGCACTTGGCATGTCTCATGAATCATATTGAGAAGAGGCTGGAAGTAGGAAATGGATGAACATTTGAGTACTTGCCCCTCCAAAATGATCAACATCTCTCTTCGTAGATTAGATTAGATTAGATTCGATCAGCTTTGGTTAGATTGGATTAGATTTTTCCAGATAGCTTCATGAGTTCTTCCCATCCTTCTAACATCTTCCAACTTTACCCAAGAAAAAATCCATTAGTCGTCCAAGGCCGAGGGGTTGAGGCCCCCACCCTCCAGCTTCAAGATCTTGTCTCGAACCAGCTGCAGAACCCGTCCAGGAGTGCCCACCTGGAAGCTCGAAAAAAATCAGCGAAAAATCAGGGCAGGTTACCATGGTGAAAATGCTCTGTCCATTGAAGATCATTGAATGGGCTACCCCAAATGTAGATGATTCCCTCGTGAAACTGTACCACATCTTTGGTTGACAAGTTCCAGGATGTTCCAGGAGTATCTTTGGCAAAAAAGAGACTGAGCTGAGCCACCAAGATGTGAGGGCATTGGCTGTCTTTCAACAACTCCTTGCCATCTGCTTCAGGAATGAACATCGGATTATGGTAACAACATCTGGCTGAGCACAATGAGATTCTGCAGCAGTTACAAAATCCTTGTCACTTCGCAAAATAAGATATCTTAAGTGACACACGACTTTGAGCGTCAACAATACACCACCAGAAATAGGTGGTATAAACGTTATAAACCAATCCCAAATGGATGGTTCATTCAATGGATTGGTTTAAGGGAAAATCTACAGGAAACATGGGTTTTTACCATCAAATATAGGGCTTTCCGGTTAAAATTTTCCCATCATCCAATTCTATGGTTTGTTATTCTTTGACCCACATAGATTTTGACCGTTGACCCACAGCGGCTCCTTGTCTTTATCCAGGGGTTGGCCTCCATAGACTGAGCCAGTCTGCCAGCGGGGCGCCAAGGGATGTTCTTAGATTATGATACTCTCTGGTAAACATACAAAAAACTATGGAAAATCACCATGTTTAATGGGAAAACTCACTATTTCTATGGCCATTTTCAATAGCTATGTCTGATAAATATCATTAAATATCAATGTTTGGCAATTGATCGTATTTGATACTACTATATATCACTATGTCCTCCTAGGTCATAATATTTGATTGGCGTGTTCATCAGCATCAATGCTTGACAATTGTTGACACGGATTATGACAAACATTGTGACAAGTGTTCATCATGTTTCATCTCGTTTAGTCCTTCAACATCCACTACCTGCATCGAAACAGTGTCACCATCCACGAAATTTAAGGCTCAATCTCAGCAGCTCAATCTCAATCATTGTAAGAAATCGAGTGGTCCGTCTCCCCAGTCTATACCCTCTGGTGAACTAACATAGCAATGGAAAATGGCTATTTATAGTGGATTTTCCCATTAAGAATGGTGATTTTCCATTGCTATGTTAGTTCACCAGAGGGTACCTCCATTGTTCTCATTGGTCTCCGGACCTTCAGACCCTGGAGGTGCTTCCCCAGGCGCTTGAACTCCAGCTCGATCTGAAACCTGGGGATCTCATGGGATCCCATTGGTTGGTTGATTACCCGGCCTGGTTATGTCAAGCATAGCTATTGAAAATGGCCATTTATAGTGGATTTTCCCATGAAAAATGGTGATTTTCCATAGTTTTTTGTATGTTTACCAGAGGGTAATAGAGGGCTTTGAAGGAGTTTAGCCCTGAAAAACAAGAGGTTTCCATGATTTTCTAGATGTACCAATGGATGATATCAATGTGATATAATTACTAGTGATATCCTGGCTGGTGGTTGACTTAACCATCTGGAAAAATGATGGACTTCGTCAATGGGAAGGATGACAACCCATATATGAAATGGACAATAAAAGCCATGTTTGAAACCACCAACCACTAGTGATATCAATGTGATATCAATGTGATATCTACTTGGTCATATGTTTGTCATAGTCATCTCCGCTTTTTTTCACCAAGGGGATGTGATATCATTGGATTCAATGGGACAATGACGACCAGTTAGAGATGTCAACCCCAAGGCATACAGCGATACTATCGAGACCCACAAGGCGGGATATGCTTATCATCGTTATTACTGGTGTTATGATTATAATAATATGATGATAATAATGATTATTGGCATGATGATTTATTATAATTATTACATATTATTACTGGCGTTCATATGTTTATGTTTGTTTATGTTTATTGGCATTATGATGACCTGCGGCTGAAAAATGTTTTATCGTTTTCCTTGCTGGTCCAATCCCATTCTTGATGGAAAATCCTATGAATTGACCATGGCGACCATAAGGTCCCGGCGCCAACTCGCGCGTGTGGCCGATGACCAGCACTTGCACGGCCTCAGGGCTATCCACAAAATTCCTGGTCAAGACTCGGCCTGGGTTTATCATCCAGTATTTTCACAATATCTATTGATATCACATTGATATCTATTCTCAGTTTCTGCATAAATATTATACACATCGTCACATCGTACTATTATATGGGTTCGGACCTGAAAATAGTGTACCTCCAATGGCAGTGGATTAGAAAAACATTTTCCCCAGAAACAAATTAGCCATTTGGAGGTATACCCCATGTTCAGACACATCCATATCATTCCATATCTAGGGTATATTAGTATTGGGGTATACCACATGGTTTGAACCTGGGACCAATTTGGTACTAATTTCAGCCATTTTGGAGGGTTCCCACATGGTTTGAACCTTGGATTAGTGGGACTCTACTCCCACGAGGCGGCCAAAAACATGTTCCACAACCAACAGTGGGGGCTAAAAAAAATCTGCAAAACGGTCAAACCGGAGTCGAAATCCAAGTCAAATGATTTCCGACCTGTCAAATCAGGAATGGTTTGGGTGTGTCTGAAATTGGGGTAAGCCGGTAAGCCTAAGTGATGGTGCTTGAGGCCATAAATTGAGCATTAAGTCACTCAGATCCGCGTCACAAGTCACGTACGATTCACTGGATCAGCGCAATCTTCACCCAATGAAGATCGCAAAGAAGCAAGAAACGGTTTCAAACCATTCATTGTCACTGTTTCAAGTGTATACCAACCCCAACCCATCCCCCAACCTATCCCCATTGGTCAAACCCCACCAACCCCAATCATCCCACCAACTAAGTCCTGAATTTTGACCAACCATCCCCCCAAAAAAACCGTCTGGTGACTTGGCATCCGACGCTTTTGGAGATCTCTAAATTCTGCAGGCAAGCCAGCACAAAGACCGCCGTCTTGCCCATGCCGGATTTCGCCTCCCGAAACTACTGTCTGACCATCCCAACCATCCCATGATGGCGACGCTACGTAGATATGGCATACTGCTTCCGTACCGCAAGGGACCGTTGAATGGGACCGCACCTGGCAAAGAACGTCGGTTCCCAGCATGGCCTGGGGTAGGCACGCATGTTGCACCTGACAGGAAGTCAGAACATGTCCTTCCCAGATCCCTCTTCTTCCCAGCAAACAATGGTGTTTCATGGGCTTTTCCCATGGTTTTTCCCACCAAAAAAATGATGCCTCTGAGGGATGCTCAAAGCCGCAGTCGACTGTGGCCTACCGGGGGCGGTGTTTCTTGCTGTTAATATCAGTGGCATTTGTATGTTAGATAATAATATTATGGGAGTATGATGTATTGTGTATAAAATATTATATAATATATATATAGTAACATTCTATCTAGCTATTTTACTTGTCATTTATATCGTTGGCATCTTTTTTTTAGTGTATAATACATAGGTGTGTGATACAAGTATGTATGAATATGTACTTCATTTGTCTGTTCATAGCTGTAGTTACATGTACGAGTATTTTAGCCACGGGTATCCCGATGCAGATGGAATATCACCTCTCTTCAAGTTTAGTCTGATGTGCCTGCCGTGGATGATGCTTTCTAGGTTTGATCCATCTGCCGTGAGTCAAGTGGTCACTAAACGCGTAGTATCAGCCACTTCCGAACTTGGTGATTTAGGAGGCCTAAGCTAGTTCAACTGCAACACTCGTGGGAAAACAACACTGCAGCTGTAGACGGGAAACCAGATATTGAAAACCTCTAGGTTTTCCACCCAATCCTGTAGCTTTCCCAAGCTTACAGAGGCACCTGCAACAGCTCTGGCTTTAGAAGAAAATCTTTGAAACCCGAAGCTGAGATGCTGCCCTTGGCCTCAGAGATGTTTGACAGGTCAGAGCTGGGGAGTTGTGGGTATTTTCTGGTGATGTCTAAGGACCTACCCTCTGGTAAACTAACATAACTATGGAAAATCACCATTTTTAATGGGAAAATCCACTATAAATGGTGATGTTCCATAGTTATGTTAGTTTACCAGAGGGTACCAGAATCATAACCAGATTTACTTCGCAGCCGTGGCGCAAATCCTGTACCATTGCTGGGGGCACCATCTCTGGCATCCTGACAACGAGAACCCCTGCAGAATGCTTGGCAGCGGCCAACCAATGGTTGGAGACCTATTAGGCAGAATGATTTTCAGATTCAGATGGATGTGAATGAGAAAATCAGAAACAATTGTGCTTCACTGCTTGTCTTTTTTTGGCATGTGTATGCATTTCTCTTGCTTCAAAGCATCCAATTGGACAAAGTTGAAGTTATTGGCTTATTGGCTCTAGTGCGAGAACAATCAATTGACTTCCACCCACTAAACATCTAATAAACATCTAATAAACATCTAATAAACATCTAATAAACATCTAATAAACATTAATAAACATTAATAAACATTAATAAACACATCAGATCATCAAGTTTCACCACATTCCCAACTTCCAAACCCCGCAGCCCATGCGCCCAGCATTTTTTTTTGTCTCACTGGGCTGCCAAGATCCTGGGCTGCTGAATGGCTAAAAAAGAAGTGGCTCGAGTAAACCTAAGTCTGCAATCATAAGATGTTCATACACTCTCACCCATTTATTTACTTATATACATATGTATATGTATAATGTGTATATACATATACATATATGTTCACACAAAAAAAGACATAAATGTAATTTACATCCATAGCATATCAATCAGATTCTGCTTTTTGGGGGTGAGCGAGTCTGCAGTCGAATTTCATGAACTTAAATTAACCATGGAGTGAACGGGATGGTGAAAACCAACTGATCCAAGTCTCCATTCCACTTCTTGTGGAGCCAGCAGACAGCCTGTGGTTATTTTGTCTTTGGCGACGTTTCTGCCTGGTTAGCAAGGGCCCATCATCAAAATAGATTTTCGGAGCTTGGCTGAAATGACGAATATATAGTTATTTATAGTTACTATGTACTTCATGATGTTTTCAACAGCATCATTATCAAATATCCAATCTGATTGAATGTCAAATATTAACATATCGTCCATTGGTTGTTGGAGAAAAAACACACACTGGGCCCTGGATTCGCACCTTTGGCGGGAAAGCTGCCATCCTGCCAGGTGTTGCGTTTTTTACTGTCTAACTGACCCACGATTGGGTAGTCCTGGTAGGCCAAAGGCTTGTGACTTAAGGAGTGCAGGAGAATGAAATCCCGCCTGAAGTGAAGGAATCCAGAAATCATCACAATGTCTGATTCATGTTTGATTTGTTTCTGACACTCCAATATTGGTTGCTGATGATTTTGCATGGCCTTTGCTGTAGATTCAAACAACGTAGTTGACTGAGACAACGATTTAAGAAAAATCTGGTTTATCCTTTTGTGCAATGGTGGGGTTCCTACCTAAATGCTGGAATGGGCTTATAAACCGTTTTGGTGATAACAGAGATTCAGATTGTAAGCTCATTTACAATGTAGCGTTAGTCACGAGTTGGTTGAGATGCTGGTTACTAAATATAATCTATTGGGTTTACACCCAGAACCCAAGCTTCACCCCATTTCTATACCTATAGATATACCACGCAAATATATACCACAAATACCTATACTATATATATAGTATATTATACTAGTACATAAATAGATGTTCTATTTATTCATATTTATTCTATTCAGTTCTTCATTTCTCATATAAAGCTACCAGATGTTTTGTGGCCCTTTTTGCACCTCGGTGTACAAGGAGCCTTGACATATCTCTCCAAGGCCTGGCGAAAAGGGTCCCGCTCGTCGTCTGTTCGGCCATGGGATGGGGATCCGAAGAAATCTCTATGGAAAATCTTAGCAACGAAATATATGGATATACCCTCTGGTAATTTAACGTAGCTATTGAAAATGGCCATTTATAGTGGATTTTCCCATGAAAAATGGTGATTTTCCATAGTTATGTGACAGTTTACCAGAGGGTATATATATATATATGGATTGGGTGTATGTTCTTACTTGGAAAATATATGGACCTAGAATTAAACATCTGAAAGACATATATATATATAATAGAAAGCTGATGAAAGTGAATGAAACATATGGAAATATGATGAAACAGAGAGTGGATGAACACAAAAGATGCAAATATATGGAAGTGTCTGGAAACGGGGATACCCTCAAATGCTAATCTTATCTATTAATCTTAATCTTACATTGGGAAGTTATTATGATCCACCATCAAAAAAACATCAAATATGGGGGTACCCTGAAGTCGTGGATGAGTTGATCAACATTAAAAAAAAGTGGGATCCAAGTTCCCTTCGAGCAATGAATGGGTCTGGTGCTGTAAAAAGGACAAACCCTCAAAAACGGAGCGCCGCACGTTTTGAATTTCTGTGTGCGAACAAGGTCCATTTCACCGGACGGTGGTTCAATCTTTGTCTCCGTCCACGACTTCTTTCTATCTTGATCTGGGTGTGTCTGAGAATGGAGATGCCGCAATGCCTTGAAAAATGGCCAGTTTCATGGGCAAAATATGGCACAATGATGATTCAGGAGTGGATTTGATTGGATTTGGCCATGCCCTATTCTCAGACAAACCCATCTTGATGTTTTCACTCAGCATGTTGTCTGTTGCAACGGGGTCTGCAGTCAGTTAAAACTGTACAGCTGTACAAGTTACAACAGTTTGAGAGATAGCGGAATCCAATTGCTAGCCCGAGAGTTGCCGGCTGCCAACGACGGCTTGTGAATTTCACTATGCCAAAGAAATAAGAAAAAGAGCAATACAAAAAAAACTAAAAAAAGTGATCCAAAACATCTCTGGAGCATCATCAACATGACATAACATGACTTTCCTGTCGCAATCTCTGAGCAGGTTAGCAATTGTATCGACCTCAAAGTTGCGCTACCTGCTGCTGGCTGCTGGCGAGGTAGACTTCCCTCGAATTGGCCAACCATCTGAGACGGATGCCACCGGATGATCCCTCAAACAGCAACGAATCTTGAGTCGCGACCATGAGAAAAGCATGGTAAGAAAAAGCATATTTTCTGTGAAAGAAACGAAAGATTTACCATAAATCAAGCAGAAAATTAAATTCTGTGTGAACTTAAATCTGAAGCAAGAATTTTTCTGTAGAACAGCAACTCTGTGATAATCTGGACTTCTGGACTGTCACTTTGTTATTTTCCAAAGTTCCTACAGGTTCGTAAACTACTTCCTCAGGTGAGGATATCATGCAGGACTTGATAGTCTGTAGGGCTACCAAAAGTAGCCATCCAAATAAAACAAGCGCAGCGTCACCCAAGCATCGAGTGCTGCATACTCCACCTGACAGAGGAGATCAGAGGAGTGGCAAAAATCATGATGAAATACGTCGAATGGATACTCATATCTGTATGTGTATACATATTTTTCAACATTATGGAACTACGGATATGATTGTCGTGTTTCTGTGTGTTTCTACGTATGAAATCTACGATATCTACAGTGAGTTCGTCACGTCACGGCGCCTGCTCCATGGAGAGTTCCGAGGCTGACCAGTCAGACAAACAGCAGCGGCGGTCCTTCTTCAGCGCATAGCCCAGCAGCTCCTGGAACCGGTGCAAATTTGGAACCCTGCAGTCATCATGAAACATGGCTGGAAAATACGTGAAAATACACCATGTATAGATGATACATAGATGATTTTCCAACTTCCATTTAGTTTGGTGATTTTCCAGGTTCCATAGTGGGACTACCGGAGGGTAGCCCACTTTAAGAGAAACTCCCAGCGTTCCCACGTGTGCCACACATCACCCGACATCACAGCTATTCCAACACCCATCCGAAGGAGATACGGGTTTTCCTAAAATGGAACGGTTTATTCCTGGAAAATCCAATTAAAATAGATGATTTGGAGGTACCCGGTGTTAGGAAGCCTCCATATTTCAGATTCCCCGCACAATGGACCCTTACGAAATCTAGATTGGAGGGAGGCAAATGGTACAGTATTGTTTGAATTGTGGTCACGCCAATCATGTTTTCACCATGTGTTCACAGGCTTTACTGAACCAATAAAAAAGAAATAAATGTTGGTGGTTTCAACCCCCAAGCAAACATGGTTGAAACATGTTGAAATAAACAATAGTTCAAACCAACAGCCAGAAAATGATTGTAGAAGTTGGATATAGTTCATATTTGGGTCTACCCTCTGGTGAACTAACATAGCTATTGAAAATGACCATATATAGTGGATTTTCCCATTAAGAATGGTGATTTTCCATTGCTATGTTAGTTCACCAGAGGGTACTAGATTGTCGACCCTGCTCCATGAGAACACGCCTGCTGTGTTTATTATCAACCACCAAGCTTTCCCTGGCTAATGGCCAAACTCCGGGAAAATAACTCTTCACTGGCCAAGAACCATGATTAACCTTAGATATATTTATCCAATATGCTCTGCAAATAATAAATGGATATTCATCTAGTTAGCTATACATATCATATAGTTCTAGTATAGTTATAGTTATTAGTATATATGTATAGTATATGTAATATAAAATATATAATTCTATATATCATATATATCTGTATAGTATTATATAGTTTATATTATTAGTATTAATAATTCACCGAATAGTTCACCATATTTCACCCTGAGACTTGGGCCATTTCCTCACCATTCACGTCTACCCAACCACCAACCACACCGGCGGGTTTGATTTGACCACCTGAGCGGCACGGCGCAAGCCCGGACGAGCAAAGCCCAAGAGATGTGCACAGCTGTGCTGTACATCAAAGATTGAATCCTCCAAGGGGTCTTCAGGGCTCAGAAGTAAAATGGAGGAAAACCTGGATTAATATGGATTTTCCAATGAAGCAAATTATGAAGCCATGTGTGGAACCCAGGAAATCTGACTGGAATATCTGACTGAATGTAGAAAAAACATGGATAAAAATAGGAGTTTCCATAAATGGGGGTACCCAATACCCCAATAGCTGGCTGGTTTATAGTGGAAAATCCCATCTATAAAATGGATGATGACTGGGGGTACCCCCACTTTAGGAAACCTCCAGATGTGTCTCAAACATGGATAAAAATGGTGAATCTCACTGGAATACCCTGACTAGAATCTGACTGGGATACCATGGAATCTGACTCATTTTCTGACATGTCTTTCCCAATCTGAATGGAATACTGCATCAAATTGAAGGGGCGCCTATTTTCAGACCCGTATCGACCAACTCCCTCATTTATCTTTGTAGCTGATTCAGGGTTGAACCATTGGTCCCCAGGAATTTGAAGATCAATTGGGAATAAACATCCTGCTTGCTGGGAAAAAACTCGACCAAAAATTTTCACATAGCAAAAGAAAAATGCAGAATCGCATATATCGCATAGGATCGCGTTTTGCGTTTTTGTGCTTGGGGGATTCAGCCTTCCAAAAAAAAGGATTCAATTTGGATCAGCCTTTTCTTCAAAAAGTCGCATAGAATCGCAAGGATCTGAGGCTAGAATCTAGAGTAGAAACATGCTCCGAAAATCGACAGCTCTCCTGGTACACGGAGATACCCGTGGTCGCCAGTTTTTCAGTATCTTTGAAGTCAACGCCAAAGCCCACTTTCATGACTCTGGGGTTCACCTCAGCAATCTGTCGCAATCTGTCATGATTACGGACATACACAAGATGAACTGTGAAATTGGGGATTTGATGGATTTGGGATGTAAGTGGATGTCATGATTTTACTTACATCCACACATGTCATGATTTGGGGTGGATTTGGGATGTAAGTGGGATTTGGCGTGATTCGGGATTTAAATTCGATCCCAGAAATTGGCTGTGCGATGCCTTTTTTTCGCCTTTGCCAAGTTTGACCATTTTGGGAGGCCCTCCTGACAAAACCCACATAGATTCTGCAACAGCCACCATTTGTAGATCATTGTCCTAAGGAAACCATGGCTTTTCCACATGTTTTGTCTTTACCAGAGGTTACCCAGTTGCGACCCAAGTTGCTAACATCATCTGAACCTCTGCGGGCAGATTGCCAACTCTAGCCAACTGGACCACATAGACCTTGCAGGGAAGCACTAGACCACTAGGGACGGACAACGTGGAGGTGAACTCATTTCTTCACCATAATATTAAACACCCTCAGAAACCACGGTGTACAAATGAACAGAGGTGTTTATATGTAAATCCCCTACATACACCATTAGGGTGTCAGTCCAGTGTGTAGAATTTAAATATATTTAGATATGTATATTTGGATTTACTTAACTCAATAGGGGCCCATAGAATTGTTGGGTGTTTAATACTATCTACATGGCGCCACCTCTGGATGGGGTTTCCACATGTTTCCATCCTCCAAATTCACCTCGCGAAACATGAAACTCCAACATATGTCCAAGAAAACAAACGAAAATAAGATTACCCTCTGGTAAACTAACATAACTATGGAAAATCACCATTTTTAATGGGAAATCTCACTATAAATGGCCATTTTCCATAGCTATGTTAGTTTACCAGAGGGTAACCCAAACTGTAGGACTCCCCGGACCGGTGTTTTTGCTATGTTTTTCGATGCAACTCCCTTCATCTGTCACAGATCGGGTTGATGGTTTCGATAAACGTGTCCCAATCTTTGGGAATCGACTCGGATCGACAGGCAAATTTTAAGTTGGGATGAATAGATGATATCCGATGCACAGCATTCTTGTTGCTTGAAATATGGGAATATCCATGGGAATATCCATGGGTTTATCAACATATTGCTGATATTTCATGGAATATCCATTAAAAAAATATCCTGGTGAATTCCCCCCCAATTTCTTGGCTTAGATCCAGGACGGTCGATGACCAGCCTTACAGCTGGACGGGAACGCGAACTGAAGAACCTTGGGGAAGCACCAAGGATTGGGAACGCAACCATGAAGAGTTAGTGGGTAAGATCAAGAAATGAAATATGATAGAATTTATGATATATATTATATATATATGGGTACTGGATATATATATATATGTATATATGATACATCATTATTATTGCTATTTATTATGTATAATAATTATCAATAAATGATAACTACTATTATGATAATTAACATGCTGAATCGACCTATTTTCTCGCTTCTGGCTGCTTCTCCACGTCAGCTTCGAGCAACAACAGAAATGGGATCTGAAAAACATGGGAAATGCAGCCTTTCTGGTATGAAAGCGGCTAGTTACTAGTGCGAGATTCTTGAAACATCTTAACATATGTTGTAAAATCGCTCACATAATGGTTCCCTTCACATGGGACTCCAAACTCACCCAAGATGTTGGTTCTGATAGGGAAAAGCAAAAAATGATTTTTGTATGAAAACCGATGGAAATAAGATCCCCCATTTAGAAACCCTCCAAATCCTAGACTTTCAGGGGTCAACCAAAAATATCATGGTGCCATTTTTAATGGAAATTTGGCAATGGTTCAAACTTCAAACATCTTCCTCAGGGCAGATCAAATCTCAGAGTGCCAGTGGCTGAAATGGGTCAAGAGATTGTACCTTCACATCGAAATAGTTGGGTGTCATGGACGTTTATCCCCCTACATAATTCGTATCACAAAAAAGAAAAAGGTACAGTAAAGGTATTGATACTAATCACTAATTGTGGGCTCTCCATTTTTCAGAAACACACCAAAAGAAACTCGTGACAAATATATGATCAAAGTTAGCACCTAATTTAATATCCCCAAAAGATCTCGTCCATATCTCAACCATCTCCGTATTATCATAGCCATCCATATCCATCCCAGTGGATGAACAATAATTAGTATGTATATAGCACTTCTACAAAAAACATAACACCCAAATATGTAGTCTATCATTAGAATCTATATCATTCTATATCCACGTCTCACCCATCTCCATACCCATCATCCGTCATCCATATCTTAGTTTTTGTCCCCAAGATTCCCAAGATCTATAAATATATCTCACCCATCCTCCCATCCCATCCCCATCCATATCCCAGTGGCTATGTCACATCATTATATCATCCCCAAAAATATCTATCAAATCTATGTCCAATATATCATCTTCAAAAAAAAAACGTGTCGAAATATCTACATCTTCCCCAAAAGACATATATCTATCAATATCTATAGCCTCCCAATCCCATATCCCCCATATCCCCATCTCCATATCCCCATCATTCTCCATATCGCCATCCCCACCCATAGCCGCCATAGCCCATATCGGCAGGACCTTCCATCGAGTGGCTGAGATGGGATGGTTGGAGCCCTTAAAATCCGGCACCCATTCGGCATCAAAGGCCACGAGCTCCGCGCACATCGAGTCGTGCCGCAAGGCCTCGTAGGCGCGGCCCGTCTTGGAGTTCACCACTTGGATCCTGGGTCGAAACACGGAGAGGATTGAGGATTGGGGAACCTTTCTTCGGGGCCCTTAAGGACATGTAAATATGGAAAAAAACATGGAAAAATACACTCAACTAACACAATATGAGTGTAACTATAATTTTCCAAGAGTATGGTTTGGCCATGTCTATGTTGGTTTTTTCTGAGCGTCATCAACCACTGTAAATTTGGATCCACTTGTATCCCAATTTTGACCCATGCCAGTACAACCTTCGCTCTAACATCATATACACAAATGGCAAATGGTAAATTCAAAAGAAACTATGCTCAAAAGGGAAATATGGTTTCACTGAAGGATTCGCTATTTATCAGAGAGTATACGGGTGCTGGGGGGATAAAAGTTTTGGCAAGATGACGGTCAATGTCGCAAGTGTCCAACTCGTGCATATTGGAGATTTGGAGATTATCATCCCATGAAGTTCCGGGAAAAATCTGTCATGATACACACGATATTTTGTGATGCCAAACACAATCATGATAATATCATAAGAATATCCGGAAAAAAATGAATATGATCATAACTACTATGTATTCTGACAACTAAATATGATCAGAATCAAATATCGTAAGGTTTGATGATAATCAGCAAATAATGAACACAAAATCAGCTGTATAAATTATATAAATGTCGATAGTAAAATAAATATGTGTAATTATATACTATATATAGGGATCATTGCCCCTCATCATCATCCAGTGACGTCACAAATGAGGTCTTTACAATTGATCCATACATATACCCAAATTGGAATACAGTTGGTTAGCTCTAAATCCCGTTAATAAAATTAAATCCCCATTATCCGATGACTGATTGAATGTCCGTAGCTAGTTATATCCCATTGTTATCTCCCATTAAATTCCATGAAATCCCATTGTATCCAAAAAAATATTATACAAATCACCATAAAATAAAATCCCATTGAATCCCGTTCTATCACCATAAAAATCCCATTAAATCCCACTCAAAACCCATTAAAGTCTTAATAAATCACCATAAGATCCCATCAAATTCCACTACATCCCATAGCTAAGCCCCATGAAAATCCCCTTCGTCGAACTCCGAGTCACTCCCACGGTTCTTCCGGAAGTCCAGCACTGGGCGTCGGCGCCACAGGCGGCGCCGGCCAAGTAGGAAAGCCTCGCTCAGCTCCAAACTGAGATGTACCTGGGATGTTCGTGAAAAGATATATCAAAGGTGACTGCAAGTAAATGTATATATATATATATATGTATTGTTTTAGAAAGTTTATAGTTATATATGTTTATAATGGGTGTGTGTGTAAATAAATGTATATAATGTATATATTATTCTATATTTGTATATATATATACACATGTTATATATATATATACATATACATATATATATATATACACACATATGTTACAGATGTTGACCCGAGCGTGCCAGAACCTACGGGGGCCCAACTCGCCCAGTATGTAGCCATGGATGTAAAGGAATATGGGTGCAAGTTGGGAGCTGATTTTGCGGGTGCCACCTAGCTGTCTGGCTGGAATTCACATGGACTGGCCGCAGCTTCAGTGGGCCGAGGGAAAAAAATATGCTACATACATACATATATATATAATTATATAATTATAATATCTATGTTTTACTTATTTAATTGCTTTAAAATAATGTCTGTATATAAATCAAATGAAAAAAAAAACACAGTTTTTTTAATATTTTTTGGAAGAGTCCTAAGTCATCAATTTTTTCATTCGATTCATATACATACATTGTTGTAAAGGTATTATTAAATAGATACTAAAGTTTATAGATATGACTTTTCTCAATTTTTAATTTTTCGTTTTTCCGTTTCCCGTTTTGTTTCCCCGTGGTGTCTCCCCGTTGTGTCTCCCTGTTGCGCACGAGCGTGATGACTTAGGATCATTTGAGTATGTTTCTGCTAGTTAAGTCCTATTTCATCATGGTTTTACGAATGTTCCATGCCGCACTAAAAATCAAACATAGTTCCTAATCTCATTCGGACACCTGATGACATAGCACTTGTCCAGGGGGGCGTCCGACGCATGATGACATAGGACTTGGCCACCCCAGGGTATCTTTCACTAGTCCAAAGTCACGGGTGCCTAACATATATTGTTCCTCTATCCAATTTCCTCGGCTTCATCACGTCACCAATCACTACCGTCGTCAACAATGAATTCAATCAGTTGAATCCCAGCAAAATCTGAACGCCATCGTGACCCCATTCCGGAACCACCCAATGACAACTCCGAGTCCTCAGCCGTTCTCTTGGGCAGTCTCGCTTCTGCATCGCGAAGGTGTATGAAGCTCACCATGATTTTCAGGGGTGATTTTCCTGGCTCACCATGGTCAGGTTTGGAAAGTCGAAACCAGCGTTGTGCACAGGGATGTTGTCGATCAAATCGGTGAGATTCTCCGGAAGCTTTGTCGAATGAAATGCGCAAAGGTTGGCGCTGGGGAGGTGTTTGCGGGACAACAGACGTGTCTTTGCCTCTCATGACAGTCACCGCCGAGAAAAGCGGGGTGTCGTCACAACAACATGTTCACAACCTCCTGGCAGCCAAACGAATGCATAACATATGTTTCCATCAAGTGCATTGAGTCTAGAGTCTGTTTCATGGTACCCGACCAACATGACCCGGATCAGTCAAAGTGCTCACCATGTCGATGCAGTGCCTGTGCTTTGCGGTGTTTCTGAATAAGGGTATCTTTGGACGGGCTCCGCTGGCTGAGTTGGACCATGGCCAGGATACAAAACGCTGTGATGATCCATGGTGGAACCGCACAGCGGCAACTAAGGCTACGAATGGTTGGGCATGCCAGGCAAGAAATGATATGAGATCATGCGTGCTACCGGCATGGAAACTCACCCAAGCCTGAAGCAACGTGGATGTGAACGTGATTGTGGTTGAAATGGACGTGCTTGATGTGGATGCGCGTGACGTGGATGTACTTGATGACGGCGCATCTGCATGCACAAAGGAGTCGCATCTGCAAAGTCAAGTATGCGCAACGCTTGCTATTGCTGCTTTGGTGTGTCTGCGGGTCCCTGGTGTTTCCCTGAACTAAATCGGACGGCCAAACCCATCATCAACACTAGTCACCGGTGCTGCTCCTAAACTGCAACATGGAATCAACTGATGCAGAAAGAGAGGACTCAACGATGCCCAAACTAGTGCAATTACTTTGCCTCAATTGATCCCCGCAGTCTGACATTTTGACTTGACATTTGTTTTGACATCTTCAAGTGACTCGCTGTCCAACCTTGCCACTTTTTACTGCACTAGCAAGGACTTCCGAAAGTGCGGCGGCCTTGAACTTCGCACCTTCTGCTTTCAGCTCCTCACAGCAAGTTGGTGCCAAATCTGGCCACATGTTCTTCAGTCTGTGTATTTGCACTACTTCCATTTCACAAGATATCCATCCAGCGTCAGCCATGTTCATGCAAGCTCTGTGCTCCCAAATGCAGCGGTCCTTCAGGGCCATTTTGGCCAGCACCCTCGTCAGCCAATGTGGGTATTCCGCGGCCATCTCAAAAATGCAGGGCTGTGGGGTGGAGGAGCTTCAAACACATTTTCAATTTTGGTTCACTTCGGAAACATGGACCAATGGACACAAAGGATCCCTGTAATTCCGAACCGACATGCTGCCAGCTGCCGTCTGCACCTCTACGGTATCAGTGGTGCTGCTGCGCACAAGGTGCTTGTGATGCCTTGTGACCGGGCATCAAGCTTCTAAGCTGAGGGTGATTTATCATTTGGCATGGTGTGAATCTTGCACCACACTGTCTGGAACAAACCCTTTATGTGCACAACTCACAGGTAACACAATGTACATACAATGCACTTACAGTAAGTCATCTTAATTCAAGTAGTGACGCATGTGTACCGCACGTGCGTTCATGTCGATCACATGAGTTCCATGTCAGGGACTCCAAGCAAAAATGCTGCTGCACCAGCAATCACGATGGCAAAGAGACCGAACCTAAGGCCAAATGCAATGAAAAGCATGCAAAAGCATGCAAAGGAGCTCTTGAACGCTCCATGACCGCAATGGGCACTGAATGTGAAGTGTTTCGCAGATAGGTGCGTGGCAATGCACAACTATGATTTCAAGTTGGCTTGGCACATGTAGCCATGCAGCGGAGTGTGACCCGCCGAGTAAACTGAAGACATATGAAGCAATGGAATCTTGAAGCTTCGATTTTGCACATTGTGGCCAATAGCTTGGCCAATTCTCGTGTCCTAGCTGTGTTGCGCTGAGTACTTCACACAGCCCATCGCGCTGGCTTTGGCGCTCCGGGAGAGGTCACAGGCCTCAACAAGCAGGAGCTGGCTCGAAAGTGTGAAAACATCGTTCCCCCCACCCCGTCTTCAACGTAGCAGCAAGAGCATGACTAAGGCCAAGCGAAGGTTAACATCCATGACGAGTCCGCTGGCTAGCAAAGACGAGCAGTAAAGACAACAAAGAAGCACATCTGACAACAAAATGAAAC
The DNA here is from genome assembly GCA_947184155.2 of Cladocopium goreaui. Classification (NCBI taxonomy): domain Eukaryota; class Dinophyceae; order Suessiales; family Symbiodiniaceae; genus Cladocopium; species Cladocopium goreaui. Next base: position 115,245 of record CAMXCT020001122.1, read on the forward strand.
TTTCAATAGGGCAATTTGGATCTGTTGGATATTTTTGAACCCGTTATCTGCTCACTTCGGAAATCCACGTGCTCGATGCTCTTGAAGGCTCAAAATGCCCAAGCCGGACACCCGCTCGCTATCCGATGCCTTTCCCAGCTGAGCGCATAACATCGGAAGAGCTTCATATATGACCTCGGTTGAATCACATGCCAAACCCGATTCCTGGAGCCAAGAAAGCCTGGCAACGCGGCCGATTCATGAAAACATATGAAAAACATACCGAACATACCCGTGAAACATAAAGGCCTCACAGGAATTGCTCCCAAATTTGTCTGATACAGGCAATCGCTAAGGACAAAACACGGCCATTTTTCCACAGAGAAAGACCTGCGCCAAATTCAAGACGATGCCTCAAATCTCAAATGAATTCAAATGAAAGATCATTGACATGTTCGCGCGGCAAAAACAAATCTTCGGGCTGCCACAAGATCAGGATAGGCCAAATCCTTTGGGCTCGGCTCAATGCACAAAGTTATCTAGGTAACTGCCGTTATTCGGGTGAAACTTGAAACTAAGAGCGGCTACGCTAGCCCATTGAAACTCAGATCAAGAATCTTAACTAGTCGATTTCTTCCCGGTAGGACCTGGAAACGCTCTGCTGCGCATCAGCCCAACGGGCTGTGCCGAAGATCGGATCTCCGATCAGAGTAGGCAAACAGCTTCTACTCCAATCGTTCCAATCCTCCGGGCTGGTGGAGGCCTGGGAAGTCTGCTTTCCCACATGTTGTGATGAATCTGCATCCCCTTCAAGGATGCGCTTCTCATCTTCCTCAGCAGCCCAGGGCATGGCACTTTCTCCACCTCCAGGAGCTGACTTCCGTTCCGGCTCATGCCATTCCTCCTTCACTCTTCCGCAACAACAGGACTCTCCTATGCCGCTGAGGGAAACACTGGAACTGTGATGGAGTTGAAATCTGGCTACTTGAGCATTAAAAATCATACGGTATCATGACATGTCATGAGGATGCTTGGAGCACATCACAAGTGTATCCTGTAGGTCCTGGCAATCTTTTGCCAAGAGTCAACAGTCAGGCTACTTTCGCATATTAACTCAACGCGGCTAAACTTTCAAAGGACAATTGAGTTTTGGATCAAAATACAACCAAAAGTCGCCCAAAAACCATGACTGGTATTGGTCGATGTTCACCGTCCCGTTTGATCCTGGTCGTCCGCGTGTCTCGATCGGTGCGTTCACTAGTTCTCGGACAAAACATCACCTGTTTGTGGCTAGTCCAGCTTGATCCCAACGGGGACAAATTTCTGGTAAATGATGGTAATTATGTAACTGCACGGAGATGCACTGAGATTTTTGGTGTTCATTGCATTTTACTGCCAACTCATGTGGCTCCTCACCCCAAAATTCAACCCCAAAACCAGAAATGTCAGCCATCGATCCACTCCCAAGCCGTCGGCTCACAGAGACAGAGGTTAAAACCACCACTAAAGTGCACACACCTGCACCGATGATTTTCTTAGTTTCAGATCTTGCTGTGAGATCAAACCGTTGAAAAACCAGCTCTTTCAATGACCTTTGATATTGGTGGTTGCTGCAACATCACAATGCCTAGCTTAGAGCTTGGTCTCGTGAGACATGTCAGCACAAGTCGACCCCTCCCCAAGCTGCCTAACATGCAAATGACGCTCGCCAGGGCCACTTGTTTCAGTGACCTGATCCCAAAGGTAGAGTCAGAGATCTTGAAACTCATCACATGAGTTACTTGCTTGGGCAGGCACCATAAATGCATTTTGTACAATAGTGGCACAAACATTTTGAACACAATGCATGGAATCATCAAAGTCCAAAGACTTCTGGCATCTGCTGTTTTTTTTGGTCAATTTCATCAGACTAAATGTTGCACTGCTCGTGCCTCAGCAATGATCCTGGCAAGCATAACAACGCCGCAAGCAAAACCTGAAGGCAATCGGATTCAAGCCCTCCGGCCGAGCTCAGTGAGCACCGCTGGACCTCAACCTGGGACCCGCCGAGCTCAGTGAGCACCGCTGGACCTCAACCTGGGACCTTCCGAGCTCAGTGAGCACCGCTGGACCTCAACGGCCAGATAGAATGCTAGAAGATATGCCAGATAGAACGCCAGAAGATATGCCAGATGGAATGCCAGAAGGTATGCCAGATAAAGTGCCAGAATGTTTGCCAGATAGAATGCCAGAAGATTTGCCAGATAGAATGTCAGATAGAATGCCAGAAGGTATGCCAGATAAAGTGCCAGAATGTTTGCCAGATAGAACGCCAGAAGATTTGCCAGATAGGATGTCAGAAGATATGCCAGAAGATATGCCAGACAGAATGCCAGAAGATATGCCAGAACATATGCCAGAAGATATGCCAGGCAGAATGCCAGAAGATATGCCAGAAGATATGTCAGATAGAATGCCAGAAGATTTGCCAGTAACAAAACGTATAGATGTCATGGTGGGGATCACACGAAGTAAAGTAATTTGTGAAATATTTTGTGAAAAATAAACAAAAGAAGACATATAAAAACATATTCCAAAAATATATCAAAAATGAAAAGTGAAAAAAAATATAATATGTATATGCACCCTCAGAAATCTAGGGGGAACCCAAAATCAATCCATGTAGATTCAGCACTAAAACCAGCCTTTCTGTGATGGATAGGAGAATGATGAGGAATGGGATTGTGACTTAGACCAATCCCAAGAGGTGCATACCGAGGCTGGTTGGAGGTTTGCGTTGCTCATTCTTCAAGGTATCGATGGACCACAAGGGTTCCAAACAGATAGCCCTCAACCGGATTTTCCCCACAACAAATCAAGACCCAGCGGATGTAAGCGTTTGACACCATATTTCTAGCGGAAAAAAAACACACAACACGCACGACGCACATATCAACTTTGTCAAAAACCACTCGGCAAGCCCAGGCTATCCCAGGGTGCTGGGCCAGTAGGTGGAGTAGTCGGCATAGTACTCTTTTTCAAGCCACGAGCCTGGCTGGATAGTGTCAACAGATTCAATACCAAACCAGTTCTTTTTAGGGCATTGTTATCTGGTTGGTGGTTTCAACCCCTTTTTTCCTTTCCTGCTGCTGTGCCGTGTTGGCACTTGGTCGGGTTTCAACCCCTCTGAAAAATATTAGTCAGTTGGAATTATTATTCGGATCCCAATAAAAAAGGAAAAATAAAAAATGTTCCAAACCACCAACCAGTTATTCATCTAGGGTAAAGGGATTCAATCGAAATTGGCAGTAGCTACCGTTGGTTCCGTTCCAGGGTTTACTTGGTGTCCGATATTGATGATTCCGTATGGAGGTGATCATCATGGTTAAATCAGCCCAACCCCTCAAGTACTCGAGTTTGGCCGAGTTTGCTCATTTTGTGCCCATGAAAAACCATACTTAAACCGCCATTCAAAATACCAAACAACAACATAAATCACGATTTATTATATATATATATCATAATACATATCATAATGCATATCATAATACATATTATAATAGCCCAAAAAAAAAACTCTACTGTAAATATCTCTGGTTTCATCCCATTCTCTCAGTGGTTTCCCCCTGCGCCTAAAGCAAGTCTCTGAGAGTCTGTCCAAGGCGAGTATCTCGCCATGGCTCAGAGAACCACGCCACGTTGAGCGTACGGCTCGGCCGGGCTTGGACGCCGAAACTGCGGGGTGTGAATGTTGATGGTGACTTCGGCCATTGATCATAAGTCATGAGTCATCATATGAAGCATTGATAAAATGAACCATTGATAATTTAAGAAGTAATGATGTTTTGACTTATCAGGTTATTATATGTTATTATCAATGGTTCATTATGAATAATAATAACCTGGTGATAATCACTACTCATTTAGAACACTACTCATAAAAAGAAAAAACTGATAATAAGCTCTTGTTACAAGATGTTAAAGTGGTTATAAATGGTCAAAAAGAACATCATACCAATATAGTCATAACATATTAGAACCATTTATAAGCCATCAGTTGGGCAGCGAAATCGTTAAGTTCAATGACTAAGAAGTGCCAACCCATGTGAACCCTGCACCTGGGTGGTGTTTTTTTCAAATCTTCAGAGGTGTGATTTCGACAAATGTTGGCTAAAAATTGACCCAAGTGCTCATATGATCATATTTGGGATGTAGTACTGGTATAGACAAATAATTGGGATGTAGTACTGCTGGTAATGATTTTCTGCTGTACATCATTTCTCCCCCCCAAAAAAAATCACCAGCAAAGACATCCTTGGCTTTGCCTCCCTCAAAGTCCCGCCTCCAGGCTACTTCTGGACTTGAGATTCAAACGCGCGACAACGGCCTGATGGGCTGCCAAGCTGCTGGGAGAAAAAATCAAAGATCCTCCCTGGGCCTGTCGATCTTCCAGGTCCTTGTCATAGATGACCTCGTGAATTCCTTGGCTGCAAAGTATAATATGAAAATAAAAGCTTGGTGGGGGCACTCTTTCTAATATAAATATGTATACATACGCAACAATATACTTAATTGATCTTAATTATATTTATAGAGTTTGTTTGTTCGGGATGGTTCGGGAACACTACCATCAAAGGTTTGGATATCCGCGAGCGTTGATAACTTGCCATAGGAAGATCATCGTAGCAGTCCAAGCACTGCGAAGCACTTGAGTGAACCACGGCGAACACTGCAATGCCGAACTGCTCTTGGTGAAAAATTCCCCGTATCTATCCTTATCTAACATCCCTTATCCCCTATTTTTCTATGGTTATGAATGAAATTCTTAGGTGATTTGAAGATGATTTCGTGGTGGTGATGAAACACGAAGTTGATTGATCCCTCCACTTTGGCCCTGGACAAGCTGGTCAAACATGCTCCCCGTGCGACATGTGAGCATCGAATGCACAATCGCATCAAGCCCGCTGGCTTTCACCAACTTAAATTGACATCTCACATCTATGATCATCTATGATATGCCATTCCCCTTTGATCAATCGGTATCCTCCTTTTCAGAAACAGGTCTAGTGCTCCAAGGCTCCATATTTGAAAGCATCAGTGAAGTCCTTCCACCTGCCGAAAAACTTCTCCGGCATCTCTTTGCAAACAATGACTTCTTGCAGTCCTGGGAGACGAACTCAACTGGTCCCATTGGTTGGATTTTTCTCCAAGGAAATCATCCAAAATGGCAGTGGAATGCCACAATGGACAAATTTGGGCGCAAGGTTCCATGGCCCAAAGGGGAAACCCCGTGTCAGAGCAGAGCACTACTCTGTTTCATGTGTTCCCCTAAAATGAACCACGTTGATCCGCGAAATATGTAGATTCCAAGGGTGTCAATGTTGGAGCACATACATTTCTACCCAACTTGGACTGATATAGCACTGAATTACACCCTTCTCGCTAGCCGCTAGTTGCCGTCCCACTCATTGTTTGCGAGCACTTTTGACAAGCCGAACCGACCATCGCTGAAGATCCTTGGTCTTCTCACTTAGATCCACTTGAAAATACAATGATTTGTCCGATAATGAAACCCAAACATAAGCCTACCATTTGGGTATAAACTTGGAATCCCATCCATTTATGTTGATTTTGGGGGATGGCTTACCACACTACTGAAGATACAACGTTGTTTGATCTACGTTAAGATCATCCATATCCAGCCATGCCCAGAGCTCCTGTGTTCCTGGCTGCGTCACGCAGCACTTCGCCCAGGGCTGCGCTGGGGTGCCAAACATCTCTGGGTGGAGGTAGCACCAAGACAGATACACCTGGCACGACTGGCACGATGATCAAAAATGTGGAGGATCACCATGGATCACCTCTGCAAAAACACGATGATAAGATATCGACTATAAATGACTATATGCTGTAATTATATTGATAAAGAAGTTGAATGACGTTTATGGATAATAAGTGTAGTTCGGATTTCAACACTGACATTTCTCATGGAGGAACGACTGGAAGACGAAAACATTGCCATGTGAACCTTGCTGCTCTGCCAAGCTCATCAACTGCTGAAACTTCTCCATGACTCGCACTCTCTCCTCCTGGATTGGTTTCAGGGACAACATTTACAGGAAAATTATGGAAACACCATGAAACACCCATGCTTTTGATGGGAAAAAACATGGGTTCGAGTTTCGACTGTAGATTCGGCCTGAAATCATCCGAACCTGGACGACCTTTCAGCTTGGAGCTACTCCATGAGATGCGACCGCATCTTGGGGGACCTTCCAACTTCCTGTGGCAGATTGATTCACTTTTATGCGGTGGTGGCCCCAGGAATTTATTACTCTTATTATACTATATACTTATTAGTAAAAACGCATGTATGGAACATCAAACCGTGCATTGATTCCCGACGAGCCCATGGGTTTTCCGATATTTATCATACACTATTCATGTCAACTTACAGAAGATCTGGAGAGTAAAACATCCACCCGACTTTTTCAAAGCTGACACACGTCACTAAATGTAGCTGAACTGACCTTGGACTCTGGAGCTGTCACCACCAAAAACTGGATAGCCCCACGTCACCACGCTTCCACCAGCCAAAATCGCAGCAAAAGCACCGTATGTGCTACAAATCTGCTGGACATTCTTGAGCTGATGTTGGACTCTGGAGCTGTCACCACCATAGCCTGGATTGCCCCACGTCACCACGCTTTCACCTGCCAAAATTGCAGCAAAAGCACTGTGCGTGCCACAAATCTGCTGGACCTTCTTGAGCTGATGTTGGACTCTGGAGCTGTCACCACCATAGCCTGGATTGCCCCATGTCACCACGCTTCCATCTGCCAAAATTGCAGCAAAAGCACTGGCTGTGCCACAAATCTGCTCGACATTTTGGAGCTGATGTCGGACTCTGGAGCTGTCGCCACCAAAGTCTGACATGCCCCACGTCACCACGCGTCCATCTGCCAAAATTGCAGCAAAAGCACCCTCTGTGCCAGAAATCTGCTCGACATTTTTGAGCTGATGTTGGACTCTGGAGCTGTCGCCACCAAAGTCTGACAGGCCCCACGTCACCACGCTTCCATCTGCTAAAATTGCAGCAAAAGCACCATACGTGCCACAAATGTGCTGGACATTCCTGAGCTGAGGCTGGACTCTGGAGCTGTCACCACCATAGCCTGGGCCCCATGTCACCACGTTTCCATCTGCCAAAATCGCAGCAAAAGCTTCGTTTGTGCCACAAATCTGCTGTACATTTATGAGCCGATGTTGGACACTGGAGCTGTCACCACCATAGCCTGGAGTGCCCCATGTCACCACGCTTCCATCTGCCAAAATTGCAGCAAAAGCACCCTCTGTGCCAGAAATCTGTTGGACATTTTTGAGGTGATGTTGGACTCCGGAGCTGTCACCACCATAGTCTGGATTGCCCCATGTCACCACGCTTCCATCTGCCAAAATTGCAGCAAAAGCACCGTGCCTGCCACAAATCTGCTTGACATTCCTAAGCTGATGCTGGACTCTGAAGCTGTCACCACCTTTGTCTTGATCGCCCCAGGTGACAACCCTGTCAGCTCCAATACACCACAAAGCAAAGGCAGACCTTGTCGCAGCTAGCTTTGGCTGCTGGACGACAGCTGTAAGGTTTTCTCCATCTCGAAGCCCAGAAAGTCGAAGAGATTCTGCTGGGTCGAAAAGGCGCCCGTCAGGTGCAGCAAGCTTGAGGAAACGTTGCCCCAGAGACTCTTGTGCTGCTGTTTTCAAGTCAGCGACGGTGCCAATCCGTGAGACTGCAACGGTTTCACGCCGTCCACTTGGCAAAGACACGTCAAATTTGATGAAACTGTCAGACACCTGACCATCCACAGTTTCGCGATTCATGGCACAAAAACAAAGGCGTATCTGAAATTATCTGAAGAGATTCTATTATCCAAACATTCTCCAAACATCAATATCAGCGCTTTTCCCACCCAGAATTGGATGATGGGAAAAGGAAACCTCAGCCAATTTGGAGCTAAACTGACTATGGTTTCAGCTGCAGATTTGCCAACCAAAAAAACATATTGATTCCCCATCTGAACAGCTTTGTTTTTTCATGGCAAGGTGCGGCTAAACAATTAGACATTCTCCAAGCATCAGTGCCAAAATCTCTTCACTGCTGACTCTACGGTGGATTCCCGGTGGATATTTGATTGATTTTGACTTTATCTTCCTATGTGTTGAGTTGCTGGGAGCCAAAACAAATACCACGTTTGCATCACTAGGGGGTGCAACGATGAACATTTCAGGGTGGTGGTTCTAATCCACTCAATGGCGACATCTTTCAAAAATCAAGGTTTTGCGGAGAGTCTAGAACTGTAGCTTCACCATTTGGCCAGAATACCATTTACGTATTCTGACCGAGTGGATACCCCATGAACATGCCCATTTAACAAGGCACACTTCATATCAAGGCACACAACTCGAGCAGTCCTCTTTGAGGTAGTGATCTTTCTCCGAGACATCAGGGTTTCGCTGCAAGTTGAGCCAAATGACATCCATCCTGACACATGGTGGCCAAGGTTTTTCGGACGACTGGTTCCTTGAAACAAAAAAGGTCAGCCAATGAAACATATGAAACTAGGGGGTTTAAAAGCGAAGAATTGAACGGTTAAACAGAAGTTTCTAGACTCTTGAAAACTGACTTCGAAACAATGAAACCCAACAAAATGGCTTCGCAAGATGAATTTCCTATTGGAAATTACTTTGGGGTTCAGGTAAGTTTGAGGGAGCAGAGTATGATCAGCAAGATGTTCAGCACCCTTCAGGGTTTGTGTCAAGTTCAGAAAATCAGAGAGGAAAAGAACAAATCCAAGCAGATTCACGCAATAGGCCATGGCAGCTATGCCTCAGAATTCGGTCCTAAACTGCACGAGCAAGTGCTACACATATATATATATTATATATATAGATATATACGTATATATACACACATGTTTTTTCTTTAAATAAATTATATAATCTAGTTTGATGCATCCACAGAGCCAAGGATTTTCATATCCAACATGTTAATTATCCTCCGGCAATCTAACCTGGCGCTGGGACACCTCCCTATTAACTACCCTCTGGTAAACTAGCATAGCTATTGAAAATGGCCATTTATAGTGGATTCACCCATCAAAAATGGTGATTTTCCACAGTTATGTTAGTTTACCAGAGGGTAATTTAATATATTTCACACTTCACCAAAGTTCATCAACATTCCAAAAAAAAACACGACACGCGCACCAAAAAAACATCTCCGATTGATCCATCTCCGACTTCTCCCACTGAAAAATATCGCCAAATCCATGGATTTTCCGCAGATGTTCCATAAGTTCCATAGTGTTTTCATGGATTTGCCGCTATTGCCAGAGATTTTCCCATAGATGCCATAGAGGTTTCATAGATTTTCCCATGTTCTGGTGATTTTCCCAGGCATTTTTCCATGGATTTTCCACCTCCCATGGCTTTCCCCTGTGATCCCCGCGCCTCTGTGCCTGGGGCAGCCACGGCGCCCCTTCCTCCAAGGGGCCACGGAGCAACGAGACGTCGGAGGTGTAGACGGCCACGTCCTCCTGGAGTTCGAAATCGGGAAATCGAAACGGGAAACCAGGGTTGATCTGGGAATTTCTGGAGTTTTTTTTTTCTATTGGGAAAATTTGGGAAATTCTAGATTCTAGATGATTGATATGGGAAATTTCGGTCGGAAACTATATGATTGTTGCCTTTTTTTTTATGGGAAATTGTTTTTTTATAAGGAACCTATATGGTTTGGATGGATAAATTATCATAAATCTATGAAACTATGGATATGTGGAAAAAAACATAGGAAACTATGATTGTTTACAGGAAAAATCTGTAGGAAGCTCTGGTATACTTTGTTTTTATGGGAAAATTCTAGAGGAAACAATGGCTAATGGGGAAATCTATGAAACTATCAGTTTTTAAAGGGATCAACCAGAAGATGCCGGAAGAACCCATGATGGCATCGATGATGCTGAATTTCCTTCATTTCTGGATGCTTTGACTATTCGAACTCTTTTTCTTCGGGGTTGCTTTAAATGGGAAATCTATAACTAGGAAACTGGCTGACTTCCAATAGTTGTTTTAGGGGGCCTCTGAAGAGTTGCCTGCAATCCGATCTTGGGATCGTTTTCCCCCAAGGCCGGTATTGTTATTGTGAAACCAACTTGACTGCTGAACTTCTATTGTGAATACGTATGTTTATTATAATATTACTAGTGCTATTACTATATTACTACATATTATTACCATCGTTCTTGTTGTTACATGCTAGTAACGTATATGTCCAAGCCCTGGTACCCAAAAAAAACACATCTGCGTGGCGTAGCTGTATTGGAGCATTCCCATCCTAAAATCTCCAACCAAATTCGACAAAATTAAAGCAATTGGGTCTTCGCCTACAAAATCCAACAGAAATGCTGGTTCTTTACAGAAAGACACCAAAATGCATCGAAATGCTATGAATTCTGATTCATTGAATAAACCCACAGCTTTGGGACCTTAAATCAGCGATACCAAAACTGCCCGCGGTCACTGCATGTGGCTTTGTCTGAAAATGGTGAATACCAAGAATGTAAAATTTTCATGGAGAAAATGATGACAAGCCATGTGATGTTGTTTGGTATCCTATTTTCAGACAAACCCATTTTCGAGGTGTTCGTCCTCCAGTGTCGAAAGTGGCGAATGGATCTGCCTTTCCATCTCAAACAGAGCCTCCATCAGGTGTCGTGTAGGTGGATGTGACATTTGCTGAAACTCCATTCTTCGACAAATAGGGGGTTTTGTTGAGCCACCCATAACTATGCCTCACATGTTTGGTGCTTCAAGACAAACCTCCTTGAAACAGAAACCACTCAGTAATCAGACACTTGAATGACTCACCCCCAAACAGCTTCATAATGAATCCCGTCCCCCTTTACCTTAAACACCCAGGAACCATGGTTTACCCTCTGGTAAATTAACATAGCCATTGAAAATGGCCATTTATAGTGGATTTACCCATAAAAAATGGTGATTTTCCATAGCTATGTTAGTTTACCAGAGGGTAGTAGTGAGATTTACACTTCGGAGCCTTCCACCCATCCATCCCACCTTCAAGTAGCTGCTTCTCAGCCAGAGGGGATCCATCTCCAGATGCTTTACGGTGAAGGCCCAGTTCGAGGTGATCCGCACAAGGGCCACTTTCCGTTCCTGCCATGGGCCACGCATGGTCAGGCTTTCATATCATAGGGCGGATGGAAATCAAATGGCAATCTTCAGCAACAAAACATCTAGGAACATCTAGGAACTAGATGTCAGCGAGGTCCTATCTAGATCTATGACTGTCACTGGATCTTGAATTCTCAAGGTGGTCAACTGTGACATTGGACCATGTTGGACCCATGTGTCACTCCAGCTTCAGCTAAGGTGCTTCTTCAGCATGCGCCAAACACACATCCACTGCCAGGGAGTCAGAAACGGTGCAAACCGCACCGCCGTGCACCTCCCAGGTCGAAGATCATGAAAGCGGTCCCTTAGATGAGCCTTGGAGTTAGTTAACTTAAAGATACTTATATAAAGGGATTATACTTAGGATATTGTGAATTTTACAAACCAAGTTACTAACCAGCTAGCTAATCCCATGGCCCATCTAAGTACAGCTCTTGATAGGATCTGTGACACAGAATCGCCATCGCCCATTCAGCAGAGCATAGGACGCCTCCCTCGAGGCTTTTACAGCGGGAAGCCGTACCAAACGAGACCTGCGGCCATCCAGTGGCCATTGAAACCACTCTGGACCCACTGGAATCTCAATCTTGAGCTCAAAGTTTTGCAAGACTCAGTTGATAGCTAAGACAGCTAAGACAATGCTAACATATGCTAACACGCATTGTCAATCACGTTTTTTTTCCTACTCTGTGTGTGGGGAAGAAGTCAATCAACAGTTGACAAACATGTTCCGATGGTGTGACGACCCCGTCTCCTTCTGAGGCTACGGGCATTGGAATGCGTACGCCTTCACACTTCTGATCTCTGGACCAGTAGAATCCCTGGGCGACTCTGAAATATCATGGAAGGCGGTATGGCATACCTATGATTGTCCTCACCAATCGACTGCCGAAACATTCAACCTAGAGGCAGTATCCATAGTATCCAAATTACACACGGCCTGGGAAAAGATCTGTTCAACCAAAGGATTGCAGCAATCCACTACCAGCACGTTACCCCATATTTAAAAAAAAAAAAGGTACTGCTTGGCGCACCTGATCTACGGCTTGCAAGATTCCTGTGGCCACCGCTGCCAGCAGCCCCTGCCAAGGGTGGGATGCAATATGATGGAAGCCTCTCCAAAAATGGCTGGAGCATCATCTGCAGTTAAGATGGGAGACGCCGCCACAACGCCCTCTATGGAGCTTCATTCTGGTGGGTATGTCGTTTTTATGGTTCGGGTGTGGAAGCCTCCAATGATGATATCAATGGGCCATCTGCAGAATAGTTGATACAAAATAGCTTGAACAATGTATGCTTGGCGATACATAGTATCTCCATTGATTTTGTCAAAATATTAGTCTACTATTCGTGAAACGAAGGAGGGAACACATAGGTTTTGAAGCCCCAGCCATTGGGCAACCTATGGTTTATAATTTATAATGGTTAATGGTCAATAGTGGGGGGTATAACATGGTATAACCAACAAAAAAAAGTATAGTAAAGAATAGACCAAAAAGGGAAAACATTTTGTGATAACAACAATAGCTCTTGATAACAACAATATTTGGTTTTCTCTGGAAATAGGCTACCCCCTATACTCCCTATTCCAATGGATTATCATCATCTTCCCAGAAAAAGATTGCCATTTTGGGATATAAATGTTCAGACATACCCATATAGTTGGATGGATATGTATATATATATATATCCCGCTCTTTCCCCATTACATCCCCTTAAATCCCTATTGATGGCTAAATCACCATAGAATAACGAATGGTGAATAATAGATAGGCTTGACCAATGTCCAAATGTCCAGATCGCCGCACCTGCCGTCGCGAGGCAGGCGGGGCTGCTGCAGCAATCAAAGGACCAGAGACTTCACCTGTTCGGTTCTGCAACCAACTGTACTCTCTGGTAAACTAACATAACTATGGAAAATCACCATTTTTCATGGGAAAATCCATTATAAATGGCCATGTTCAATAGCTATGTTAGTTTACCAGAGGGTATATGAAATGTATTTGCTTCATATTAGTCCATATTTCGTTGACAATCCACCTGGGGAACGTTGGAAATGTTCAATGGGATTTCATGGTGATTCAACCAACTGTATATGAGGATACACGATGGGACTCTGAGGATCACTAAACCAGGAACAAGATGGAATTCATGGATAGATAACAATTAATGCAATTGAATGTGATTTAATCTAATGGTGATTTAATCATCAACTTATTTCATGGGATTTTTCCGAGGATTTCATGGGGATAGAACGGGATGTAGAACCAACTATAACATACTCTAATTAACTTTCTTTATGGGTATGTCTGAAAATGGGTTGTATATATATATACAGTTCATGGCGATTTTGACAGGGGGAATGATAAAGACTAGAATAGGGTTTCCCCTAAAATTTCAGACGAACCCAAATGGCTCGGGACTTGGATAGCAGCCTTTGGCTGGCAACTTATTTGACACACAGTTCCACAAACGAGTCGGGCATCAGTCTTTGCATGCGAATCGATTGTGCTGAGTGTTGTCTGATTGCAAGTTCAAGCTTCTCTTCCCACCCAGAAACGCAGAACAACGAATGACTTTTTCGCACTTGATCCAGGATGATCAGGAGAAGTGCGGCCCAGTCACGTTTCGGCCGCCTGAAGAGAAATGTGGACTAAAGAGACACGTTCCATACAGGGATGGGTCCCTATTCGTAAGTTAAGGGGTTATAAATGCCAAGATATGGGAGATTATGTGTGAGTTTAACGGTTTAACCCAGATTTGACTGAGATTTCGACCTCATGAGTGGTTGGTTGCTTAACATGTGTGGGGTTTTATGCAGTTATAACATGATAATAAATCAGAAATAGCTTGGATTAGGGCCTAGGGTTCCAGTTCAATGGGGCTAAACCGAGCTGAACTGGTAGGGCTATAGGGGCCATCAACGTTCATGATGTGTCCATTTTGTCCCCTTCAGAAGTGAAAAGGAATAATTCTAATCCAAGATTGGAGATACCCTCTGGTAATTTAACGTAGCTATTGAAAATGACCATTTATATATAGTGGATTTTCTCATTAAAAATTGCGATTTTCCATAGTTATGTTAGTTTACCAGAGGGTACTCAGCTTGGTTGCGCTCTTCAGGTATGGCACGGGCGACGTCTCAAATCAACCTTTCAGAACGTACATTCTGCAATAGCATGATTTGCACCAAACAAATCGAAGATCATTCTTATTATTCAAAAACATGTGTCCTTTGATAGAAGCACCATGATCATCACCCAGATGGCCCAACCTGTTGCTATTTTGACTCTATCAGTATATATTACATAGTTTATATATGTGTGTGATATACACCCAGACATGTTTGGTCATATATCCGGTATATATCAGTATATCATATTATATCCGATATTTCATGGTTGATTCCCCATGTTTGTCTGTTACACCAGCTCCCTCTGCTGGCACCATATCCCTGGCCTAAGCGAGACCGCTGGCAAGTTGCAGGCCATGAAGTGTCTCAGCACCTCCTGGGGCCTTCGCGAAGTCAACTGACGACTGGCGAAGAATGGCTGTACTTTGCTGATGGAAAGTACCCTCTGGTAAACAGCCACATAACTATGGAAAATCACCATTTTTAATGGGAAAACTCACTATTTCTATGGCCATTTTCAATAGCTATGTTAAATTACCAGAGGGTATGCTTTCTTCGATTTCAAGATGTTTCCCCTGTTGTTGTTTTTGGAACCAAGGATTCTCAGGATGAATGACTTTTGTTTGACCAACATCTAGGCAAAAGGCTCCAAAAAGAATGCGTTTCGTACAATGTCGCTTCACTCAGGATGTGACGTAAGCTTTCGCCAGTCCCGGCCCTCTTCCAAATACCTCAGACACCGCAAGACATGTGATAACATTCGATGGGATGGTGAGGATCACTGAACCAATGGGAACAAGACGGGATAAATCAGGTTAGCTGGAATTTGAATGGGATTTAATTGAACGGTGATTGAACCATCAAGTGAACGGGATTTAACAGGATGTAATGGGGATAGAACGGGATATACAACCAACTATAACTATTTTAAGTATGTCTGAAAATGGCGTATATCCTCCAAATTCTATTTGTTTCAGAGGGAAAATGATGATAAACATTGATAAACCACAGGATGAAAATCGGGTACCCAATTTTCAAACAGACCCATCTCAAATCAGCACCGCGGAAGCCGTGCGCTGATCCGCTTGGCTTCCGGCTTCCGGATGCACACATTGCCTGGCCCGGAGACTCGGAGATGATCCCGGCTATTCTGCTGCTTCTCCCGGCTCCCGGAGAATGAGCTCCCCCCAGAAGGGACTGAAGAACAAGCACTTTGCTAAAAATTGGCAAACGATTCCATGACCAATCATGCACTGTTCAGGATGTCCCGACAAATCTGGCTACTTAAGCATTCTCGATCCTTCTGGCAATGGAATCTTCAAAGCAGTCGCAGAGCTACAAAATCCTTCGATGCTGGGGTGTCTGCCGCCTGCTGAAACATGATTCCACTGAGAATCCTTGAAGAATGTAAGATTCTCTTCGCAAACTCGCATGAAATGGGAAGCATAAGTCATGGCTACTTCTAGATATCCTGATATGTGTATGGTGATCCCTGCTCATATATACATATATATATATATGCATATATATGTGGCCAAGAATCACACTACTAACGTATCCATCCAAGGTTTCCCTCACGAAGTCACTTTCCCTCGCCATCAGCGCCTGCTGCAATGCTGTCACTGGCCAAGACCGGGAGATCTGGATGTCGGTGAGGCAGTTGTCGAGGCGTCTGGGAACGCAACCTTTAAAAAGCTCCAGTGCTTCCAACATGATATTTATGACATATAGTTACCCTCTGGTAAACTAACATAGCTATTGAAAATGGCCATTTATAGTGAGTTTTCCCATGAATAATGGTGATTTTCTATAGCTATGTTAGTTTACCAGAGGGTAATATGGTCATGTTAGTAAAGCAATAGTTTCTACCATCCCCATAATCCCCAAATGTCATACCATTTATCCATTTATGGGATGGTATAAACATGTATAAACATCCCGACGGATCTTTCACCGTCCCATGATTTCTCAAAAACGTCGTTCTCGTGCTAGCCAAACGCACATTCTGGGTCCAAAAAAGTTTCTTAAAAAAAGTTCATCGCAAGATGCTTTCGTCAACCCTTCCAGCATTTTGTGGTCAAAAACGTTCCGAGTTCGGTTTTCCTTTTTTCAGCTCACAGTTTTTTTGCATAAATACATGTCCACAGAGACACCAAAAAACATATATATATATAAACATATATATATGTATATAATATAAACATATTTATTTATGTGTATCATATCTATATATGTGTCCATATGTAAACATGAACATTCATATTACATATAGTGATCGCAATATCGGTGTATGTATACATATGTAGATGCGAATACTCTACAGGTAAGAATATATATATATATATAAATGCCCCTACGATCCTCTACGTATCTGTAGTGCAAGCGACCGTTAACATGCCCCACCCCACCCCACCCAACCCCAACCCCATGCGTGACGTAGCATCAACTTCATGACGCAAGTGCAAGCGAACGTTAACATGCCCCAACCCACCCCAACCAACCCCAACCCCATGCGTGACGTAGCATCAACTTCATGACGGAAGTGCAAGCGAACGTTAGCATGCCCCAACCCACCCCACCCAACCCCAACCCCATGCGTGACGTAGCATCAACTTCATGACGCAAGTGCAAGCGAACGTTAACATGCCCCACCCCACCCCACCCAACCCCCACCCCAAGAGGTTTAAGATGATATGTAACAAAAATGTCGAATTTGTGGGCCGGTAAAAGATCCGACTGCATAAACATGTATAAACCATCCATCAATGGATGGATAGAAGCACTGATTCCAACTGACATTGGGCTGGCTGGCTGTTGGAGCGATAGCTGGCCGTTTTCAACTGGTGAGCTCTTCAGAACTCTGCAACAACCCCAGATCCATCTATTTTTGATCAATAAACTACTTACAACAGAGCAAATCCATCGAAGAATCATCAGTGTGCAACTGCGCAACTGCAAAAAACCTGTGGGTACCCCAAAATCATGAGGGCTTCCCACAGGTTGAAATGATCAAGTTTCAATGATTCGTGGGTCCAAAACAATGAGAAAAAACTTGCCAAACGCTCCAGGCCTGACATTTCCTTTGGGCCGCCTGCGATGTCCAGCTTGGATGTCTGAGATCTCGCCCCAGTTCTCACAGACTTGGGTATGGAATCCCTCTGGTAATACCCGGCCTGGTAATGACTGTTACAGTTCGCTATTGAAGCCATGACCCAGTCGAAATAGTGCATGTTCCCCAGCTAGAAAATGGTGGAACTTTCCATAGATTTTTGTATGTAGAAACCAGAGGGTAACCAACAGTTTGCCATGCTGATGGCCCATATCTTCGATGATTCGCCGAACGGACAAATTGTCGATCCAAGACATTTCGGCTTTCGGAATGGCTTTCCCAGGGGGGGTAGCGAATGTATATCGCATGTTGGGGGAAGAGATTGCTTTCTATTCTATCCATTACATTATATCTACTATATCTATTGTATCTACTATATCTATGACACTATATCTATCAGATTTCATTTATATCCATGATACAAATTATACAGATAGCATTAGATATCCATAAGAAAAGATGCTGACATGGTGTCCCGGTGCCCCGGCATTCCCGCCTTGGGGCCATGTCAACGAAAAAGTGCTACCCTCGGAGAACCATGGCTGAGAAATTCCACATGAAAAAAAAACATGGCTAGATGATGTTAATATGTTTTAATGGCTTTTATCATCTAGAAATATTTCGGAAAGCGTCCGTCCAGCCATGTTTGATTACCGGGTGCCGTTCGATTGTGGGCTCGGAATGCTCGGATGCGCCGTTCAAATCGCTGTGAGTTGGCCTTGTCTGGTATTACTTTGCCAATGCAGTGCCGCTTTTGCTACTTACTTGTTCTTGGCATATTGAATCGACTCCACCCTTGAGCAAATGCACCAGTGCTACTTGAACAAGCCAAGCAGTCATTGGTCCAATACCACAGAATGCTTGAAGAGTCTGAAAACCAGATAAAAGCGGTAGCAATGGAATCATAATTTTGCATGCAGTTGTTTCCGGATGTGAATGCAGCCCATGTGCCATCCTTAGTTCCATTAGATTCCTAGTATCCTTGTATTCAAGCAAGATTTTCATACCCAATGGCCCAATGGCGTGTTCTTTTCGCTTCCATTCCTTTTACACAAAAAGGGAGATACCCAAAACACCCCAATGGATTATTCAAAAAAGCAGTGACACCAACCATGACAAGTTTTGACCTCAACTAGTCCCAACTTTAAATTAAATATCCCCAAACGAAGGCCTAGTTTAGTACTGACCGGGCTATCATTTGGGGGTCCCATGCTACAAAAACAGGAGTGTTTAAACATCAAGCCATAGCAAACCCTTGTGGTTGATGGTTGAACGTAGCTTAACATGGGGACTCAGGTTTACTTAAACCCCTCAGTTTAACACATGGGGAGTCAGCGCCATCGGCTTCTTTAAGGGCCGGCTTCTCCTCTCCATCGAAGTCTGGCAACTCGTCCTGGACAGAATCTCAGCCTTCAATGGGATAGATAGGCATAGGATTAGGATAAATGTGTGGCTTCATGAACTTCAACCTCTGCAAAAATGCATTGAAACATATGGCAGTGTGTCAAAACCAATAGTACCCCTGTAGTTCACATCAAAATAGCTGGGATTTATGGATGTTCATTCCCCTAAAAATGGTATTTTCATAGGTATTGATCCATTCCCATATTGAAACCATGTGAAATCGCTGGATCTTCCGCGGAAAATACGGACACCGAACCACGCATCGATTTCACCACCAAAAAACGACCGAATAGAACTTGGGTCGAGCCCACCAAAGCTGGTATGTTTTATAAGTATACAGAAACTGACAAGAAAGGTCAAGGATTTCATCATGGATGATCATCGGAACTCTTCTGAAAACTCTTAATGTCTGTGTATACCCCCCGGAACATTTACTGCGGGGTAACAATTACCCGGTTTTCGACTCAGCATGACAGAAAACAAGGCATCGATGCCTGCGCGTTGAGTATCTCCCACATCGGAAGGGACCACATGACCACACATGACAAAACGGAAAGCAGGAAACCCGATATTTGAGATATATATATACTATATATTATATATATTATATATATTATATATATTATATATATTATATATATATTATATATTATATATATAATATTTGCACATAGATGCACATAGCAATTCCTAGAACCTCAACAGCATTAAACAGCCAGTTGTTGACCCATAAGACCCAGAGCCAAGTAACAGCCATGGTAAGCGACACGACGACCCTTTCTCCCCCAGCCGGGGCCGCGTTCTGAGCCACAGCGATGGCATGAACTTACCATGACATGGTGCGCGGCTGCACAAAATGGGAGAAGTTGAAGAGGGCACACCCTGGATTGATTTATGTAGATGTATTTCAATTGATTTCATTCCTACTTGCATGTTTGGACAGGAAACGCATGTCATTTCATGATGCTTATCTTATATTAATGTTCGACACTTACAGTAGACTATCAAACCAATCCTATCCTGACTATTCACCACTATTCACCACTATTCACTACGTCACAAGGACCCTTTTCTGCCACGGAAGTGCCACGTCTTCTGCGGGCGTAGGAATCGCGCTCAGACTTCCGTCGTTTCCTCTGCTTTAGACCTCGCTAGATCCGCTTGCTTTCTGGCCTGGAGAAACTTGAAACTCCATGGATTTTTGGATGATTTGGATGGTCTTTATGGAGGGGTTTTTGAAGGGTTTGGGGGGGTCAAGATGATTGCTGGTTGGATGATTTTGGATGATTCTTGATGATTTTGGATGATGTTTGATGCTTGATACCACGCATTACACTTGATCCAATCTGAAAACAATACCCTCTGGTAAACTAACATAGCTATGGAAAATCACTATATATTTTTAATGGGAAAATCCACTATAAATGGTTATTTTCAATAGCTATGTTAAATTACCAGAGGGTAACATTATAATAAGCAAGTGATCCTGTTTTCAAAATTATCCAAAGATGTGCCCGTAGAGATGGGAATATTCAAGCCAAAGACCTAAAAAACACTTATTTTTAGGTCCCCATGTTTGAGCATTAGCCATACCTGCAATCAAGTTCATATCTGGGATTCTCCTCGATTGTCAGTCTTTAAAAATGTGCAACTGAAGTGTGGTACACCCAAGCATCAACAACCCTCAATCTGACCGGAAGCTGGTGATGAAAACCGTCCCCGTCATCCCCCATACCACGTGATGGTGATCTCCCGGTTCAGCCAAGCCTTGCACCCCTGAGTATAAAATAAAATCATTGGATTATGATATTGGAATAGACTTTATCGTGTTGCTGGTATATGTGATATGTATGTTGGTATAGTAATATGGTATTTTGTTCTGCTTTCTTATACCTTGTTATTTCCTATGATAACATCATCCCCGATTCCCGAACTCTACGCGTGCAACCTCTGCTTCTTCCAGTTCTTTGCGTGCCTCCCGAAAGGTGGAGTATTGACCCTCCCATGGCAGGAGACAACTCTTTCCTCCTAAAAACTTGGGAATTCCTTGGGGTCCATGTCAGATGGTAAACTGATCCTGGGGGATTTTGGGAGATTTCTATCCAAATGAGTGATTTTGGGGAATTTTGGGGCATCGAATACCATGATTGTTGGGTGTCCGATTTGAAACCGTAAACAATGAATGTCGTTCATCGGTTTCAAGGACAAACATATGCATCAAAATAGCCCATGATACCCCACAATCCCACAACTGGTCATTTTCATGACAATATAGGAATGCACCAGTCCTTTGATTATGGGGCACCCCCTTTCGGGACATATCCAAATGAAATTGAGGGTATGATTGAATGGTTTGATGTTGAAAATCTGATGACCTGTTGACTCTGCGGGGCAGGAGGGTAAGCTAGATGCGCCAAAAACCACACATCATCAATGTGGTTTTGTCCCTGAAAAAAATGTGGTTTATATTACTGTTAGCACCATTTTCCCCGCTATATGAAGGTTTCCATAAATGGTGGTACCCCAATAGCTGGATGCGTTATAATGGAAAATGCTATTGGATGATTTGGGGGTAGCTCAATTTTAGGAAACCCCCATATCTCAAGATACCATGAATTGAGAACCGATCCCCCTTTTTCACCATGCTTTTCAGAGGCCCGCCTTCTCACACCATCTGGCCGTGCGCGTGGAAAAGCGCTGGACCGCTTTTTGCCACGCGACAAGGTCATTCTCCAATTCCAAATAAGATAGTTGACCTCGGGTCCAGGTCCAACCCTCTGGGTCTCCCTAGGTGTGCGCCTTGGTGGATGATATTTCATCATTCATTTTAGTGAATGATGAAACATATTAAATCATATTAAATCATTCCTAATTAATTATACCATTCTTATGGGTGGTATAAACCATCGAAATATGGCTGGTTTATCATTGTTTTACTAAGATTGTGGGATAATCAATTGTAATCAAAATATGATTCAATGGATATGATTCAATGGGATAATATATGATAATATGAATATGTGACACTAAAGTTTGGGGGAAAATATTTGGCGCACCCAGTTAAAGTCTGAAGTAACCTAGTTTTAGTGTGAATTTCCACAGGATTCTTGAAAAAAAATAAACAAACACGACCTTCCCTTAAGATAGACCCTGCCAAACAGTCTGTGGGAAGATCAGTGTCCGCTAAACATGTGCCATTTTCAGTGTCTATATTAGTTGAAGGGAAGGTACAGGTCGGGGAAAAAATCTAGCAATTTCCTCGTGACTGGGATTTGTTTGGAAGAACCAACTTCTGTCCGTTACTAGTTCAAATTGTTTGCAAAGAAACATATGACATATACATATATCATATATTGGTTGTTTCGATCCCAATTTTACGTGGATGACATTCACCATTTGGTTTTGTCCCAGGCATCGTTTTTCCAATATATGTAAGTGGCAATGAATTGGAGGATCTCCTATTTCGGGACAACCCACAATTGTTGCCTACACATCTCATTACACCATATCCATTCATATCCCATTACATCTCCGTTTTATGCCCCTTTTTGTTGGTAAAAATCCCATGTGTCCGTTTTTGGCTGGAAACATGTCATGTATTATCATGCTATAGTTCCATATCAGTTCCTATGTTTCGGCTGACTTTGGTGATCTATACCCTGTGGGAATCAAAACTGGCTACAAGATCCCGTATTCAGTTCGATGATTTTCGCAACTCGAAAACTCTATATGGGTTGTTCGGAGATTTCCTCGTTTGCAGATGGGTTTTTCCATATGGCAGTGGGTCAAAACCTTGTACCCCTGTAGTTCACATCAAAATAGCTGGGATTTATGGATGTTCATCCCACTAAAAATGGTATTTTCATAGGTATTGGTCCATAGCCATATATTCACATTCAAAACCTCCATGCCAAGCCATGTTTCTTCGGAGACCCTCGGACGGTCCCATCCGGCCATGGCGCCGCAATCATCGGCATCAACAGCCTGGAGACGTGGTTGGTGCCGCTGTCGTGGCATGAAATATCACCAACAACAGGATGTTTAATGACTGTCATTGTTGTTACTATTTTTTTTGTATGATGTATTGATGTTTTTGGCCTGCGGACCGAAAACCGTTCCCGTAAAACGCACGTTTTTGAATATCGCGATTGTGGGGTGGAGTGGGGTGGGGTGGGGTGGGGGGTATGTTAACGTTCCTTGTACTTCGTGCATGATATATTGCCATGCTGCTGAGATCTCTGGGATCGTTTACTACGTTACATGTTGCTACGCTGCTGATGGGGTGGGGTGGGGTGGGGTGGGGGGTCGTCATGTTAACGTTCCTTGTACTTCGTACATGATATATTGCCATGCTGCTGAGATCTCTGGGATTGTTTACTACGTTACATGTTGCTACGCTGCTGAGATCTCTGGGATCGTTTACTACGTTACATGTTGCTACGCTGCTGAGATCTCTGGGATCGTTTACTACGTTACATGTTGCTATGCTGCTGAGATCTCTGGGATCGTTTACTACGTTACATGCTGCTACGCTGCTGAGATCTCTGGGATTGTTTACTACGTTACATGCTGCTACGCTGCTGAGATCTCTGGGATCGTTTACTACGTTACATGTTCTATGTGGAATCTGATGAAAAAGTCAATTACCAGCAACTTGAGTGCCAAAAGTGACCTCTTGACGGTGTATGCTAGAGCTTGGCAATGGAGATGCATTCACAAGAATGCTGACTGCCAGCTGATAACGGTGCATGCGTTGCAGCGATGACGGTGAAAAGCCAAAAAACGCGCCCCAAGTTTTTCCAGGATTTCCAATCATCAAATCAGTACGGCACTGTGGTAAAATCACCATTTTTTAAAGAAACGTGCGTTTTATGGGCACGATTTCCGGTCCGGCGGGATGTGTTTGCCATTTTGTTTGGAGAGGACGATTGTTCTTAATCATTATGATGATGATTTTTATTTCTATTTTAATACAGTATATCATAGTTGAGAACATACATTATGGTGATTATTGGTGATGGTGATTCTTCTTGTGATGATGATGATGATGGTGATGATGGTTAATTTTCAGGTGCGCACACACACACATACTTGAAAAACATCCCGCCGGGTGCGGAATCGCGCGTGTAGGCGCATCAACATGCTGAAAAAAATGACAACCCTTTCAGTGTTTCGTGGCCTTCTGATCAGGAAAAAAATGTTCCCAAAAAAGGTCATTTTTCTTGGATTTTGCAACCCTTACAGCACAAATTTCGGACCTTTTTTGCCTTGCCACTTTCATTGATCATTGTGCATGTAGACCTCACTGACTAGTGATTTGATGAATTATTATCCTCACGATATGAAAGATCTCTATCATACCAAGCATATCCAATAATGATGACCAACATATGAAATTAGAGGGTGATTTTTATCACCATTGGGATGAACTTTATCGTTACCGTGGTGAAAGACACTATCAACAGAAGTATGACAACCATTATAAATTATTATGATGCACTCCTCAAAACAGGTAACGAGAACACACGATATACGTTGACATCCCCACCCCATGATCAGCGTAGCAGCAGTGGCGTGTTCAACTTCAACCGAACGTTCACATCTCCACCCCACCACATGCTCAGCGTAGCATGCGTGGCGTGTTCAAATGCTAACGAACGTGAACATCCCCACCCCACCCCACCCCATCCCCACCCCATGATCAGCGTAGCAGCAGTGGCGTGTTCAACTTCAACCGAACGTTCACATCTCCACCCCACCAAATGCTCAGCGTCGCATGCGTGGCGTGTTCAAATGCTAACGAACGTTAACATCCCCACCCCACCCCACCCCATGATCAGCGTAGCAGCAGTGGCGTGTTCAACTTCAACCAAACGTTCACATCTCCACCCCACCACATGCTCAGCGTAGCATGCGTGGCGTGTTCAAATGCTAACGAACGTGAACATCCCCACCCCACCCCACCCCATCCCCACCCCATGATCAGCGTAGCAGCAGTGGCGTGTTCAACTTCAACCGAACGTTCACATCTCCACCCCACCACATGCTCAGCGTCGCATGCGTGGCGTGTTCAAATGCTAACGAACGTTAACATCCCCACCCCACCCCACCCCATCCCCACCCCATGATCAGCGTAGCAGCAGTGGCGTGTTCAACTTCAACCGAACGTTCACATCTCCACCCCACCACATGCTCAGCGTAGCATGCGTGGCGTGTTCAAATGCTAACGAACGTGAACATCCCCACCCCCCCCCACCCCATCCCCACCCCATGATCAGCGTAGCAGCAGTGGCGTGTTCAACTTCAACCGAACGTTCACATCTCCACCCCACCACATGCTCAGCGTAGCATGCGTGGCGTGTTCAAATGCTAACGAACGTGAACATCCCCACCCCACCCCATGATCAGCGTAGCAGCAGTGGCGTGTTCAACTTCAACCGAACGTTCACATCTCCACCCCACCACATGCTCAGCGTAGCATGCGTGGCGTGTTCAAATGCTAACGAACGTGAACATCCCCACCCCACCCCACCCCATCCCCACCCCATGATCAGCGTAGCAGCAGTGGCGTGTTCAACTTCAACCGAACGTTCACATCTCCACCCACCACATGCTCAGCGTAGCATGCGTGGCGTCTTCAACTGCTAACGAACGTTAACATCCCCACCCCACCCCACCCCACCCCATGTTGAAAATGTGTGTAACTACACGTACGGTTTGGCACCCGTTAGCAAAAACATGTTATACTCACGGTGCATTACACTACCTGACGCTACACTGCGTTGCGCCACACTGTGTTGCTCTCAAAATGAAACTACACTGACACTACACTAGGACAGCACATGGATACAACAATGATACAAACTCACAAGATCCAAACATACAAACAAACATACACGCATGTTCGCATGCACACACATTCCTACATACTAATTAGATACATACCATGATATAACGTGACACAACAAAATAAAGGAAAACCATAGATAACGATAGCACGAAAAAAAAAGAGGACATTACGTAGCACATCATTGCATTACACGCGCCAGTGATAGAAATTAACATGGCCGCATAAAATTATAGAATTACAATACATGCGCGCGAACGTATACTATGCTACAGCAGATTACACTGCAATAATTATAGATATTTTTCCCGAATGCGTAGGAAGGGTTCCCGTTTCACTCTCTGGGGGTCTGGGGGTTGAGGGGGTGTTCGCTCGACGTTGCCCAACCGTCCGCAACCGCTCCGGGCTTCATGTAAAAACACCCGGTGCTGCCCCGTCGATTTAATACCTTAATTCTCATAGATTTGATTCGATACTTTCTTCCCTAGCACCTGGAACGAAGCAGCCGGAGTCACCACGGATGTAGGAGCAGTGGACATAAACTTACTGACGGGCTGCATCCCAGCAACCAGTCTCACATGCCCTCCCGGCAATGTCTCCACTTCACTTTCGGTCTCGGCAGGCGAAGGCACGTCATCATTGACAGGCTCTTCTCCGGGGACCGCAGGCGCTGTTCCGGCATCGTCGTCCTCATAGTCGACGGCTTCTTCCTTGACCTTGACGGCTGGGAGGGACCAACCGTCACCAGCACCTGGGGGGGACCCACCGTCACCAGCCAGTTCCTGCTTCGTCTCAGTCTCGTCCTCGGACTCGTCCTCATCGTCATCATCAGGGGGCCCCTCCTTCTCGAAGCTTTTCAAGGGCAACTTGGTGACATCATCTTTTGGTTCGTCTTTGAAATCAACCTCGGAATCCTCATCCGATTCGTCTTTCAACTCATCGTCGATCTTGCCGTCGTAGTTACCACGGATGTAGAGGATGCCCACCTTTGAAACTTTTTTCCATAGAGGTGCGGGGAGGATCTCCTTGTACTCCTTGAGCAAGACCGACCACGCGTGGTGTGCCTGGGGCCCTTGCAAAGTGATTCTGCTAGAGTCCCATTTGTGTTTTTTGCTCGCTCCATGATGTCGAAAGACAAAACGCACGCCCACGGTCTCACACCACTCCAACTGGCTTTTGTAGGTGCCCTGAGGCAGGTCTTTCAAACTGAACGGAACCCGGACATAGACCACCTCGTCGTCTGGGTTTATTTTTGGTTTCTGTACCCTGATTGATTGTGGGTTTGGTGTGGGTTTCTGCGCTCTTTGACCGGGTGGCGTCACAGTCCTCTGCTGCTGTCTGGGCGGAGTCACAGGTGCTTGGGCCCTTTCATGCCTGGATCGGCCGCGACGTCGGCGACCAGCCTTAGGCGACGCAGGCCGCTCAATTTCAACCGGATGCCACTGCACGACCGGGACATCCGCGTACCAGGTCTGCTCCCAACGATAGTGACGAGGATTCCACGACCACCATATCCAGCCGCCAGGTGCTTGCTGCCACATGGCTTGATGACTTGGGTTCGGAGGGACCAACCGTCACGAACCAAAAGTCCGTGAGTTGAGGTCCAACCGTCAAACCACTCGAAGATGATGCTGTTACAAAGAAATGTTGTCGAAACATGTGAATGGCTGTCCAATTATTTGTGAAATTTAAGTGTGACAAATTTGGGTATCTGTGTGTGGTGACATAATTTTTCGTCGAAATCTAACTAACCTTGGATTTCCTGTTCATGACATTGATCCACTCAAACACTACTGCGTGGTTACATCATTGGCAAGCACTGACTCTGCAGCTCACTTGTTCAAACGTCGACCGTGCAAACAAGGTTGCTTCAGTCAAAAGCAGCAGCAGCATGTTTTTTTAAAACACATGATGAATGTCAACTGGCGTCGCCTGCATGGTTGACCCACGATGGCCGACTAATTCATCATTTTGCCAAATCGGAGCCAGGAGTCCCTTAATTGCATGGAAACAAAAAGAAAAATTGTTTTGACGAAACATCGGCACGCCTGGGCCCGGGCAATTAATTGGACTATATGGTGGACCCTGTGTGTCCATGATGGGACTAAAAGTAACGACGCAAAAAATGTCGTGCATACCCATCATTTAATTCGGATGGACCAAGATTGCATCACACTTGTGATTGGTTACACCCGCCGAGGTCAATTCTATGGCATTTTTGTTGGATTTCGTTCTTAGTCTTGACAATAAGGAACAAATTTAAGGATTGCTGGGCGCAACCGGCAAGAACTTGGATGCATGCAAACCCACGTGATGCTGAGGAACCCACCATCAAGCAACGTGTGAATTGAAGAATTGGAGGACAAGATGCTGAGGGACCCACCGTCAAGCATCTTGACTACGTGCGGAGGGACCAACCGTCACACACTAATTAAATTGTGGAGGTGAACCCACCGTCACACACTGGCGCGCTCAGCTCTCAGGATCAGACAACCGTCTCATGTTTGCCCTAAGAGCAAACCATTCAAACCACCGAATTGCCGCTCGAGCTCCCCAGGCCGCCGTCTCCCATTGTCTCTTGCTCGCAAGTGCACGGTCCAAAGGGTCAGGTAAAAGGGATCGCACAAAGTGGGCATCCAAAAAAGAATGCCCAGCCAACAATTCCATTGCCACCCGTCGCTTGCCCAAGTTCGTCTCATGGACGCGCTGCACATCCTTGCAACTTACCGAAGGGGGTCGGTAAATTGGAGCCATTTTCAATGGAAAACCCTAAGAAAATTGCTGAAAATCACTGATTTCCCGGTGGAAAATTCGAAAAAACCAATGAAATATCGTGAAAAACATTCGTTTTTTTGAGGAAAAACGTTGATTTCCTTCTAGTAACCCTGAGAAAAGTGCTGAAAATCACTGATTTCCCGGTGGAAAATTCGAAAAAACCAATGAAATACTGTGAAAAACATGCGTTTTTTGAGGAAAACAATGGATTTCCTTCTAGTTGGAGCTCTTTGGAACTACAAAAGTGGTGCTTGGGAGCTGTTGGGGGGCTTTGGGAACTACAAAACTGATTCAAAAATGTTGAGAAACAGAGTTTTTCTGGTGGAAAACTGGACAAAACAGTGGAACAGTATCATCATGAAAAAATGCCAGCCTTAAGCATAGCAAGAGGCATTTGGATGCAAGATCAGGATGCCCTCGACTGCCAAATTCTGAAACGTTGGTGCCAGTTTGGAGAACTGATTCTGCTGATGCAAAAGCAGTTCTCCACACTGGCACCAACGCTTCAGCTTTTGGCACTTCCTGACACCCAAAAAACCAGGAAATCCATGAATTTGGAATGAAAGTGTGGTGCTTTCAGGGCTCCTGACCCCACAAAAACCATGCTCCCCGGGGTGGTAATAGTCTTTGTCTGGTCAAACAACGCCTAATCAATATATATATATATATATTAATATATATATATTATATATATATATATTTCAAAAACGTGAGCTTCAACATGAATCAAGCAACATGTTGTGGGTGGAACAAACAAGGCATGCCAAGATGCACCAGGGAATATGGTAGAGGATTGCCTTGTGAATTCTTTTGCTAGTCGGTAACATTGACCCATTTACTCATAGTTTGTATTTATTCTTGGTACATGCAAGTGCACCAGCGCATCTTTTGATACCACTCTGTTGCAGGAGTGTGACTTGACTACCCGCCGCTCACAACTTGTAACAACACACCTGCACACGGCACTACCGACTTGAAACCAAAACGATTCCCTTTTTTTTACAAAACCCTGTCCTCCAGACCGGGCGGTAGAGCTGGCAGCTTGCCCCTTCTTAGACTTCCACCCACTAGCCCTCTGCCTCTTCTTAGTCTTCTTCATCTGCTCCTCCACCACTGCGAATGCTTCCTGGAAAGGGTCACCGGGGGGGAGTTGGTCAATCTAAAAATTGAAGCCGTGGTGACTGAGTCTGAGTTATCTTGATTGTAGAACCAATTTGAAACTGATATGCGTGGTGCGTGTTCTGTGCAGGTGCGCATGGAGTATGATATTCATGGTACAGTACTGCGCTCTGTCCTTTAAAAAAAAGGTTTCTTCTCAATTTTGATTTTGGGACCTGTGAGGAACCCACCGTCAACAGGCCCAAAGGAATCCAAAAAACACATGCAAATTATCTGTAGGGTCCCACCGTCAGCCTCACCAAACAAAAATGCATAGCCCAGTCAAAAGACTGGACTCTTTCCCAACCTCTTGCCACGAAAAAAAATCCAGCATTCTGTTCCAAACGTGATTTGTTGCCAGCTTGCACTGACTCTTTCCAATTTGGAGTTTGGACCTGTGAGGAACCAACCGTCAACAGGCCCAAACCCCACCGTCACCGTCAGGCTCACCAAAAAAAGCATAGCCCAGTCAAAAAAAACTGGATTCTTTCCCAACATCTTGCCACAAAAAAAATACCAGCATTCTGTTCCAAACGTGATTGTTGCCAGCTTCAACCCTTTCCATTTTTGAGTTTGGACCTGTGAGGAACCAACCGTCAACAGGCCCAAACCCCACCGTCACCGTCAGCCTCACCAAAAAAATGCATAGCCCAGTCAAAAGACTGGACTCTTTCCCAACATCTTGCCACAAAAAAATCCAGCATTCTGTTCCAAACGTGATTTGTTGCCAGCTGCAACTGTTTCCATTTTTGAGTTTGGACCTGTGAGGAACCAACCGTCAACAGGCCCAAACAAATACAAAAAAAACATCATGCCAAACGTCAGTGTCAGCACCCGGCTGGAAAATGATCAATCGACCATGGCAAATTTGGCTGGAAACATACAACATAGATATGCCAGAACATATTCGAAGGAAGTTTAGAAGTCAAACTTCCGACAATATGGAGAGATGAAAAGCAGAGCAGGGAAGAGGCAGAGAGAAGAGAAAGATTAGAAGAAAGAAAGATAGAGGAGAAAGAGTCAGAAGAAAGAAGATGCAGATGCGCGAAAAGGTAGAAAAGTCGCGAAACACTGTTTTTCCAATGATTTGGGGCTCCGGAGGGTCGAAAAGTAGGCTCGCTAAAGCGGCGGGTGCGGAGCCAGCTGGCTGGCCAGATGAGAGATGAAAAATTGCACGCCGTTGTGGCGCGAAGCACATTTGCAAGTCAAAATGTACAAAACACCTCAGCTTCGGACCACTTTTGGAAGTTGCGATGTCGAAAAAGTGCACGCCGTTGTGGCGCGAAGCACATTTCGAAGTTGAGATGTCGAAAAAGGGCACGCCGTTGTGGCGCGAAGCACATTTCCAAGTCAAAATGTACAAAACACCACATGTTCGCGCCACTTTTGGAGGTTCGGATGTTGAAAAAGTGCACGCCGTTGTGGCGCGAAGCACATTTCGAAGTCAAAAAGTACAAAACACCACATGTTCGCGCCACTTTTGAAGGTTCGGATGTCGCTTCGCTTCGCTTCACTACACTACACTACACTACATTACCCTACACTACACTACACTCCACTACACTACACTACACTACATTACACTACACTACACTACATTACACTACACTACACTACCTTCCACCACACTTCACTACATTACACTACACTCCACTACACTACAAATACAACTACAACTACACAACTACACTCCACTACACTCCACTACACTCCACTACACTAAATTACACTACACTACACTACACTCCACTACACTACAATACAACAACACAACTACACACTCCACTACCCACTGCTACACTCACACTACACTACACACTACATACACTACAACTACACTACTACACTACTACTTTACACTACACTACACTACACACTACACTACAGATACAACTACAACTACACAACTACACTCCACTACACTCCACTACACTCCACTACACTAAATTACACTACACTACACTACATTACGCTACACTACACTACACTCCACTACACTACACTAAATTACACTACACTACACTACAACTAAAACTACAGAACTACACTCCACGCCACTACACTCCACTACACTAAATAACACTACACTACATTACGCTACACTACACTACACTAAATTATACTACACTACACTCCACTACACTACATTACACTACACTACACTACCTTCCACTAAACTTCACTACCGCCTGACCTCCAAAAGTGCGGCATCATGACCTGGACATCACTGAGTAACATTCTTTTTTACTAGTAAAGTTGCATCAACATATGCAGATTGTTGTCACAGATCATTACACACCGGAGGCACCGCCGGCTGGTTCACGTCCTCGCGTCCGACGGATGGTGATACGGCCTTTTGCCAGGCGTCATTTCCATCAGTGAATCTGAATCGGCTTTCTGCTTCGGGCCTCGACGAACATGCAGTCAATCCCTGCAGCGCATTGATTTCTTTCACGCGCATGTCACGAACAGTTGCCTCGTTCATTCCAAACGCAAACACACGAGAGACCGTAATCACATAGCCCTTGTCCGCCAAACGAATGGAGCCCACCACATACCGCGGCTTCCCATCGCCCATGTTGCACGCAAAGATGTCAGCCATGTTGCACAAAGCTTCGGTGCTGAAGGCATGCTTATCGGGATCACAGAGAGACCACCTTGCTATGCCGAACTTGGACCGCTCCCGGCATTCCTTCAATGGCCTGCGGTTTCGGCTTGTCAAGGGCTGCGACAACCATGCTGACCTGCTCCGGCATGGATTTTCTGGGCTGATGTTGCATTCCAGCTGGAGAGACAAGAAACTCAGTCACGGATGCCGCGGGCAGCACATGCCCCATCCGCACCTGGCGACGAGGAAGGAGACAGGTACACAAAAAACCGTCAAAATTTTTACGCTGGTGCGCGGTGGTCCCCACCGCAACTCTTCCCGACACGCCGGGCACAGTGCCGCCTGGCTCACTATGTCATCTAAATTGGTAGGAAGGACTTGACACTCCACACTTAGCACGCCACCTTCTTCCATATTCCACAGTCTACGGTGCACTGGTATGGTAACAGGGGAAAAATGCACAAGACTGTTCAAATATAAACTGTTTCAGAAAAGTGTTCTGCGTGACTGCATATCCATGTGTTTCGACATCTGTACCATTAACATACGTGTGAGCATTCGGGTTCGTGGGCTGCATCTTGTTTGACAGATATGCAACATTATGTAACTATCATACAAGATCATGGCATAAAGTTAGATGACCTACAAACCAAAAGTCAAAAAAGAGAAGTTTGTGGTCGGAGATCATTCTCCCCGGCACAGCAAGTCAGAAATTGGGTCAATCCCAGCCCCTGCGTCAATCGCATCAAGGCCCCAGTCCCACGATTCCCATGCGCCTGACGAAGTTTTTCGCGCAAATTTTGCAGAGAATCGTTCGCTCGTTTCAGACCCGAATCCGTCAAGTAGGTCCGCGGGGATTTTTCCTGCGCTTTGTCTGAGACAAGTGCCCAAAATTGAAAGGATGGAACCAGCCTAAAAACCAGCGAAATCGACATCTTTGTTCCAAATCTGACGGAGCCCACCAACTTGTTCACACCACGAAGTGGGAGTAAATGCTGCTCAATTCTTTCTTTGTAGTGGGAAGCGGCAACTGAAAACACAAGCATGTTGGGAAAAGGCTACGCATGGCTATTCCACACCTTTGAAACCAATTCGACTTTTTTTTTTTTTGTGAAACGCTTCAATGGAGCACGTTGCTGCAACACTCTTGTGGCACACTTTTTTGGGGCAATCCTGAATCCTGAAAGGTGCAAAACGATCGAAAAGCATGGGTGTCCCTGTATCCCTCTATTTTTATCAACCAACCACGATCACTTCTACAGTATCATTCCCCTTATCAAACAAGCATATTTTATCATATTTTATCATATTTTTGTATCCCTCTATTCATCAACCAAAAAATGGGTTTGTCTCAGAATACAGTACCCCAAATATCGCGACTAATCATCATTTTCCCCATTAAAATTATCATCTCGGAGCCAAATCTGAATTTGTTCGACAATACAAACAATATTTAATTGCTTCTATGCATGAAATATGACCCTGGCCTCCACTAGGTCGCCTGTTTCAGACAAGCAATGGGGCGGCTTGCTGCAGATGCGGCAGAGGTCCGCATCATTCCGCGGCGCGAAGGCCATGGCTTCTACCGTTGGATGGGCGCAGCGCAGTAGGGCATCACCTATGGCTAGAGTTAAGGCTACCTATACTTGAAATAGTAAATGATATAGGATAGGTTCATACTATTTACCCATAGTTGAAATAGTAAATCCGAATAACCCTCGTGTATTGCGATGATGATATACCTGAGATAAAGGTCAAAACATGGGGATTTATAAAAGCAACAAATTGGGAGTGGATTTCAGGAGCAAAAAAAGAGGATATCAGCTTATCAGCCAACAAGAGATGGGGATAGGGATATCTGATCGAATGTTTAAGGAGTTTAAGGTTACTAAATGGTTACGAATAGTCCCAATCTTATGCCCCGCTATGCTCTCTTTATCTCTCTTTAGGATATGTTTCTGATCCCATCCTGGGAGAACTTGTGGCAGCTACCTCCGTGATCCTCTGTGAAGCACGGACTACTTTCAGCCTCCAAAACATTACTACTTTCATGGCGAAAATGATATGTGTTTTGCTGGTTGGTGGTTTCAACCCCTCTGAAGAATATGAGTTCGTCAGTTGGGATGATTATGCCCAATATATGGAAAAATAAGACATGTTCCAAACCACCAAACAGTTTGCAAATGGGGTTGTCCATATGTAACAACCTTTGTCACATCCAAATCTATGGTTTTTTTTGGTCTTAGGAAAGTCCAGTGCTGGCTTCCAAAGGCACGTCCTTTTTTGTCCAATCCAAATTGGGGCATTGCTGATGGGCTTCCAACATTGACCCAACATTGACCATCGAGCTTGAGCTGACCATGCTGCAACCAGAATGCCTCATGTGGAACCCTCCACTGACATTCAGCATTCTTCCCCCAGGTGCTTTGTGGGATTGACCTAGGACCCTCGTCGAGCCCGAACAAATTTGGGAAGTTCCATCCGTTTGCAGCCCAAAGCTTTCTGGCTCCCGAAAAAGATCGAAAAAATGGATGCTGCTACTGTTTTGATTTTGATGGTATGGATGAGTTCCTGTCTTTTGGGGGATCACTATCTACTGGTAGGCCAAGTAGGTGGTGGGTTGCCACACTGGTCAGCTTGCACCGCGAACTTTTTAACGACGCGTTGACACCGGATGGTGCCGGGTGGACACAGGTGGCCTTTTTATTTGTGCCGACACCACGCTAGATGCTTTGAGCGTGGTGAAAAAAACAAACACCCGGAGCCATTTGGGTATGGCTCAAACATGTCCATCTCCATCCCCAAGGAACGATTTCCATGTATTTCCATACCGAATTACATGAAACAGAAAACCATACATTGGGAAGTTCATCCACTTTTGAGCCATACTTATGTGCAAAGAACAAGTGACTGGTGGTTTCGCCATGTTTCGCCCCCTAACCCTAAAACGGTTGCAAGAAAACAAGAATGGAAACCACCAACCACATGATGTTGCCACATCTTCATGCACGGGTCATGGCACGCGTTCGAAGCTGACAACAAAAGCGTTCAGAGTTGTTCAGAAAGGAACATCGCTGTGATGAACATAGTTGGACTGACAACCCCGGTGGAGAACCTGAAAATCATGGGCCCAAACATGGTATCAGAGGCAGGATCTGTCCATTTTGTGAGCCCACCCTGATCAATCACCATGTGGATCCATGTGGGTGTTCGCAACTCGGGAACCGTTCCACCCAGGATGGCACTCTTTGATGATTCCCCCCATCCAAGATATGGCTGGCAGAAATTGAGTACCCCATCCCTACCAATTACCATCTGGTTATTTAACATAGCCATGGAAAATCACTATTTTCAATAGGTAAACCATCTATAAATGGGCCATCTATACCATGGCTATGTTAGTTTACCAGAGGGTATCCTGATCTGCCCTCTGCCAAAGCCATTGGGGGTATCCCCCCATGAAACTCATTGAAACTCGGTACCACACAAAAAAACGTCCCATCTCCCGATGACAGCCGATGATCGGGGCTTCATTGAGCCCTCCCGTGCTCCCCGCCACAAACCTCAGACGACGCCGCTGCCTCTGGCGCGACGTCGCCCGGCGCCCGTTGAGGCACAGGCTCTTCCAGTCGTTCCTGGGGGAATGGAGTGGCAGTTGGTTAAGAACGGGAGTCCAATATATCAAGGGTAGTATGGCTGGTTGTCTGTTGGTATTCGTAGGGATTCATGATATATATATATATATAAATACATACATACATATCATGATAATTCATGGTATATATATATATATTATCATGATATATCAATAGGGATTGCCAGTTGGTTCATGGACTATGGCAATCTCCAGTACATCAAGGGTCGTATAATCCCCGAACTACTCATGAAACAACTGGGCCATGAGGCTAATCGACCAATCCTGCTGGATCCCAGTCTCTCGATATGTTCGATTCATGTCCACCATGTGTTTGCTGTTGTTCGCTTGAAATATCTGGAAAAAAAACTCAACCATGTAGCCTATCTTTGGATATTTTTGGTGCTTAAAGCACCTTAAACATGATCATCATGAGCACCAAGACACGAGACGTCGCCCTTCTTCCCAGAGAGCCAGGATGGAGCTGCCGTCCTGGAAGAGGGACCAGGAAGATCTTGGAATCCCCAACATTAAAATGTTACCCGGCCTGGTTTCTACATACAAAAAACTCATGGGAAAGATCCACAATATCTTATGGGTAAATCAACTATTTCGACTGGGCCATGTTCAAGTTCGCGAACTGTGAGTTTACCAGAGGGTAAGTGATGTTGGGGTTGGTTTATGGCATGGGGTTTACCACTTACCACTAGTTTGATTGATCAGGAAAAAACTATCAGGGATTCAACCATCAACCACCAATGGTATAAGCCAAAAATTGTACCCTCTGGTTATTTGTTACATAGCTATTGAAAATACCACATTTATAGTGGATTTACCCATTGAAAATGGTGGATCTTTCCATAGTTATGTGACAGTTTACCAGTATTGTAATCTCTATGAGGCTATTGGCTGCCAATCTAAGGATTCTATGATGATTTTCTGCCGAAGGTAAGATGACTCTTTCAAAGTCATCTGCTGTCGAACCTCAACCAATAGGCCAATAGGAAGCAGCTGTACTTGTAACTTATATCCATCTGGCAATTTAACATAGCTATAGAAAATCACCATTTTTTCCATAGCTGTGTTAAATTACCAGAGGGTATCCATCTGAATATTCACTGTGACTGGTCCAGTCAAAATTGCATCTGTAATCGAAGTCCAAGGACCATCAAGGACCCGATTGGCTTCTCAGGGACTCTGAAATCTATGCGGTCTGAAACTCCCAATCCTCTCGCTAAAACGGATGAAAGCCTCCATAATGTGTTCCCTATTTTTGTTCCCTATTTTTGTAAGTTCCAGATATTTTTCCCACTGATTGAGACATGCCTTAAAGTTATTGTCTGGTTGGTGGTTGACTAACCATCTTGAAAAATATGAACGTCAATGGGAAGGAGTATCCCATATATTTTTTTCCATTCCACCGCATGGAGTCTCCTCGCGCGGACTAGCATGATTTGAATTCCTCACTGTACGCCTCAACCTTGGTAGTCAGGGAAAAACTGCCTATGGCTAAGGATTTCTGCTTGGTTGCGCATGTGATGTATCCACTTGCACTCATCACTTGTGGGCATGACAGGTTCACGTGCCCCTTCTGTACTCAAGCGATGACGCAAGCCATTCAACATGGCAATCACAAGGCTTCTGCAAAGGGCGCTAGGATATTCTTTCGCTTGCGCCGTTTTGAATTGCCCATTGGCCTGACGACCTTTAAGGCCATGCTGGGGTCTGCATCTCCACAGCTCAGCGCCAGAACACAAGGCATTTTCAACTACATTTGCAGGCCCTAAATTGAAAGCACGAAGACATGTGGGCTTCACACCAACAGCTCCGTAAAGCCACTGTTCGATGCGATGGCGTCTTGCATTTGGCAATCCCATGCACCATGTGCGGTGGCATCTCAGTCTCCACACTGACACTTTCTGCTCATCTTTGGGTTCATCAGGATGTTCCATAATGCTACCTCCTCCCTGACAAACAATGGTCTCCAGTTGTAGGGAGTTCATGAGCAACTCGGTTCCTGTAGCACACTGACGCATCTCTCCATAGGAGCGCTCAGGAAGGCACCAAGGCGAATGCGCTGTACGCAGCGGACGAGGACCCCGAGATTCGAGTTGGATGTCGCGTGCTGCCGCAAAGGTTTCGCAAGGAGGCCCAGTGAGAGACCCCGCGACAGTTCCACTCTGTGCCAGCTTCAGGATGCGCTGGAAGTTTGCTCCTGTAGACAGGTCGCCATAGACCAAGTCAATTGCAGTGTCCACTGACAGGAGTACCACGGGATACTCAGGGAGGATCTTCGCGGCAATATGCTGCGCCCACCAGTGGCAGTCACCGATTCTTCTTCTCCCGCTGAACAAATGCAAGACAAGGATAACAACACGGCCATCAAGCTTACATAAAGGAATTTGACCAGCTGGGGGCAAATCAAAGTGACAAGCAAACACTTCATCTAAAAATTGATGTTGCAAGGCACATGGATCAATGATGGGCTCCAAGGCACGATGCAAAACTTCACGAGACTTGATCATCGTCAGGTCGGGCTGGTAGGCTTCATCCATGCGCCGCTTCCAGCATACCAAACGCCCAATATGTGAGTCATGAAGAAATTGCTGCAAGGCATCATCCAGTGCACGGAAAACTTCCACCGGAAAGACCGGAAAGCGCGAAAGCCAAAGACAATCAAGAATCCAAAGACATAGCGCCCATTCTCCAAGCACTCCATGTGGCAAAGTAGAAGTGCCCTCTGCTTTCACCACAAGCTCAAAGAAAATGCCTTCGACATCATCCATATGGCAGTGCTGTCGAGCTTTCATCACACCATCAAATTCTGCATGACGTTGCGAAAGGAAGTGCAGATCAATGTCATTGGGTAAACCTTCATCTTGCCAGCATTGGTTCAAGACCGCATCTGCTTCCGCCCTCGTTGTGAGAGTGCATTCTGCGTAATTGGGCACCGTGTCCACGATCATTGCTGGTTGACGATGAAAGCGCTGATGCGGGGCATGCTCATCAATCTCTGGCACACACCGAACTGGAGGGCATCTCCATGTCAAGCGTTCATAGCATCCATTGGGATGGCGTCTACTGTTGCGCAAATGTTGTTGCAAACGCTGTGAAGTCCAATGACACTTGTGACACGCCAAACACGTAGTTGAGGTCATCATGCTCCGCTCGGGCGATATGAGCTCATGTGCTAACCATTGGTGAACATGTAGCTGATGAACAGTACCAAAATGGCGAGCACACAGGCGACACTCATGTGCCGCAAGATCTGGCACGACAGCCACGTCGTCGTGGCCCAGGATGGCAGCTGGTGCAATACATTGTAACAGCTGCCAATGAGCACGTACAGCACGTTCAATCGTGCCACCTTGTTGAAGGGCCCGTCGAAAAAGACGTCGGACAAGACGAGGTCCCGTATCTGCACAATCTGTCAGCCACTGCCAAATGATGTGCACAGGAGCATGGTGCGGGTCCCAATGCAATAATGTAGGGTCCATGCCACGAAGCCATGTCAAAGCGTGCCGCAACGCAGGGATCCAAGAAAACTGATGGTCAGATGCCGCTGTGACAAATTCCAAAATCAAACCTGGACACTGTTGGACAAAATGGAAGGCGTATAGAAGCCTCATTTTTGCGAGCCTCAGAGTGACGGTTGGCAGTTGCCACGTCATCAACAGGCGTTGGTCGTTCAGCATCTCGGTTGTCCAGAATCCATTCCCCACCACAGATCGAATCCATTTCATATAAACTCCATGTACTTTCTGCAATTGCCGATGTGGTAACAAAGGCCAGTTTCCACTTCCATGGAAAAGGACAGGCATCACCAAACCTTCAAGCAGTTTCAGTCTTGTGGCAATTGAGATATGTTTGTTGGCCAAAATTGGCTTTCGCACTTGGAGATAAGCATGTTGGGCTCGACCAAGTCGATGGGAAATTTCAGCATCTATCTTGCCCTCAGCAACAAAAATAGTCCCCAAATGTTCATATTGTGGGACACATGACAGAGGCCCAGCAGGTAAATCATGACATATCACTCCTTGGCGTGTACCAAAGCAATGATGTCTGGATGCAGCAGCTTGATGACCTCGAAAAGCTACCACGGCCTCAGTTTTCTTGGGCTGCATGTTGAGCACCAAGCCATATGAGCGACAAACATGGTCAACCTCATGCATCACAGCGGCAGTTTCTTCAATCAGCGCGTCAGCCGTGGGAAACACCATAGGCAACGCGAGGTCATCCACCCATGCTACAATTCTTGGCCGCACTCCGAGTTGACAATGTGCTTGAACAAAGAGCGGGCGACTATCCAAAATCTTTTGGATGTCCTTGATAATGGCAATCATGAGGGCGTTGTAGGCTGCATCAGCCAACGGCGAGCCCGGTCTGCTGCCTCTCATGGTGTGATGCACTTCATCGGAGGCCGCAAGTGTGTACCATGTACACGTATGGGCATCGCTCAAAAGGCGGGCAAGGGTAGGGGAGAACTGCTGTCCAATGCGTTCCTGTGCACAATGTTTCATCACTTCAGAGGGATCACATCCTGCCGCTTCTAGAACCTCATGCAGTCGATCTGGAAGAGTGGGAGGCATGTCAAACACCGCTTCTCGTACCAGGGAATGGAACGCACTCTTGATGTCTAAAAATAGGACACAGGAAGACATATGTTTGGAGGACGCAGCTTGCTCAAAGGCTCTGAGATAATGAGTTGCGAACATGGTCGACTGATGGGCGAAGCCCCCCAATTGAAGGGGTTCTCGTGCAGCGTGGAGTGCTGGCATCATTTGCGCTCTCATCACGGCATGGGATAACTTGCTCAAAACATCAATCAAAGCTATGCCGCGCATGTCCTGGATATGATGGCTCTTTTTCTTTTTGCCTATGGTATGGACCAATCCGCCTTTCCATTGCCACGGCTCGGCGCCAGTGGTCCACATCTTCAAGAATAAGGAGGTGATCTCTGCAGCCATTGGAAGACCTTGCACTTTCAACGTGTTGGGAGAAATGGCATCAACGCCAGGTGCTTTGTTGGTCTTCAAGGTGGCACACAAATGTTCCACAGTCGCTCGGGTTGGCAACTCATGCATGGGAATACAGAGAGGAGCTTCATACATGTTTTTCTGCTGATGCGTCCAACAGGATAACAAGAGCTCATCAAATGATGTGGTACATCCTGCTTCAAGTTGATTGTAATGTGCTGCCTTTTCTTCCACAGTGGGGCCAACGCAGCGCAAGTTAGAGCGTTGCTTCGCTCTCCACTTGGGCAACGTGAATTTAATAGCCTGCCACAGATGCCGTGAGCTTTTCAAAGACTCGCGTCCTGCTTGTTCAGCTAACGACTCGTAGAATGTAGCATCATCTTGTCGTACTGCTTGCACCACACGAGGAGCCAAATCAGAGAACGCTTGAAAATGGGTGGCCTCCTGAACATCACATTGACGAAGCCAGGGTAGCAAATTGGGTTGATGTTCTCGGTCATCTCGCCAGCTCTCAAAAATATGGCGAAGCAGTGCAAGCCTTCGATGTCGACGCACCTTTGCAAGACACTGTCGATGAAATTGTTTCGCTTGAATCAACTTTGCAGTTTCCATGGTCAAATGGGATTTCCGCATTGGTCGTGGGATCTCTTGCTTCTGTCGCAGCCATAACTGAATGGCGGCTGCATGTGAATGCACATCCATCTTCCAGTCAGGCCATTGCAAAGTACCTGACAGCGACTTTGTCTTCCTTCGCTTTGTAGTATGAGCCACATGAAAGGATAGGGGCACTTGTGCACGAACACATGCGTGATCTTCTCGTGAGATGGTCAGGTCGATGCGCTCGTCAATCCAAGTTTCAATGGCGTCATCATGCAAGTCATGAGGACATGCAATGTAATCAAGGCGTGCTGTGGTGCCTGTCGCATGAGTCCAGGTGCAACTTGGTCCTGAATGAAATGCAGCAAACGTTTGAGGCAGAAAGAGGTTCTGTTCCAAGAGCCATTGGTGAAAGAATGCACCTTTCGTATTCTCTGGATCAGGTTGCCAGTCTCCGATGGCATCAGAGCAAACCGAGCCAACACGGCTATTGGCATCAGCCAGGACAAAAAGCCTCCATGACCTATATTGTTGAGGGATTGCCATGGTGGTTGCGTGCCAAAACTGGTGAAGGGTTTTTTCATCAGTGTCAACTGGGGCGTGCAGGACAAGCAAAATAAGTCGAAGTCCTTGGCAGCTAAAGCGAACCACAAGCCTCTGAGCAGTTGCATGCAAAATGTGCAGATGTGAAGTATCAACTTCAAGCTTCACACGTCCATCCAAAAGACACTGATGCACCCAAAGTTGCACGCCTCCAACGCCTCGTTGTGATGCTGGCGCAGACAAGACGTGGTAGTGCGGCAGTCGAAAATGCCCATCTTGACGACTGCGAGTCTCTTGCAAGCCAATAAAATGCACACCCAAGTCGTGAAATTGGTGATCAAGCTGTTCAGCTCGCGCACTCATGTAGTTGGATGCATACTGCTGGCCTGGGAAGAGAGTCAAAACGTTGGCGGTCGCAAATTGCAGTTTGATGTTCGTCGCCTCTCGTGGACCTTGAGGTTGCGCATCTCGCCGTTGAGCAATTGGTTGCTGGCCAACTTGTGGCAAAGATGTCAGTGGCTGCGCAATGTTGAATCGCCAATGAAGATCATGGAGCGGAGGTGCATCAACGTGTCCTCGTAGGGATTTTTCAAGAAGCCACAACCACTGGATTGGTATAAGATCTTGTCCATCGAAAGTGCACTGCTGATGATAGGCCTGCATGTCTTTCTGCAGAACGGAACGCTTTCGACCATGGTGACAAAGGGTGTCGGCTGCCTCATTCCATGGATGACCTTGATGCCCTCTCAAGTGAGTCCATTGAACAGCTGCCGCAAGCCAATGTTCCAACCAATGTAGAAGGGCACGAATAGGCACCAAAAGATCAGCATTGTGATGGCCGCCAAGCTTTCCTTGAGCAACTCCTGCAACCTGTTGACAATCAAACGCAAACTCGACCCACGGTTGTATGTTGTGAAAGTGGAAAAGCATCTGGCAACACCATCGTATGGCCAGAAAGAGTGCAGTGGCTTCCGCTCGTGGTGCAGTTTGCTCACCAAGACATTCGGCATTGAGATAGCCACCCCATCGTTCACCACCATCAGTGTGCACGATCAACACGACCACTGCAGTAGCCAGCGGACTTTTGTGGGTAGCAGAACCATCAGTGTAAAAGGAGAATCCAAGGGGTGTCTCCGTAGTCCACTTCAATGTTTGAGCAAGTTTCTTTGCTGTCGCTGGGTGCCAATCCACATCGAAATGATCAAAGGTCGGTTGCAAATTCATCCATTGAGAAAGTTGTTCACGTAGAAACAAGACCTTCTGACAATCGATTGTTACCCACACTGGAGTGACGACATCTGTAAGAAGTGCATCCAGCTGAAGACGATTGCGCCCTGAAGACTTTTGAAGTAGATGAAGACCATCGGAATCATCGTCATCCGGCGTGGTGGCATGAGAAGCGCCTGCTTGCCAAGGGATGTCGCGCTGAATGGTAAAATGAATGGCCGCTCCATGTTGCACTGGAACGTTGGGATCAGCAGTGATTTCGTCTTCACCCCGCCAGGTTCGGCATTGTGTGTGTGCAGAAGCCTGTGCACACGCATTCTGAAGGTCAACCAGACGGAGTAGATCACGATGAACATGAGTATCAGCTACCATAAGGCACATCAGACGAGGATGCCATGGATCTTCTGCGTAATCGGTAATAGATACCAGCACGGAAGAATGGTGCGGGATGACGTTCTGGACTAGGATGATATGGGCCACAGCTTCCGGATCACCTCCTTCAGGAAACGGCTGGACAATCTGACACAACAGCTCATGAAATGGATCAACATGATCTTCCCAAGCCATCACAATTGCAGTGTACCACGATTGAGGATCAGCATCAAGCCGTACCATTCTGCCGAGACCACTGTGTGGTCTGCGCACGTGGTCACTGAACCAAGTTTCAACATAGGTATGAGGGGAGGCATGATCATCAGCTTGATGTTGATGTTGAAGCCGTATCTCAAAGAGCTCTTGCACAAACGTCGGAAGGCCGTTGACAATCGCCTGCATGGGGTTGTCCCTTGCTGCTTGGCTACGAGCTTGTTGCAATCGACCAACTGGCTCATCATCTAATTTGTCCACAGGGTGGGTCATGTCAGCCGTAGAGTCCACCAATCGACAGACTTTTGCCACTTCATCAGCCAGCATATCGTTGGGAGGCAACGGCACAAAACTGAGCATGCCAACATCAACCTGCAGAAGATTCAAGTGATCTGCTTCGTCAAGGCTGTGAAAGCGCGCTGGTCTTTGACGTCGCTCATACTCATCCACATCTGTCATGCCAACTTCATGGAAATCTCCAGGGGAGAGCGCTGCAGAAGAACGTCCAGAGCGACGCGGAGCAGTTCTTGTTCTACTCACACATGTTCTGGTGGAAATCGATGCTGCAGCTCTTGGCCAAGGAGGAAGAGCAATCCTCAAATAATCTCCATGCTCCAGATGAAAACTTCGTTGTTGTTGGGCCTCCACCAAGATATTATTCAGCCACATCATACATCGATTGCGCACCTTGTCACAGTAGATGTCCAAGCCTAACAGGCGGAACAAGGTGCGTCGCTGTGTCAGATGCGGCAACGACAAACATCGTCTCGAAGTAGAGACATCAGTGGCTGGAAGATGCTCATGAAATTCAACATCGACTAGCACCAGTCGATGAACCGACCCAAGGGGAAGGTCTGCCACGGTTTGCATAAGAAGCACTTCCGTATGAGCTGCTTGAAGATCCATCGGTCGATGGCGTACATGATGACAATACGCAA
The DNA here is from genome assembly GCA_947184155.2 of Cladocopium goreaui. NCBI lineage: Eukaryota > Dinophyceae > Suessiales > Symbiodiniaceae > Cladocopium > Cladocopium goreaui. Next base: position 159,987 of record CAMXCT020001122.1, read on the forward strand.
TGTCATCCTCATCCACCTCAGTGAATTGCGCCACACGTCCTTGAAAAACGGATGCATCATTCCAGGGAAGATATCCATGGTATACACGTCGATGCGTTCGGTACACATGAGCAAATCGCCAATCCAAATCGTGCTGTCGTGATTCAGGATCATCTGAGCTGTCGGATGCAGAGACTTCAGCTTCAAGTTGATCATCTTGTTGAACTGCAGGAGGCAGGTCAAAAATGGGTTGATCTGGGGGATAATCTTGTCGAGTTCAAGCTGCAAAGGAGACCACATCTGTGTCAGCTGGTGGGACTCTGATGTCAATGTCAATGCTAAGACCATTGGCAATAGGCTCGAGTTCATTCTCGGCCATGAACATGATTCCTGATCTGGCAATCCATCTCCTGCCTTGGACCAGATGAGAGATGCGCAACAAGTCCACAGCACGTGTACCACATAGCCATGTAGGCGATGTGACCGCTTCTTGGAGTAGCTGCGTACGGTGCTCCTCAATAAACCTGGCAGTCAAGAGAATACCATAATGATCAGGACTCAATCCTTGTGTCAGAATGATGTGTGGCATGGCCGGCTGATCATCTGCATGAGAAGGTTGTGGCCGCACATATTCAATGTGTAGAGCTTCACCCTCTCGGATATTGTCGGCCCATACTTCCCGTATATCATTCAACCAGAGGTGGTCCATTCGATCAAGTGTCACAATTCTCGGATGAGAACATCTTGGAGCATGTTGGTGATGCAGAAACCAAGTCTTGATACGAAGGATCCGACCCTCTTGGGGATCATGAGACACAGCATGTTCTCGCCAATCACTTCGTAATTGGATATGCCACGACGACTGCATGTCATAGTCTGCTCGATCAGACGCCATTGGAGTCGAATCTGACACGGTGGAACCAGATAAATGTCCACCAGGTTCTTCAGGATTGGCTGCAACCGATGCGACAAACAAGCTGTTCGACACTCCTGTGTAAGGGTCAACTGCTGGGATCGACACGGCCAAAGTTGACAGCGGTTCCACAACAGCGACATTCTGTGCGTTGAGTGTCCATGGCTTATTCATCCATGTTTGCAGTTGATGGTGAGTCAAAACTGTAGGTAACAAAGTGTCACCTTCACTCCCGTAGAGCAATTCAATCTGGGTCGTAAAGCTCACTGCTTTGGTACTCGTAGAAGATTGAGAAGGAAGTGCACGACGACCAGCATGAAAGCAACTGGACCCTTCCAGAAGCTGGGAACAAGCATCAAATCCATAAACTTCGATGCACTGGTCAACAGCACGTTCAATCGCAACCCATGGCGCAGTGAAATTCTCTTCCATCAGGATACTATGTGTCCACTGATGCACGCACATAGTCCCTGGAGATCCTAGGGGTTGGCAGGCCTCTTGACAGTCTACTTGCCCCCCCCCACCAAAAGGCTGCAAGGCTCGTGAGCCATACACAGACCTTTCGTGCGCCGCCTCTTCGCCATCCTCCAACCTTGGCTTCTTGAGAGCAGAGCCTTCTAGAACTTCGGCTTGACGATCTCGAATGCGATTGAAGGTCTGGACCATGGACTGCATGTCGTCGTGAATGCTGGGTGTGACATCGGTCATCAACTCTTCCTCGGAAGGTTCGACGACTGTCGGCACTCCAATGTCGGAAGCACTCACTGCTTCCTTGGATACCTCCATCATTTCCTTTGCATTCTGATACTTGTCCATGGCCTCTTGTATGGCTTTCATATGTTCTGCGTCTCGAGCATCGAAATCTTCTGTATGCTGGTTCCATCTCTGGACTGCCTCCGCAATGAACTTGGCCCATGAATTGTGAAGATTCTGCCTGGCACGTCTGGCTTGCAGAAGTTGATCTCGAGCATTTCGAAGCTTTGCGGCAGCACTTTGAAGTTGAATCGTCGGATCGACCACGACCACCTTGGAGGCATTGGCGAGGGCTTTCTGCACATCGGCAGTCAATGGTTGATCCATTTGCTTCACTGCGGCGGCAAGCTCCTTCAAGTGCGTCTCTGCAGCGCTGTTGACTGCGGCACTCGCTGGTGTCGATTTCACCATAGAGTCGGAGTCGAGTGTCCACTCTGGTTCTTGAGGAGGAATATGACGTGCTTGACTTTTCGATCGTCCGTCTTGCTTGCCTTTGTGGGACCGAGCTGGGGATTTCTTGGGTCCACGTTTTGGCGATTTGGCAGCACCATATGAGCCCGTCCAAGGGCCTTGATAGTAGTTGCCATTGGGATCTGGATCCCATTCGCCTGCATATGTCCATGCTTGGCTCTGTCGCCTCTTCGGAGACTTTGTAGATCTGGAGGATCGTGGAGTTTGCGGTCTGCACTCGGACCAATGAGCTCCACAGAAACCACAATTCGAGAAGGTACCTTTGATGTCCTTCTTGCACCATGTGCAGTGCCATGGTTGCGCCATCTTGGCAATCTGCAAGGCAAGGGAAATCCGGTGGATGTACTGGGTATCGGCTGAGTGATGTGTTCGAAGAGTGTGCAAGATCCACCTCAGAACCTCCGGTGAAGGTGAGGTATGCCCTGTTCGAATCTTCCACCACCAAAATCGAGCAACAGCGCGGTTCCGTCGGAACCTCCTTCGCAATGTTGACGATGAAGCCGTGTTGTACCACAATGACAAACAAGAAAATGATGACAAAAGGGGCAACCAAAACTGTCATACACCAAATCCTCGAACTTGTCCAGAAAGTCCTCAAAGAAGACAAAATAGGTGAAGCCCGATCACCTCAAAATATTCAAGGATCAAGTTCTCGTAGATACCCAGGGGTTTTACGAGTCTGGGACCTCGAAGAACCAATGCAAGCTCCAGGGTTATCGCCAGTTCAGAGCAGCAAAGAAAGAAGGCAAACGACAAAGTATGGCGTAAGCCCGCGGGATAAATTGGAACGGTAAATCCCGCTAAGGGTGTTGATACAGAGGGTACGTCACGAATCCCTCTTGAACCACAACCTTATCCCATATATTATAGAAAATAAAAGCCATGTTTGAAACCACCAACCAGTTCTTGTAGATTCATTGAATCTAGATCCTCCAGTTTCCAGAAAATCGCCCCCCCAAATGGGGTCCAGGTGATGGTAGCGCCCCTCCCCGTGCTGTTTGCCGTTGTGCCAGAAGCCCTCGTACCTGCCACCCAGAGCGCCGCAAGGCCGGGCCATGGGGAATAAATGGTGTCGGGGGATGGTTCGTAATCCACCTATTGAACTTTTAATAACTGTTAATCCTGCTATTATATATATATTATATTATATATTATATATATTATGTATATATATTATATATATATTATATATATATTATATATATAATATTATATATATATAACTAGTTGGTGGTTTTAGCCATCTTGAAAAATATGAGTTCGTCAGTTGGGATGATTATTCCCAATATATGGAAAAATGAAAAATGTTCCAAAGCACCAACCAGTAACTGTTGAATTGGCCTGTATGGCAGATAAAAACAACAGCACATCAAGTGGAGGACCACGCTTGTGCGACGAATGGCTGTCATTGTGCGGATCTCAAAGCAGCCGTTTCACCCACGCCCTTAATCATTCCCAAATTTGCACCACAACACGTGTGTCGGCAACCCTACAGATCATGTGTCAGGGTTTTGGACCCTTCTTCTGCTACTCCCCAAGGGGTCCAGTGGGTCCGTCAAGCAGAACGACCTCCTGCAGTCCGGCCAAGAGAAGATGCCATAGCCAGTCTTGCGGTCATTGGCATACCTAGCCCAGAACAAAAATGATTTTCAAGCGCCTCGTAGCCCTAATCCCAAGGTATACAGCTCATCGTTACTGAAATTGAAACTGCCCAGTCAAAAAAGAGAGATCCACAGATCTTCGGCTAGCCAAACACGAGACAATACGAGAAAATAGGTTAGAAATACTTCTGTAAACCTGGTGTTTCAGTGATGCAGATAGTACTCATCTTTGACCATGGTTTTTGAGCAAAAACTTCGAACTCGCCGAGGTGCTGCCCTTCGTAAGCGCGTCCATCGGGCCAGCTATAGATCCCACAACCATGGATCATGGAGTTCTTCCAACGGCCACGGAACCTGGGAGGCTAAGGCTTCCAGAAAATGGTGACTTTTGGGGGAAGAATTGGAGATCCAAAGCTCGGAAAATGGTGCATGGGCTGGAAGAAACGGGCTGGAAACACAGCTAGTGGATGCCCTGGTCCTTTTTCTGTCAAATGGGTGATCTGACAGCTGCCATAGAATCGAAATCAATTCAGCTTCGCCTCTCGATGAGTATGGGCGAGACATCATTGATGTTGATGACAGCGCAGCTAGTAATTCATGTTGGTCAACCCAATAGAATTCTGTATCTACAAACAGGGACCCCGCAAAAAATGTCCAGGATGTAACATAATGCCCAGCTTTCCAACTGTTATATCTATAAGACTAGGGGGTTCTATATAATATAAATATATAGAGATACATGGGTGTTTCTTAAAATGGTGGATCCCCAAAACCATGGGTTTCAAATGGTTTCAATACAAAAAGTGCCTAATTTTGGATGATCTGGGAGGACCCGCATTTTTAGAAACCCATACTGAACAGAGAATTTGGGCTCTTAAATCTGATGAACACTCCTGAGCACTGATCAGCACCTTTTCACTCAGTCAGCTCGAAGGTAGCTGAAAGCACTAAAATGGCTGCAGCACATATACAAACATATATGCTACATGTGACATAGTCTACACTGTACACATATCTGATCACGCCTCCCGAGCCTGTTTAAAAACGGCGCTCCCGTCCAATTATTTGAACTAGGCGAGTTTTGATATGTACAGCTACTCATAGCCACGCTCAAGCCATCTATGCTCTCAGTGTCAGGTGATGCTCACCTTCCAGAAAGTGAAAATTCATATTTCGCAAGGCTTTATTCATTTTCTCTTCTATGACAGGTTTCGTCAAGACGTCGGCAAGCATATCGCCAGTGTCGACCTTCTTCAGCCGAAAATAGCGCTTGGCAACGCGGTCTTGTACCCAATGGTATTGAGTATCCACGTGCTTGGCCTTGCCTAGTCCTCTGCGAGAACCCATTGCTATTCCTGCACTTGCGTCCATGAAAACTTCACTCTCGGGTTGCAAACCCCAGTCTTTGGCGGTTGAAACTTCTCCCAGCAAATTGCTGGCACCGCTCACAAGAGCGTAATACTCACTCTCTCCAGACGAAAGACTAACAACTCCTTGTCCTTTAGAATAAGTCTTGATACAACAACCTCCGGCCATCAGGACGCCTCCTGACACGCTCTTCCTCGTCTTCACGCAACCAGCGTGGTCAGCATCAGACCACATCACAAATGGACTGAGTTTGCTCTGATGAGGAAAGAATTGTGCCATGCGTGGTCGATACCTTAGGTATCGTGCAACTCGTTTGAGCATAAGCATGTGGCTGGTAGTTGGTCGTTGTAGCCCTTGTGCTAAAGATCTTGTCGCTACTTGCAGATCTGGTCGATCTTGTGCCAAATAAGCTGCTCGCATTGCAACTGATCTGTACTGGGTTGCTTCTTCATCATTGAGAAAAACAGTGGCGTTCTTGAGGTCTTCCACTGAACCCTTGGCAAGTGGTGTCTTGACTTTGGCTCCTCGGGGACCATCTCCGAGTAAATCAATCACCAACTCTGCATGACGTGCATCTGGTTCCCACCAAATTCCATTCTCCTTCCATGTGATAATTCTGTTCAGGACTCTGATGTCCTGGATGGTGTTTGGTGTTCCTGGTGGTCCTAAAATACCACGTTCCACACATTTCCACTTCTTCGACAGCTCTTCATGAAGCCATTTGATGTTGTCAAATGTTCCGGCTGTTGTAAAATCATCTCCATGTACAACAGTTCTGAGGTCTCGGCCTGCATGGTAGTAAATGCATGGATTGCTTTTTCCTTGCTTGAAACCTAAGGCTAACATAACCTTCTGTATTTGCAACTCCCAGTTGAGAGGTGCGTCTCTGGTTCCATACAAAGACTTGAGCAATCTTCCTACCACATCTTCTCCAGGCTTCTTTGCTTCTGCAGGAAGTTCCACATAGATCTCACGCGTCGCATCTGAGTAAAAGTGGGCGCGTTTCACATCCAAAAATCCTAGAAGTCTACGCTTGCGATAGGCTTCCTTGACAGCTTTTCCAGCGTCTGGCAACTGAAACGTGACGGCTATTGTAACTAGCATCTTCAAAGCCGACAAACTGGGCATAGCTGCGAAGAACTCATCAAAACCTGAGCCCTTCTTGACTTCTTGAGCTACTAGCCTACTTCTATAAAGTGGATTCTCTTCATCCTGCTTGTTGACATCTACCCATCGTGTTCCAATGGTGCGTACCCCTTTGGGCATCTTGTGTCTGGGAATCTTTTCCCAAACTGGAAAACTTTCGATGATTTCGACCTCATCTTTTCTGGCTTGTTCTACACCTTTGCTGTCTAAAATCTTTCCACTGATATCATCGTAATAATACCATGTGGCTGCTTCATCTTCCAGTTCTGGTGGAAGAGGAATTGTCTCTTCACAAACTGGCTCTTCTTCACCTTCAATGGACTGAAGGTACTTCTCCCGATCTTCCATGATCAGGTTCATAAGACATTGGTCTATGTCATCCATGTCTTCTGGTCTCTCATTCTCAGGTGGCCGTTTGGTGCCCTTAGACGCCTGAGCTGAAGCAGCTCGGCTGTCCTTGGACTTTGACGTTTCGCCTCCTGAGTCTGCAGGTCTTTTCCGACCTTTGGTTGGAGACATTTCCAACCTTTTGTGTGCTCTTTCTTCTTGCTCGCCTCCTGCCCTCTTGGCTGAGGCTGTGCTTGCGCTTGCGCTTTCTGCAGGTGGATCTGCAGCTTGTCCGGTAGCAGGACTCTGCCTCGCGATAGCAGGTCCAGCTGTTGGCAAACTTGGAGCAGATTCCCCTGTGGCTGAGTACCACAGTTCAGTGACGATATCTGCGTCATCAATCAAAGGCGCGTTGATGACTTCATCTCCTAAACTAGGATCCATTGGTTCAGACTTGATAATGTTTCCTGTTTTGAAATCTCTGGTGACTCTCCACCAGACATTATCCCAACTGGGACCTTCTGGCATAGTACCCTTGAGATACCTTGCATTCTTGTCAAGGCGCGCAAACACCTTAAAACCGTGAGGAACTTCTTGTGGTTTCTCACTTGAATACCCATAAAGAATCTTTGTGCCTTCTTCGGACACTTCTTGTTTCTGACCAGTGATTTCAGAATCAACCTTGGCCGTATGTTGGGCTACTCTCAGGTTGCCCTCTTCTGCTTGAAGCAGACGTTCCATCCTTTCTCTGCAGGCTGGAGTGTGATGAACTCCAGTGCCTCTCTTGCCAATTCTAGTGGCATCACAGGCGACACAACCAGCGGTGTAGCCATACTTGTCCAAATCACGTTTGGTGATGTAAAGTCGTCTTGTCGACTTCTTTGGTGGCTCAACTGGCACTGATGGCGCCAGTGGCTGCTGATCTCCCTCAACAATCTGAGGAAGCAAAATGTCATCTCTTTTTGATGCCTGGGGATCCCAAGGAACCCCAGTGACTGACATCAACGTTTCGACATCATATCTGTCGTCAGCACTCTTGCGTCGAATGCTTTGCACAGTGAAAACACCTGATGCATTTCCCACTATCTTCTCAGTGGTATTGTCTTTGACTCCCAAGAAAACTCCTTGGTGCCATCTTTGTTCAAACTTGTGACCTCTTTTGAGGAATTCAATTGTTTCCCCAAATGGTGGTAATGACACTCTCCACTCACGACCACGGTGTCTAGAGTACGGTGTCTTCCCATCTTTGACTTCCAATGATCTGTGAAACAAATTGTAAGTGGTGCTAGCATGTTCAACCAACCATGTCAAAACTGGGTGGTCGTCTGGCACCTTTCTTCCATAGCTTGTCTCCAAGGCACTTCTGAGTGTCCTGGATTGAGATTCAATAGCTTGAACTGCTCTTTCAATTTCCCCTTTGGATTCTGAGACTCCTTTGGGAACTTTTTCCAAAACCAACTGTTTGTCAAAACCATTCTTGGCTGCCTCAACTACGGAGTTGAGTGCCGGCTCTGGGTCATATCTCATGACCATCTTGGGGTACCCAAACTTCTTAAGGTCATTCAAAAGACACTTAGATCCAATAGGACCTTGGGTAACTCCCTTGTATGGCAAAACGTGTGCGTAGGTCAACTTGGACCATCGATCATGTACTATCAAAACTGGTGCATGCTTTTTCTGCACTTCTTCTGTGATGACAGTGTCATCCACTGAATTCATGAAACAATAGTCAGCTGAGATCACAGGAACTGTTTCATCTGAATGATCTACTTTGACATGTCTCATTGCCTTTGCCCTACCTCGAATGCAATGTTCACACCAACTCCTAAAAGGATAATGGCTGACAAAATGCTCTTCTTTTTCTCTCTGCGTCGGCGCTGCTGCAGTTGGTAGCGCTTGAGAACCTAGCTTACTACTGCCCAGTTCATCATCTCCACTACCTGCGCTCTCTGTGGTCTCCACAGGACTTACGCCTTCAACCCTTCTGTGGGCTGCCCATGAAAATCCATGGCTATCTTGAAAACACCTCCAGTCATGGTGACTGGAACCTTCTTGGCTCCCCTTTGCAGAAACGATCCATTGGGGCCGAAGGTTACTGTCCAGCCTTTCTCAACCAGCTTGGACACAGACAACAATGGCTTTGCAACATCCATTGCCCGGAACTGTCCCACACCTTTGACTTGTGGGCCTCCTTTCTCACCCATGGTCACTATAGGGTTGCACACCCCATGCACCTGGACTGGCTGCCCTGATGCGTTGGTGAACGGCTTCTCATCCACAGGTGTCATAGCCAACTCCAATGACTGTGCCAATTCCTTGGGTAGGCAACTGGTTGCTGCCCCTGAGTCAACGGTGGCCCAGACAATGGTATCCACCTGAGATGCCAAACTTCCCAGGAAGTCAAGGTTGGAGTCTGATCGAACTCCTCCTCCTGGTGAGTGCTCCCTGGGCTTGGGAGATGGCGTTTTCTCCCTCTTCTTCCTGGCTTTTCTTTCCATGTAGTTGGCTGCATCACGCACCGTCTTCTCCAGGAATCTCTTGGTGCCCATGCTGAACTTTCCCCTGCCCTTGGACGCCTGGGCTGAATCAGCCCGGCTGTCCTCAGGCGCTCTCGATGGGGATTTGGACTTCAGCTCGATGGGTGCTCTAGGTGCCTCTTCTTCTTCTTTCTTTTCTTCTTCCTCTTGCTCCTCGACCTTCTCTTTCTCCTCTGGCCTCTTGGGGATCTTCTTCACTTCAGGCTTCAAATCATCTTTACCCTGGTGCCTGAAGCGCTCATAGTGCTCCTCAAGATGCTGCTTGCGCTTCTTCTTCTCTTCATCCTTGGCGATCTCTTGGCGCTTTTTCTCATCTTTGGCCTCTGCATCATCCATGGGGCGCTTCTTGGATGCCTCTCCTTCAGCCTTTGCTTCTCTTTCAGCCTTTGCTTGAAAGTGTTCTTTCTTCCAGAACTCCAGGGCGTGTTGAGGATAGCAATTCTTGCTCTCCACATGTTGCCAAAAGCTTGCAAGACTCATGGAGTTCAGTGCCTTTCCACATGCCTGGCACTTCACATAGGGATGTCCTTTGTTGGACACAGTTTTGGACTTCTCGTGCAACTCCTTGAATGACATGAGCTCTCGAGAGGAAGTCTCCCAATGATGAACTACGTCTTCCATGCCTGGTGCAGGTTCCTGATTGAGTGGTAAATCGTCTGAGTCGACCTCTTCCGATGATCCTAGGTCGAGAACTTCACCATAAGCCTTTTCATAGGCCTCCTTCAAGACATTGTCTAACTTGCTGAGAACTTCAGGATCGGTTTTCAGCTTTTCAAGTCTGCTGACAAACTCATATCCTTCAGAGGAAATGCTCTCCTCAGAGGAAATCTCACACTTGTCATGGATCCATTGTGGGATCTCATCCTTACTCATCTCTTTCATCTTCTCCTTATTGGCCTTCTTCCTTGCTTCATCTGCTCTTCGTCTTTCAGACCTGTGATGTCCTCCTCTATGGCGCTTGGGTTCCAACTTTCTTGCTTTGGGAGGTTCAGGAAGATCTCCCATGTCATCCTTGTCCCACTTGTCAGGGTTGGCCTGTCCAAAGGTGGCCAACTCATAGCGCTTGAAGCTGGATGCTCTTTGTCCAGCAGTGGCTGCCCGATGACTGGCAGTTCTCTGCCTGTCCTTCTCCTTCTTCTTGGCAGCTCTTGGATGTACTCCAGCATCAAGGTCGGCTTGCATCCGACGAGAGGGTGCAGCCGGTGCTGAAGCAGCACGGCCTTCTGCCCTCACTTTGGCCATTGCCTCTTTGGCCTCTTTGTGATGCTGGGCTGCCTCTTTCTTCAACTTATCCAGGGCTTCTTGGCGTTCCTTAAGAGCTTGATTTGCTTGACGCCCTTTGTCCTGAGCTTCTTTGACAGCGCTCTCAGCCTGAGCAATCATCTTGCCAAACAGCTCCTTGTTAGACCCAGAAGCTGATGCCAAAGCGCTCTGAGCCATGACGATAGCGCTCCTGGTCACAGTGCCCCTTGAAGGTGCTTGAAGGTTTGCTCGTCTTGGGCTTCGACCACGACGAGAAGATTCATCTCGAGCTTCAGACTTGGGTGGCATAGTGTCTTCCAAGGCAAACAGCGCAGTGATCTCTGGTTCAGGTTGATCACCAGATGAGGCTGCAGGTTGTTGCTCTTGAGCCCAAGTGTCGGACTCAACATTAGCAACTTTACGACCTTTGCCTTGATCCCCTTTTCCTTTACCTTTGTCTTGACCTTTCTTACCTTTGCCTTTGCTCTTGGAGTCATTGGTATTCTGTTTAGACCAAGACTGCTGATTCCAAGATTGATTGTTCCAAGACTGATTGTTCCAAGACTTGTTGTATGAATTGTTTGACCAAGACGAAGACTGACTCTTTCCTTTGTCTTTACCTTTGGACTTACCTCTGCCTTTCCCTTTGTCATGTTTTCCTTTTCCCTTACCCTTAGCAAGGGAATCCACATCCATGGGAACGGCTCCTGACTTTGCTTCTTTCCTGGTCTCGACGTTCTCAAGGTAGGCCAAAACTTCAGCTTTCACCTGGTCATACGTGGTCAATCTCGAAGCCTGCAAGTCCAAATGATCTTGCAACTTGTTGGGACACATCTGCTGCAAGCAACTCCTGCAGATGTCATCTTCAAGTGGTTTCTTTCTCCTGTCTTCGTACTTTCTTTTCAAGTTCTCCCAACTCTCAAGCCCTTCTCGAAGCTTATCAAGACTGCATTGACTTGGATGCAGAACCTTTTTCAACAAGGCTGAATTGGCTTGAGGATTTTGAGGATCATATTTGCACAACAGTCGTCTCATGGCTTCTAGGCCAAAGTGGCTACCACGAGATGTGTTCTTGACAATTTCCAACGCTTCTCCCTCAGTCAATGATATGAGGGCTTGTCTAGCCTGAGCTGAAACTAGCTCGGCGCCTTCATCAAAGTCTACTTCTAGACTTGACTCAGTGATCTCTTTGTCACACTGAGACTCGACTTGTGCCACAATCTTCACAGCATTCTTGTGGCAACTTTCAACCCATGTCTTAAACTTGTACCACCAACTATCCCAAGTGCCTGATGCTCCAGTGAACTTATCAGGTTTTGGTATGCCTTTCAACTCTGATCTGTCTTTGTATTCAACAGATCTCTCAACATTTCTGTTGATCTGAAGCTGCTGGTTCATAGCCTCGGTCATTGCCTGGCTCAACTGCGCCTGACCCTGAGTCAATTGGGCCATCATTTGCATAACCATCTGGGACATGTTGGGACCGTTGGTCTGTCCTTGTGCTGGTGCTGGTGGAGTGCCTGGTTGCTGAGGTGGCTGCTGTTGCTGAGCCATCCTTAGTCGTTCTTCAGGTGCTTAGAGACCTGGTTCAAGAGAACCCTTGGATACTGTTGGAGATGCACTCCCAGGTTATGGAAGTACCTTTGGAGTTTCCTGATTTTCAGGAGCTTGAGTGTCAACCTTTTCCAGTTGGCACTGGGTAGGCGCGCCAGAGCTGATGCAGCTCGGCGTTGACACCTACACATTCACAGCTGGGTATCAGAACCTCAGCTCCGCTACCATGAACAGAGAATTTGGGCTCTTAAATCTGATGAACACTCCTGAGCACTGATCAGCACCTTTTCACTCAGTCAGCTCGAAGGTAGCTGAAAGCACTAAAATGGCTGCAGCACATATACAAACATATATGCTACATGTGACATAGTCTACACTGTACACATATCTGATCACATACAGTATAATATATATTAATATATATATATATAGTAATATTTATATATATATATATATTCATATTCATATAGATTTATATATATATAATTACATGTATATATATATATATGGTTAAATTATATATATATATTATAGATCTCCCCGTTGCGATGGCCCACATCCGTTGTTGCAACCTGGCGTTTGGTCAGGCGGCTCACGCTGGTCATGGCCCAAGTAGTGCCCTGGACCATGGATTGCATTGCGCCTCCAACTGCCTTCGTACCTGCAATTCCACCACCAACTTACGGCGGGAGAAACCGTTGCCAACGGGGATTGATTGTGTATACCCATAGGATCCATGGTGCTGGTATATATACTAACATTGGGGGTATATTGATGGTAAATGTTACCATATATGGCATACATGGATCCTATGGGATATATATTGAATGAAGTTTTCCAGATGAATCACCATGTGTACCCTCTGGTAATGACTAACATAGCTATTGAAAATGACCATAGAAATAGTGGAATTTCCCAGCTATAAAATGGTGGATCTTTCCATAGTTATGTTAAATTACCAGAGGGTATATATTTTGAATGTTAGTTCACATTATAACTATTCACATTATAGTATATATATATATAATGTATGTATATGGTTATGTGTGATTAGAAATATTGTTTTATATGACTTTATATGGCTATATATGGTTATATGTGTTTTTTTTAAAAAATAGGGTTATATATGGTTATATAGTATGTAGTGGTTGATTAGTCAAATCCAATATACTGGTTGGTATAATGGGAGGTATACTTCCTCATGGGTTGTGATTATCCCCAATTAATCGTTTTTCGAATTTGGTTAGTATAATCCCCGAACTACACACCAACCGGGAGTTCTGAACACTGCTCATATAAAACCAACAACGGTTTAGGGTGGCAAAGCTGCTGCCTTTCGTATTTTTCCAACATTTTCCAACATAGTTTTCAGATAAGGATGAACCCCCTACTTTCCACACATCATTCAACAGAATCCACGAGAGATTTTGGACCATTTTCGACCCGAAAAACCACACGAAGCCACCTTGGGAGCACCCGAAAGACCGGGAATGCCAAGGCACATGGATCCGTCGGCCCAGCGGTACACCCCGACGCCATTCTTCTGGCCTCCCTGGGCATCAAAATTTGGGCAACTTGATGATACTTGTCAAAAGCCAAGATTGGAGACATATGGAGACATATGGAGACATATGGAGATATGAGAGCATTCACATTAACATCTATTCAAATTCACTCGCCTGAAACAATCAATGGATTGGTTCAAGGGAAAATGCACAGGAAACCATTGATTTTACCCCCAAGTTGTAGAGGTCGCCTGCAAAATGTTGGGAACTACGGTGGTTTAGAACTGAATTTTGCCATTTCGGATAGTCAATTCCCCATTCTCGGACAAAGTCAAAATCATATTTAGTTGGTTTATATAGTTATTCATATATATACGTATATATATATATATATACGTATATATAAATAATAATCTACATACACATCGCAATTATAGAAAAATATAATTCATGATAATTCTATAGATTCTATGTGTATATACAATTAACTGTTACATATCCCATAAAACTTCGCCAGAAAAAAACATCTCCGTCACATCGGCACCCGGAATTCGCCCTCGAAGCAGCTACCCTCCTCCCAGCTCTCGACCTCGGTCTTCCGCGGCGAATAAGGGAAGTGAGGATTTTCACGGTACCCTCTGGTAAACTAACATAGCTATGGAAAATCATCATTTTTAATGGGAAAATCCACTATAAATGGTCATTTTCCATAGCTATGTTAGTTTACCAGAGGGTACACATGGTGATTCATCTGGAAAACTTCATGCAAAATTTCGGGGGATGGTTTGCAGCACCCATTAAAAATGGTGATGGAAATGCTGAAAATGGCATTGGGTTTACGATAGACAGTGAAAAACTGTGATTTGATGATTTACAAAAGACATCTGATGACATCTGATGACTTACCCCCTGAAAAATGGAAGATTACCCAGTAGAAATGGGAATGTGTCAATTTTGAACCAAGCGAGTGATGTTCACGTGGCAACAAACCAACAATCCAGGGGAACTCTTCCGACAAGAACTCGTATTTTGATATCTCACTATCGAAAACTGGATATGAGTCAGATTTGAAGACTGAGGGAACAACAAATGGGCTGGTCGTTTTCAGTAGGACTCAGTAGGAACCGTCTAATCTTGGATGGGTCAAATGTTCATGATCCAGATTCGTTTGGTCAGTTTAGACTTTAGACATCAATTTGCTTGAAATGGACCCCCTTGAATCCCTTACTATGTTTCAGGAGAAAACACCATGCATGCAGCAGCAGGTCTAGCCCCAAGTCCCCCAAGATTTTTCCCCATCTCATGTGTTCCCAGTCTTGAACGCAAACCAAGCCGAAACAACATTGGCAGAGCTTCCCAACGCCGAAACCATGTTGCAAGTCTTGATGCCATTGGCCAGAGTATCTGGTGACCTTCATGGGTTTCACTGACATGGCCAACTCTGGGATTTTTCATCAAATACCATGTGCACTAGATACAGATTAGGACAAGTTGTCCAAAAAAAACCGCCTAGAACTCAGGGGACACCCCCTGGAAGTTAGTAGGTTTGGTCGTTTCCAAAAGACCCCTTCGGAAATGTTCACGACCTGGAACCCCAATGTCGCAAGATAAAAGGTATTCAAGGATTTTTCCCGCAAAAAAGGAACATTTCCCCAACAAGGATCAAAGGGTTATTGCTGTGTTTTTACATTTTGATGTCCTATTCCTACTTGACACCCTGAAACCTTGCTACCTACAGACCTTGTCAATCATAAAAGCATCTGCTAAGAGCACTGTTTTGCAAAAGTCGCCCTGCTGGCGAAGCAAGCACGTTCTTTGTAAGTCGCCCTGTTGGCGAAGCAAGCACTGCTTTGTAAGTCGCCCTGTTTTTGGCGAAGCAAAGAACTATTTTGCAAGTCATCATGCATCTGCTAAGAGCACTGTTTTGCAAAAGTCGCCCTGCTGGCGAAGCAAGCACGTTCTTTGTAAGTCGCCCTGTTGGCGAAGCAAGCACTGCTTTGTAAGTCGCCCTGTTGTTGGCGAAGCAAAGAACTATTTTGCAAGTCATCATGCATCTGCTAAGAGCACTGTTTTGCAAAAGTCGCCCTGCTGGCGAAGCAAGCACGTTCTTTGTAAGTCGCCCTGTTGGCGAAGCAAGCACTGCTTTGTAAGTCGCCCTGTTGTTGGCGAAGCAAAGAACTATTTTGCAAGTCATCATGCATGCTCATCGGCCCTTAACACAGGCATTATTCGAACACTGATTCGAACAGATACATGGACGGAGTTCGGTCTCTCTTTTCGAGAAGAAGGTATTCAAAAGCTTGGTATCCAAAACACTTGACACCGCATTCAAGACGCTCTCAGCCCTTGAAAACCAAACAAGGGTCAAAAGCTAGAGAAAAAAAACACAACCGCAAGCATAGTAAAGCCCTCTAAACATGACAACAATAGCATGCATTCCAAGCACAACTCAGAAGAATAGATTGACCGCACAGATAAGAAAGATAAGAAGACAATTAATAAATGAAACACGAAAGAACTAATATACAAATATAATAATGAATGGTAAAATTGGGAAAAATAGGAAAAACAACCCAGATACTGTGCCAGATCGTTTGTTTCCTCATCCGACAATGGCACATGCCCAATTTCTGTCCCCAGCTGTTGCAGGAAGTCGGCGTAGTTGCGCACGTCCAAAATATGGCAATGCCACACAGTGTCCAGCTCTTGAGTGGGAGCATAATTCCTAAGTTTTTGCACCCAAGCAAAGTTTCTGGCACCAAAAACCGACCTGAAAAACCAAGCCAAATAATGTAAAAAGACAAAACTGCCAGAAATGTATAGAAATGTCGAGTTTATAGGGGTCTGGGCCTCACGTGCGCACGCGTTTTTTGGCTCACGTGCGCACGCGCAAGAAGGCCTCACCTGAGCACGCGTTTTTGGTCTCACGCGCGCACGCGCAAGACGCGTTGTTAGTCTCACGCGCGCACGCGCACGAGTTTGTGGGGTGGGCCCCTGCGTTCCACTAAACCATTTTCTCCATTCTACTTCTTTATTTAAACTTACCCCCCCCTGCGTTCCACTAGACCATTGTCGCCATTCTACTTCTTTATTTAAACTTACCCCTACTTCTTTATTTAAACTTACCCTCCCCTGCGTTCCACTATACCATTGTCACCATTATACTTCTTTATTTAACGTCCCCCCCCCTGCGTGCCACTAGACCATTGTCTCCATTCTACTTCTTTCAGTTAAAAACTTTTCCCCCCCCCTGCGTTCCACGAAACCATTGTGTCTCCATTCTACTTCTTCCTTTAAACTTCCCCCCCGCCGTGCGTTCCATAAACCATTGTCACCATTATACTTCTTTATTGAACTCCCCCCCCCCTGCGTTCCATTAAACCATTGTCACCATTATACTTCTTTCCGCGTCATTATACCCTTCTTTATTTAAACTTACCGCCCCCCTGCGTTCCACTATACCATTGTCGCCATTCTACTTCTTTATTTAAACTTCCCCCCCTGCGTTCCACTATACCATTGTCTCCATTCTACTTCTTTATTTAAACTTCCCACACCCTGCGTTCCATTAAACCATTGTCACCATTCTGCTTCTTTCTTTAAACTTACCCCCCCCGCGTTCCACTATACTATTGTCTCCATTCTACTTCTTTATTTAAACTTACCCCCCCCTGCGTTCCACTATACCATTGTCTCCATTCTACTTCTTTATTTAAACTTCCCCTCCCCTGCGTTACACTATACCATTGTCTCCATTCTATTTCTTCATTTAAACTTCACCCCCCCTGCGTTCCACTATACCATTGTCTCCATTCTACTTCTTTATTTAAACTTACCCCCCCCTGCGTTCCACTAAACCATTTTCTCCATTCTACTTCTGTATTTAAACTTACCCCCCCCTGCGTTCCACTATACCATTGTCTCCATTCTACTTCTTTATTTAAACTTACCCCCCCCTGCGTTCCACTAAACCATTGTCACCATTATACTTCTTTATTTAAACTTACCCCCCCTGCGTTCCACTAAACCATTGTCACCATTATACTTCTTTATTTAAACTTCCCCCCCTGCGTTCCACTAAACCATTTTCTCCATTCTACTTCTTTATTTAAACTTACCCCCCCTGCGTTCCACTATACCATTGTCTCCATTCTACTTCTTTATTTAAACTTACCCTCCCCTGCGTTACACTATACCATTGTCTCCATTCTATTTCTTCATTTAAACTTCACCCCCCCTGCGTTCCACTATACCATTGTCTCCATTCTACTTCTTTATTTAAACTTCCCCCCCCCCTGCATTCC
>CAMXCT020001123.1:0-135000 GCA_947184155.2 Cladocopium goreaui
ACCACTGAGGATAGATCAGCGAAGTGCATCAGTTCGAGTGTGGAGGCACAACAAAATGTCACAAACAAACACATCATAGTCTATTAAAGCTTGCATCTGGCAAGATATCAGCAACAATTCTCCGGAGATTGGACAGGGTTCTGGAAAACTATATGAACTGGTTGGCTTAGCAGTACCATGCTCGAAAGTGTCGTTCATTTGTAACATCCGCCTGATTCACCAATTGTGAGTCAATTGCCGTGTCCTTCGGCGAAAAGGACACCTACCTTTCCAGCAATATTGGTATATCTCGGTAAACTATTTAATATAATCACTAACCTGAAATAAGTAGTCTGGTGGGGATGATTCCGGCTAAAAATGAAGCCGTTGAGGTCACAGTGAGGTCACGATAATTTTGCCCAAGTATAAACACACACACACACACATATATATATATATATACACATATTTATATATAACATTATATATATAATATTATATATATATGTGACGTATATGTGATGTATATAATAAGATATAATAAGCATATGGCCAGAATGGATCAGAATGGTCATGTTGGGATGTTCAATGATGTTGATCCCCCTGAATTTTGGCCTCCTTGGATGGCAGCATGGAGACGGATGGGATGATGTCCAAGCGATCCGGAAAAACCATGTACTGCAGGCCGCCTCAGCAGAAAAACATCCCTGACATGGAGAAAAAAATTGGGGGAATCTATCTGAATCTGAGATATATGTGGAATATGGAAACTGTTTGTTCAAAAGAAATGATAATAGATGGATCATTTCTTCTCCTTTCCAGCACAAGCTACGCGCTTCGTGAGCAAACGGGAAGGTCGACAACCAGTGTAGAAAGTCGCGCAGCCATTGCTTGGTTGTGGCTGTCGGCCTGCCAGTTACATAAAACCATGGGAACAAAATCATGGGAAGGGACAGTGGGACAGTGGTTTTCTATACCCTCTGGCAATTCAACATAGCCATGGGCAAGTACAAGTACCATCAAGTACCCATTTCTTGATGCTTCACCCATCAAAGGGTATACGGTATATGCTATTGCTATTTCCTGCTGTATGTTTTTAACGACAAAGGCCCTAGGTCAAACATCTTGGAGGTATCTACAGGCATGACACCTGGCACTTCTTCAATGCATCGGCTGTGGGGATGACAAAATCGCAGGCGATGCGCATGAAGTCAAAGAAGTCAATGCAAAACCAAGCCCCAAGCAGAACATATTGGCCGATTGGGACGCTGCGCAGAAACTACCAGTTTTGCACAATTTATCGTTTAAAGATGTTTAAAGTGTGAAATCACCATGTGGACGTGTCATCCAAAGCTTAAAGCAACACAGCACAACACAGCGTGTTTTCTGCATTCCCTAGTGGGACGCCGATTGTCCAGAACTATATAGATCTTGTCCAAAGTCGGTCGCTATAAATTTCAAATATCTTCTATAGTTCCTATTGAGATCATGAGTCACCAAGCGCTGCCACGCGTCTTTCCCTTTTCACTTCATCAAGTTCCTTTTCACTTCATCAAGTTCCTTCTGCCCCCCACTCATTGAGATGTGTGTGTTTTGCTTTCTTTTGCCCGCACTGTTTCCACAAAAAACATCAAAAAACTGTGAAGAAAGAGCAATTGACGTGGCCAGGGAATCTACTGTAAGCATGGAGAAAACGAGATCAAAAACGAGATGAAACTGAGATGAAAAAAAGATATTCGAGACCTGCCAGGAGAAAACTCCTGGAAAATACAATCTGAAGGTTGAAATATCTACAGTAGCAGTCCAGCAGTCTAGCAGCAGTTTAGCAGCAGCTAGCAGCACCCATGTCCAAAAGGAGCCAATTTCAGCAGTTGAGAAGGAGCCCAGCTGCAGCCTAGCAGCCGGGCCGCAGCAGCACAGCGGTCTTTGTATCAGCAGTTTGGCAAAAAAAATTGTGAGTCAATTCATGGGACTTCCTTTAGGTTTCCCAGATATATAAGTTGCCTAGAGGACGTGGCTCCGAGCCAAATATGTCCTATAGCGAAGGAACAACATGCCACATCTGCTCCACAACAAATCACAACCTAACTGAGGTAATTAACCATTGCAATACATGAAATCTGAACATACAAAAAAAAATGTACCTGGACGCAGTACGCACTGCCTTTCCCAAAACTTAGACTTACTGCACGTGGACGCTGCAACAAAATACTGTGAGATACTGTGAGGAACGACGAGTCATGACGAATCTGTCAGTCTCTCCATGTCTCTCCGATTATTTTGGGCAGCTCCGATCTTATCTGAGGGCATCAATCTGTCATTCCATGTCATTCCAGCAAACCCCTCGCTAACAAGATCCAACAACATCCAAATGGGTCCAAAAAATATAGGCCCCAGCAATCCCCAGCACACACTTTGGCCCCCTTCTCAACCGAGCGATGCTTGCTTAGGCCTCAATAACATGAGCGATGGCTTTACCAAGTGGGGTGCGTAAAACTCATCCGCCAAGTAGATGTCCTCAACATGGTAAAGGCTTCAAGTTCGACATCATGGTGACATACGGTGACCGCATGGCATGGGTCTTAGATTCGGAGGAAGCTGCCAATTGCGAGAAGGAAACTGTGGGCAGCGTCCGCATACGACTCCGTGCTTGCAACCGACTCCCTTCATTTTGCGGTTTTATTAAGCAGTTCACAACATTTCTGAGCTCTCTCTCTCTCTCTCTCTCCAGCGCCATCAGCAAAGTCCCTCAAGAAATGTTAATTTCTTCATGTTTCTGCCACCGTTTGCCAAGAAACTGGCTCACCCTGTGTAACGCAATAGCGTTGGCACGGCTCCCGGTAGGAGGGCATTTCCAGGCGACCCTCTACTGCTTTTGGCAGCCACAGGAAGGGATTCTGCAGCAGAACCAGGTGGAAGTCAAACCAAAGCACTGGCAGATCCAACCTCAGTAATTAGATGTAATTAGTATAAAATGTACAAAGACAGGCACACCGAGGTGATTGGCTGATGGAGCGGACCAGAGGCAGAATGATGGAGGTCAGTTGGGATGGAAAAGAAAGACAATAAGTTTCCACATGTTTCCACTGTTTCCACCAAGCAAGGGAAATGATCGAAAGCTTAGAAAGATGACAGGACGTTCAAATCAATGTGATTCATGTGATATATTCATCAGCCAATCACCAGCCACTACCGAGTGATATCCAGGATCATCCAGCTCCAGCATCCCCATGTGGCCCATGATGAGTCCCATGGCCATCACGGGCCAATGCCAGGACACTGCAAGGCCAGGTAGAGGTACAAATACCTTGCAGCTGTGAGCTGAAAAGAACTCTGGACCCGGGGATTGTATATCTACCAGCACTTCCAATAAGATCAATAAGGGTGACAAGTGCGAAAGAATCCTTGAAGATTCACTGAAATTCATTGACAAACGTGCCCGCAGCCCTCACTGATTCGCTATCTTCACCTCAAGAGTGCCCAGTTCTTGTTCTGTCATCCACTTCCACTGGTTGGTTCAAAACATTTCCCATACTGGTCACTGGTCATTATAGTCGACCATCATCCACCCAGTTTAATCGTTTCAACCCCAGATTTTCGAGCGCATCCGTGCCCAGACGCTGAGCGCGGAATTGCGACACAAAGGGCAAGCAGGGAGACCATGTCCCCTTCCACGGACTCTCAGTGATCCTCTGCAGAAAGAGCTCCGCGATGGTTTCGCAGCTCTCCGTGACGTTGGGGAGCATGGGCACCTGCAGCCGATGCATTTGATGGGAACCCAGTGAGATTTCCGTGTCAAACAAGGGGATCATGAATTAATCCTAAATCCCTAGAGCTTGATCAATGTGATATAGGAGAATAATTATTGAAGAAATTGATGTGACGAATTGTGCCACTGGATGCTGAAATCGTTCCAGACATTCCAATGGATAGGGAGCTATGGTTGGACGAAGTTGGATGCTGCCCAGCGACTAAGACCAAGGGCGCCAAATAGCCCAAGCGCTCAGCATGTTTGAAGAGATCCAATAGATGACCCACTCGCTGTGCGTACAAACCTACCCATCTTTGCACAGGTTTTAGGGATATTTGAAACACCAAAAATATAGAAAATGGATGAAAATGTGTCAACAAACTAAAAATGGAAAGGAGGTGTGAATTGCAGTGCGATGCATCCCGGCATTCACCAGGTTTCCCTCTTGTGCCTTTTTGTTCAGGGTTGGAGTAGCTTAAGAATTGGTGTTCAGCGTCTTGTATTTTTCAGTTCCGCACATGTCCACTTTGGTGCATCTGCCCAAGTGCTTGGTTGCAAATTCACTACTTCCAGCCAGATCAACAGAACACAACAGAAAAACAGAATACGCTACTGTGGGTGGGAAGAAAAAGTGTTCATAGTTTGGCCCGAAATGCATATTCAATAAAAGAGTCATTTTGGTATCCTGCATTTTTCCATGTTTCCCATGTTTTCAGACGACAGAACCCTTGATTTGGTCAAAAAACCTTCGATCAATACAAGGTGGGACCCCCCTGGATAGCACAGTTTATAACTATATAGGTTGACTATAATGAGGTATTTGTTTTTTGGAGATATAGACAACGGCCATAAACCAACCTAAAGCTGGGGGTTCATACTTTGTTGGAAACCTATTTCATCTTATCTCTATATATCCCATAAATCATATAATATATCATAGTATATATAAGTATAAGTCTTAATGCTACTAAACAAGTCTTTCCATACGCCTCTTCCGCCCCGTCGCACCTGTCATGATCACCACCTTGGGCCCTGCAGAGGCAGCGGCCGCAGCCGCGGTCAGGGACCGCATCGCTTGGTGCCACAGAGTCGAGCGTTGGACGTTTGGAGTGGCCACCTGGTGAAGGGGTCCCGGGGTGGACAGAACATGTCTACAACAGGCAGATATGACAGATATGTCTATTGTTCTCCAACATTCTTGACGAAAACCTGTTTTGACATTTCGGGGGTTCTTTACATGGGGTTTCAATACTAAAATGGTAGAAAATTGTCTAATGACTTAAATTGGATGACTTGGGGTACCCCGTTTTAGGACACCTCCATATATGGTTATGGGTCAAAATTGGGTACCCCAACAATTCGATAGTTATATAAGACTACCAATAGACTAACATGACTAAAATCTTTGGTACCTTGCGTCATAAAATTCAAGCCATACTCATACATAACGATTATATTGTACGTATCGATGGCAATGTTCCTCAACAAAGAACTATGACCATATTATATCCCCAGGATTCATTTGTGGACCACTGGGTTGATGTGTATACACCGTTGCGACGTTGCGATTAAAAAAACAAACAAACATAATATTGCATATTGTCATGGAACCAAGATTGATGAAGAACAACGGCTAATCGTGAGCAATGAATAATGAAGTAAAATTGGCATGCATTTGGTGGATTCCTGAATTGATTTAAACATACTGAGCTGTAGGAAGAAAAATTGAATGAATGTTCCCGCTCTTTGGCCCCCTTTAGAGGCCTCCAAATCGGCTGCTGTCAAGCGAGTGTCGTGCAGGCTGCGTTTCAAAAGGCCTGGCTTGGATTCTGGATGAATTTTGCCCGATCATTTGAAAAATGGACCACCAAAACAAAGGGCCTCCACGTCAAAAATGCCATAAAATATGTCAGCAAAAGCTTGGAATGATCTTCAGAATCAATGGACATCAATGGGCTGGTTTGAGACTTCTCTGAAAGAGCAAATAATTCACCAAATTAAAAATTCTTGAAGATTCCCCCATCCTTACACCAATTCTGGCATAGAAGTCATCCTGGCAACGCATGTTTTGATCCAATGACTTCAGGCTATGGCGGCTATGGCGTGATGGTTGGTGACAATGGTAATCCCATTCCCCAAAGCATCCCAAAGCTATCTACAACCACAACATATTTATACAAACAGGATGTAGTGGTTTTATATTAGTGTTTGGTATACTGGGTATAATGATGTGCCGCTATGCCCCTTTCCGGACAATCCTCCAAATATAGATGATTTTTCCATTGAAGCATCCATTTACGTGGAATTTCCCGTGTTTGATTACTGGAAGATATTTTGGTGGAGATACCCAAACCTTGCAATCAGGGTTTCTGAGGGGCTCTTTGCTCCCAACTGTTGGCGGGCCTGAATACTCGGATTGAAATTACGCCCAAGCTAGCCCTCGGAACCACCATGTGCAATGGATACTTACTGTAAATGGGGATGCACACAGGTTTAAACAGTTTAAACACCAATTGCCATGTACTTCCTGAGAAGGTACTTGACCCATCTTAAATTTCAAATCATACCCCAAGTCCTCTAGAAGTTACATACTTGGACCTATAGTATTCAGTAATCATCCATCTAATGAACGGGATCATCCACACTCCTGGCAAATCTTCCCGGAGGAGTCAGACTGAGCCGCTCATCACATGAAGGACCTGAAAAATTGGCCATGACGAGTGGAGAACATCCTCCTGGCGCGAAGGTGAGTGGGGGCGAAGCTGGGAGACCCAGCCCATCCCAAAAAGTCAACTCTAAATGATCTTGATAACTATGTGGGGATGGGTCAAAATAGCTGGTAAATGGATATTCATCCCACTAAAAATGGTATTAATAGGTATTGATCCATACCCATGCCAATCTGTGTTTGTGTTTAGTATTGTTTAATATTGTTCACTTGGTTGCAATGAGGCAACGGTTCCAGTTCCATCTCTGGCCCAAACAGTTGACCCATTAGCCTTCCATTCACCCAGCACCCCGCTCCAGATTGCTCATGGCCCGCTCTGCAGTTTCGATAGCACGCTGTACAATGCGATACCTCAAATTGTTACAGTGCAGGGGGACACCACAAAATGTCCATTTGAACAGGGAAAAAACATTATAAATTATAAACCATGAGAGGTTGGGACAACCCCATTTACCACAGGGATCCCCTGTGTGTGTTTAAGTTTGATGGAACCTTTACCGGAAACCCATTAATTTGTGCCACCTGATTTTTGGGTTGCGTTCAGATTTTCCTGTATAAAAAAAAAGACTTACAGCACAGCACTTTTCCAGGATTCAGGGCAACTCATCTTCCATCAACTTCAAACCGGAAAAAAAATAATACCCCCAGGATGTCGAGTAACGAAAACCCAGGATCTGAGTCTTGGATCTGTTCATTTGAGGATTTTTCCACCCCCTGGCTGCACCGGAGCTAAAGAGCTAAGGCGCACATCGCTATGTCCCAAGACCAAGGACACCGCCCTCACTGCGAAGGCCGACAAAACTCCCAGCGGACACATGGACGTCCACATGGCTATTGTGCGCCCTGGCGCAAGGTTTGAATGTTCTGGGGCTGTTCAAAAGTTGAACTTATTTAACCATCAAATGGGGAATTGAACTTTCACCATGAAAATATGGGGATATTTCATTGTCCTGCGGGAATTCAATCACCAATTGGGGAATTTCAGCATGAACTGGGAAATTCACCATCAAATGGCAAATCCTGGAGGCCCAGCCGCCACATGCAGAACTGCAGTCACCGGACTCATCACATACGCGGTCAAGCCAATTCCAAAAGGTACTGTGTTCGTTCATCTGTGTTCAAAGTTCATATGCAAAAATGATCAAACATGCATATGAATCATATGAACCTGCATGCTCAAAAACTGGTTTCTTATTGGGTCCACATTTTAAACGTATGGCATACGGAGCCATGTTTAACTTGCCCCACGAAACAATCCCCAATCCCCTGAACTGCAAGTTGGAGTTTTCCACCCTACCCGCCTTCTGCAACAGCATCTGACCCAGACTTCCAAACAACACCTAGCCGCCACATAAAGATGGATTGCTATGGATTGCTGTTCAGGCTAGAAATGCATACAATATAAATAATATAATTATATAATTACTCAATATAGCAAATTTCAAGAGTCCGCCTATGTTCGCCTGAAATGGCACCAGGCAAACCACTGATTTGATCAAATCAAATCTTCTGGAAAGTGTCTTTCGCTGGGCATCCCACCGTTTCAACTGCTTGGTGACTGGCTAGTCAAACCACAGTCCCTCTGCATAGTCAGCTCAGATCTTACTGAGGTCGAAATGGAAAAGCCTGGAGTTGGGAAAGCACAAGCCGAATCTGCTAATTCTGTGATCCCCTCCCAACCCCCAAAAATACCCCATACGCCGTGGGCCGTGCCTTGTGCCGCTCCCAGCGCTTCATCCAGTGAAGTGGGCTGCTCCACCTGGCCGTCCAGCCACAGAGGGGTCTCCTTTGCAAAGGCAATGACCTGGATGGAGCTGCAGGGATGGGAACTTGCCATGACTTCAGCACGGGGCTTGAAGCAACCAACCAAAATTATCCAAACTTGGAACACAACCAACGGCAAACAGGGTTGTAAAAGGCTCAGGTCATCAAATAATTATGGAAAAAAGGCATGGTTTGAATGGTTTGCTGCCAAAAATGAAGGGCTGTTTGTGGGCCAAATCATATTTGGCATTCCCACAATATGAGCTTACAAAGCGGGTTCAATAAGAACTACATAGAACTACCCTTTGACACCACCCAGCAATCTGTAACCGGTTTCAGACATATGCATCGGGTAGCGGAACCTTTTTAGCTCTTTCCTTTGCGCGACGCATGGCAGCCCAGCCTGGTGCCGCCATTCCTCCCAATCCAAGGAGGGATGCCACAGCCCCGCGCAGCCTCGCGCCATAGCGCCTGCCTGGCTCGTCCCCTGCAGCTGCGCCATGAGCTTCAGGAGCGGCCAACGCGTGGCGAGCATCCTCTGCCTGGGATGTTGGTACCAGCTGGATGTGGGATTCACCATGGTATAATCACCATCCGCAAAATTGGGATGATTTATCATCCCCAAATGGTTGGCTAACGGGATGATTTTTGGGGTTACTGCAAAAAATGAAGAAGGGGATTACAAACAATGAGATTGAACAAGTAGACGCACATGAGGATTTTTATGCGATATCATGATTCAAATGACGAATGTAATTGGCTCAAGTATCCTCATTAATTAACCATAACTCTATGAGCAAGAATGGCACTCCGTCGTGATTAAATATCCTCAATGATTCTCAATCGTCCTAGGGGATTTAAGCTACTAATTACTGCTCCTTCGGGGATTAGGTGTTTGCTGAGTCAGCCGAGGTGCAGGGAGATCTTGTGCAAGCAAGCCTGAGA
The DNA here is from genome assembly GCA_947184155.2 of Cladocopium goreaui. NCBI lineage: Eukaryota > Dinophyceae > Suessiales > Symbiodiniaceae > Cladocopium > Cladocopium goreaui. The sequence goes on from CAMXCT020001123.1 coordinate 9,168, forward strand.
TGCTCCAATTTGCTGAAAACAGTCTCTGGGTTCTCAAGGAGCTGCATTGGGTTCAGAATTGCATTGCCTCCTTTCAAAAACTGTTTGAAATCAAGAAGCAAAGAAATAAACACTACGAACAGGTTATTACTGTATGTTTCATACTTGGTGGTGCAGTTGGGCTTATAAATGGGTAAATCCATGGTTATAACCCCAATAAAGTTGGCATATGGGGGCCCCAAGCTGCTCAGCGACGCATGTTGAGCTCAGGTGCTCTGGCGCCACTAACGTCTGCGCGGCACAGGCACACAGCAGCTGCTCCCAGCTCACATTCAGCCGCTCCATTCCTGGGATTCACAGCTTTGTGCTGCTGCACAACGGTGGGAAGAAGTGGGACTAGTGACTAGAAAAAATATCACACACAGATAAATAAATAATTTGTACATGAATACAAATTATATAAATGTATAAAGAAATATATACATGTAAATGAATGTAAATAAATGTATATAAATTATAAATGTAAAAAAAATGCATACAAATGCATACATAAATGCATATAATGTATATATTATATTAGGATATATTAGGTGGGCAAGTTTAACCATCCAAAATTTGCCAGATTCTTTTGTGCAAATCTGGGGTTTGACACTCCAAATTTTATCAAAATCTTGGGAGAAGGCTCTGGAATCTGCAGGGAACCGGTCAAACGTGTTGACACCATTGTAGAGTCGTGTAATGTTACCAAAATAATTGAAATCATGTGCATGTATGTGTACACACATATATATATATATATATATTATACATATACATATACAGTCACACATGTGTATATATATATATAAATATATATATTTCAGTGCGTCATACTGCGACTTTGCATGGTCGATTCTGATGATTATGTTTGCTTTGCAGTGATCATCCATCTTCCATTCCCGTTTTAGCTAAGAGGCCACATGATCTGCAAAGCTCTGAACAAAAAAACGTCGATGACTACAACTGTCAAGATTAGTTCAACAATGGAATGCTCGAGATCCCTACTTGGGGCTTGGGGGTGTAGTTCCAGTTACGTCTTTAAATGGATATATGATATATATATATATAATTATATATATAACTATATATGTATATGTATTTATTTTATAACCATCGTTGCAGGGTTTATAATTGTTAATATCATTTTATATATGTCCCAACATATGGAGGTTATCACCATGGAGAACCCCAAGTGCACGCAAAATTACTTGGTTGAACATGCTTACTGGCCGGATTCATTTGTAGCGGTGAGCGTGAAACGGTGAAACTGCCTCTTGCTGGCTAGGCTGGCTAGCCAGGGACTGGAAGGTGCTTGTTCAGGCCCCTAGTGCTACTGCATCCAGCAAGTGGCCGCGGCAGGCCTTGGGTGCGGGGCCCTTGTAGGCCTTGCACACCTCCTTCAACAAATCCTTACCTTCCTCCATCGGCTTCCCATTCACCAGGATCCAGGGCACGCCCAGGTGATTCGGTGTCGCCATGGCTTGAGCCTTCACGGCAACGTCACCCTGCCGGCCACCGAAGCATTGACCCAAGGCCTTAGCATCGATCTGGCTGGAGGCAGCACAGGAACCGACCAAAGCCTCAGTCTGGTGGTTGCCATAGCCAGTTTCTACACAATGTGTGAAGGCTATGAAGGCCTTGAAGTTGCTCAACCACTTGGCACAGGCCAAGTATCGGTCCATTTCGCATTCCAATGGCCCGTGTTGGCAAACCACATCGCCAGTGAAGCAGTGCTCAGGCCGATCTGAGGCCTCCAAACCGCAGAGCTGGTTGTAGCACTTGCGGACCTTCACGTCATATTCGTCTCCTCCCTGGCACTCTGACGTCACAAAATATGAGTTCCCAAATGGGTAAAGCTCAACGTTCACGATGGCCGCCACACTTTCTGTTGACAGAATCTTGTTGAAGGGACCAGTGATGGCTTCTTGGCAGAAGGGACAGCCAACCTCAAAATAGAGTTCGACCTTCACCTCAGGGGATTGAGTCATCTGTGACTTTCAGTGACGGAACAATCTTTAGACACCACTAGTAGTCAGAGCTTTTCATCCCTTTCAATGTCGCTGATTTATTCTTGCAACACTAAGCTTTAAGTTTTAAAATTCATAGTGATCATCATTTCATTTCTGAGGAATAAGCGATATATTATAACACAAATCTTCTCTCTCATTTTTGCCAACATTTGCCAACTTATAATATATCCATTTCATTTCGAGCTGCCATTCTCATTATCACTCACATCTTACGGCATCAATTCCTAACATCGTTTCCAAATGGGAAAACGACCCAATGGATTGCAATGTTGACGGGGAAATGACGAGACACCATTTTGGATCTTGAGTTTCCAGATTTTAAGACTGCTAAATCAATACTATTGCTGCTTAAATCCATGTTACGGATTTAAATCCCTATGATTACTGTATATTGCTTTCGAAGCCACCACTTTTGATATCTTTTGATGCTTAAAACATCTTAAAACCCCATAGAATATGTTTGTAGTTTTTGCCCAACCTTCTTCATTCCCAACTTTTGCAACGCAATCATCGCTGTCGCATCTCCATCATCTCGTGCAGCCGATAGCAGGAAGAGCAGCGGCAGCGGCCAAAAACATGCGCATGGTGACGTTGGCATATAGCAGGGGACCATGGACGGTTCGAGAGACGAATATTCTTGAGCCAAATGCGGGAGTTACGGGGGAATATGTGTGTACGTATATTATATAAACATATATAAACGTACTGCCAAAGTTTTCATAGGCTTTTTGGATCTTTTTGGGGCTGGTTGCTGGGGATCGCCGCTCAGATTTCACCACTCGAGAAGGATCTGGCCAACGACGCCGAGATCCTCCAAAATTGGCTGAACAATAGCTTCAATAGCCCATCTCCAAGCTTTACCCATGAGAACCAACCGAGAATTTGAAGGCAAGAATTGGGATCCCGATCCCTATCTGAAGACAAACATAGCAGATCATAGCGGTACTCATGGGGGACTGATTTTGGCCATGGTCTCCAAAACATTCAAGAAATCTGGCACGAAGACATATCAAGTCTCCATTCATATCAATCCACCTTTCAAGGTGGAATCCGCCATTTTCTGAAGTTCCCCAGTTGATGGTGGAATCAGTTGATGATGGTGACATTTCCCCAGTTGATGGTTATACGAAGGCAAAAATCCATGTCCGTAGATTCCCAAGTCTCCCATGGTTCGCCCAGCCATCGACAGCTGCGCAGTTTTGGGACAGCAGCTCCTCCCTCAGCTGCCGCCAGGGCTGACCCGCTACCTCGCAGTCGTCGTCGTGGAAGGCTGAAACGAGCACCACGAGGAGAGCAGGGCGCCAGGGACACATGGTGATGCCATCAGGGCTGGGTTTGGCTGGTGGATTGATGAGTGACAAATTAATAACGAATTGGCAGGACACAAGTAAAAAAATCAAGGGAAAATTAAAATGTGTAAGCAATTGCATGTTTTTGGTGTTTCATGGTGCTGTGTCTGATGATTTACATAGGAAATTAGCTTGTTTGTTATGAGAAAGGGGGCATGCAAGTCGCTTGCATTAGTTGCTTTTTAATACTGAAAAGTAGCGGCAGATCGTTGGTTGTATGTGCTTACCATCTGGGAAAAAATCTCCCTAAAATGCAAGCAACATGGTTACTCTCACTCTGGGTTGATCATTGCAAAATGGAAGCAGTGGTTTTTTCAAACCGGCCCCATCTCAATGGCCGCAAGACATGTCAGCTCCCAGCAACCAGGAGAGAAGTGCCCATGATTTTGGAATATTTTGGACGTGGATGAAAGCATCAAATCATCATGACAATATTCTGGTGCTTGAAGTCGCAAATGGATGCAAATGGCACGTTCACTTCACAGTACCCATACACTGGCACCATTCAAAACGCCAAAGGGCGAAATTTGATGAAATTTGGTGGCAGAATATAATGATTCCAAGATGCTTTGTGCTCCACTGAAATTAACGACAAGGCTGCAATAGCTGCTGCATAACTCTTCATAACTTTTCTATATGCTCATTCCCTGCAAATTAATGCAAATTACGCATCCGTCTTTGGGTTCATCATCCCAGCTAGGAAAATCATGAACCTAACAACCACCTTTATTGACGACTCCTGGCATTGCCTCTGGGAAAAATACACAATCCCATACCCCTTCCCAAGCTACAAGCGATGCGGGCGACAAAGCCTCCATGAGGGTAGGCCGTAGTGTCTAAGCCCATGGAATACATGACGACCAACTGCCAAGAGAGGGCTGTTCCCATATGATGATGGCTTGGTGCCACAGAAAGAGCCTGGCTGACATCCAAGTCTTCAGCATATTTCAGCATTGATCTTCAAAACCCGCTGCTTCGTGGGGGGTTCATGATGGCTATATAAATAATATATATATATAAATACCAGTACTATTCAAAATAAGGATAACACTTGCATCGCTCCACTTTCCGCAACTCTACATCTCTATCATTTCTATCTCTGAGCCAGACAGCCAGCTGCCAAGTGGAGTCTCTGAAGAGTCTATCCACTGGATCTGGGAGACGGGACTGTTGAAATCATGCCACCGAAATCATCCCGAAAAAAACTGGTGCCCCTCATCTGCCACCCCCAGCTTACCAGAACCTTTCATATCATTCATATAGCCTTCATCTATCCTCAACTGATACCAACACCGATATATTGTTGATTCCTTGATCGGCTGCGCGCGCATGCAGCCCTTTTCGTCTCTGGCAGGGGTCCCCAGTCGTCTGCTTCGCAGATGGGGGCCTGCCTCGCTGTGGCATGCAGAAAAAAATGCAAATTAATGGGGTCGATGGGCATTGAATAGCTTGAAAAGGGCTATAAATGGTGATTTCCAGCAAACACAAAATGCACTGGCGTCAAAAAGGCTATAATATGCTATAATTAACTGGTGATTGAATCCGCACACATAGGATAGATAAACCAACAATGGGATAAGTGGGATAACTCACTAACCCTCCAAACATGACCTTTGGAGGATGGCTGAGTCCCAAGAGCTAGATAGGCACTAGATTGGCTCCACGCTGTTTGGAATGCCACGAAGCTCTAAAGCATGTTCTGAAGTTGTTTGTCATCTGAACAACCTCCGTGTTTCCCGAGTGGTACACATAAAAGATCATTTTTTTATCATAAAATGTCTCCATATACCACATTATACCACCATATATTTACCTCACAACTCTGGCTGCATCAGCTCATCCTTTACCATTCCAATAGACTCAAACTGAGGATGAGGCAATGCCGGGCCGGAGTCGGCCGCTGTTAGCCCGTTCGAATTCGTTGCGCTGCCTGCGAAGAAGTCTCCGTACCCGGCAACTGGATGGCGAAATACCTTAAATCTATCAATTATCTACCATTATCAAGGTATTTACCATCAATACTTGATGGTTGGCGACTTACCATGTCTCTCTCTGCCATGATCTACAGATCCATCCGTCCATTGTCCACCTGCAGAAGGCTTTCGATCCGTGAGGCGATTCTGGCGAGTCGATAGACCTCGACGGTGGCGGCCAACGATTCAACCAGCAAATCAATCAACTTAAATCAACTAACAAACTTAAGAGTATCTGAATGTATCTGAATGAGAATCATTGGAATCCATAAGAAAGATGGGTTCATAGTTGAGAAACATTCGAACAAAAACTCACCAAATCAGATTCGGAATCTCATGAAACAGAGCCCATTTTGAGGCTCCGAACCCAGGCAGGGATACCACCAGCTCCTGGCCAGGCTGCTTTCCCGCTGATGGAAAATGAAGATCCCGTCATCTGATAGCCCTATCTTTAAATAAACAGTTTCAAGCGAATGATTATTACATATCATTACTATGTATTACTGTTCATTCCTTTTTTTGAAGGGTACGAGAGTTGTAATTAAGGTGTCTCATGTGTTTGGTGCATGGCTGCACGGACCGGTTTATATGAAATTTTGGGGGTCAAACACCTAGGAGCCTTCCGGCGGGCCAAGTTGAGACATACCTATGCAGGTAGAAAATGCCTCACAAGCACAGTTACCCTGTCATGCACGATGCCGAAGCAACCTTTGTGTTAGTTTCCATGGTTTCCTGATGTTTCCTGTTACTAATCTGCAAAAACATCTCCCAAGTCCAAACTTTCAACCGTTTCAAACATGGTTGGTCCAACGCAGGCATTGCATGTGATCCCATCCCCCTTGGCGCACTATCAATTACCAACCTATAGAAGTATGGGAATCCTGATTTAGTATTGGATATGTGTGGATCTACGGTAGTTTTTTTGAGGTCCCAAAAAAGGGTGCATTAAAAAACAAACACGGGGAAAAACATGATGCATTTTGGCAAAAGTACTCTTCGATGATCGATGGTTGTTGCTGGCCAAATGGCAGCAACACGGGCATCCCAAGGGCAACTAAGCCCCTGGACCCAGTCGTTGGCAGAAGTCGTCTGCAAAGTGGCAGCAGTTCCTAAAGTTGAACCAGGTGAGGGGGTTTTGAACACTCCAATTGGGAAATGGTCATTAAAATTCTCGTGACCTGCACTTGGCCCCCACACTTTCGCAGCAGGTCATACGTGGGTCCCGTGTACCTTGGGCAAGGCTTTGGGTCCATTCAGAGGGCTTGAAACATGCTTCAAGGCCAAGTCCTAATTTCAAAATGCTCAAAACATCAGGATGTCAGCCGCTGCTTCCCGGGTTGTTTGGTTGATCTTTCTATTGTAAGGTGTGTATATTACTAGAATGCATCTTTATCTGGCGACTCACTGGTGTTGGGTGTTTCAGCCCCATCATGGCAATGGACCCCCCCATCTACAGTTTACAGATGATTTTCCCCTGAAAACCTGCACTTAATCACTTATGTATAGGGAACTTCCCAGCCATGTTGAACTCCCAGCCGGCCCTTCCCTGAGATCGGCACTGGATCGACAACTCCTCCAGGAGATCTCCCACCTCTGAAGCCTTAGGAAATTGCCAACAGAAACGGATAGAAATGGGGATGAGACATGATGAAACCATCATGATTTTCCATTGGGTTGGCAGCTGGCAGTTCAAACTGGCCAATCCATGGGATTGTTTCTTTTTGGCTGTTGTGACCATGTCAGTCCATTTCAGGGCTTAAGCTACCTCAAACAAAGGAATAGACAATTCAGTCTGGTTTAACGTGGCCATGGCTGAATTAATTACAGTATATACATATATAATTCACAGGTGAAATTGGTGGTTATGAAAAATTGAAACATCCTGATATCACTCACTGGATCTGAAAAGCTACGAAAGGTATCGTATCGTCCCAAGTCTTTCGTCATGTTCGTAGGGGACGTGGTAATTAACCATAGCAACCCCCAAAAAGACAGAAAAAGAGTTTCCAGAATGTTAGAGATGAAATTTACTTCATATTTCCAGGTGTCCCACTTTACTATCATCATTTGGGGTCGCTATATATACACCCGCCTAGTGCCAAACATTGCCAAACATATCCTACAACGTGGCTGGTGCCGCTGAGCCACAGAGAAATTCGTCCGACGCATTTCCACCGTTTGCCTGGCCCGATTTTTAGGGCACGGCAAAACAAAGCTCATTAGTATATACCCTCTGGTAAACTAACACAACTATGGAAAATCACAATTTTTAATGTGTAAATCAACTATCAATGGGCGTTAAATTGTAGCCTGGAGCTTTTATAATATTTAGCATATTATAGCCTTATATGTATATATATATATATTCGCCAATGTTTAGTAAATGGCTAAATTACTGTATATATAATTACAGTATATACAGTAATTTAGCCTATATCGCTGGTTAGTACATCCGAATTTATCGTATAACCAGGATGACTTCACCCAAATAGGTTCAGATCAACCAAACCCAGCTGCCTGTAGTGGTGATCCGGATGCATTTTCGGAAGGTTGGGAAGTACGCCAGGCTCATCCTGAAACCGGCACAGGACTCTGCAGTTCTTCTCTGGTAGCGGAAGATGAAGAAAAACAACAAACAAATTGCCTTCATGAACAACTTGATGTAGCAACTCGTTCACAACTTTGTTCATTGAGTGTGCCACCGTACATCTTTCACATGATCATGCATATGTAAATATAATATGTATTAATATGTTACATATATGAGCTGCGAACCATATTTGTTACATAACGCAATTGACGGGGTGTTCCTACCTCGTTCTCCAGTCCCGTAACGTTTTTGCCTACCTCATTCTCGGGGTGTTCCTACCTCGTTTTAAAAGCTAAATATGATGTTTTTTACAAACCGGGGTACGCCCGAATACTACTTTCCATATACGCAAATAAGAGCCGTCGCTCATATACTCATCTAGATACATCATGTCACATACAGAGTCTAAAGTAAATGTGTGCACGTGTTTACTTCAGGGGGATCACGGAGGAACAAAGTTTACGCTTCTTGAAGCCTTTACAAGACATCCTCTCGGTCAACCGCGGACGTTTCAAAGTACATTTCGCGTGGCAGGCATGCTATGGTAGATTAAATTGCCATTTGTTTTTAGATAGATAGATAAATAGATAGATAGATAACATAAGATAAGATAAAATTAGATAATATATAACCTGTAAGACTTTAAAACCATTCGGAGATGTTTGGAGGTTAGAAATGCGACCGGGGCACGGGTTCGCAGAGAAACCCTACATGTTCACAGCCAGAAGTTCAGCAATACCAACTTATCTCCTATCAGTATACTAGTATCACGTATATATGGGCTATATCTCCCATTCTACTGTGGATGGTTGCGAAATCCTGCATCACCTTGGATGGTTCCTATAAATAATGGGATATTTAAATATATTTAACGTTTACCCTCTGGTTATTCAACATAGCCATGGGATAGATGGCCCATAGAAATAGATGCTTTACCTATTAATAGCATGGGTGGATCTTCCATGGCTATGTTAGTCATAACCAGATGGTACCACCTATCAACTGCTGCAGGAGTTCGCGACGTCCTCCGACTCGGTGCATCCGTAGGACCATTCTGTGCCACTCACCTGCGGATGATCAACGCTGAGTGAACTGATTCATGAAGTTATAACGATTGTATATTATTTATATAATAGATAATTATATATATATATACATATTATATATATATAGATTATGTATATATAAAAAGAAGTCGGTTGGCTCACCATAGCTCACCATTTTTTGTCATCCAGTTGTACTCGGGGATTAAAACCAGGTATCAACCAGTTAATGAACTTCATGGCCAATCTAAAAAATTGTGATAAATATGTTCTGATATATGTAAATCAACAATCGAACATGGCGATCAAGAAGGCCTTAGTTCATCGAATTTGCATGCGAATAATTGGGGATGTTTAGTGATTTTTGATTTCCATGTCCATCTAATGTCACATCTCAGACTGTTTCATCCCAGCAGGCCTCTTTTTCCTCCAATCAATCTGGGCAAATGACAAAAATTGAAGTGGAAACAAAACAAAAAGACTTTCAAAAATGCAATCAATATATCGAGATAATATTCAATCAATATCAATCATAATCCCTCACGTCTGACATCATTTGCTCATCTATCCAGTCTTCTCTGGTCGTGCGCGTGTGCGTCGCAGGAAGCGTATAACGATCAGTATGGACAAGGCCAGCAAGGCCTGGGAAACCCATGGGTGAGATCAAACCGAGGGCCCCTGGTGAACACTCAAGTTGCTGTTAAAAGGGGGGCCCGTCATCCCCACAAAGTATATACATGTATAATATACATATAATATATATATATATACATACATAGATATACAATGATATACATACATCACATTACATCACATTACATTACATAACAGTTCATAACATTACATAACATTACATAACATTGCAAAACATTGCAAAACATTACATAACATTACAGAACATTACATAGCATTACATAGCATTACATAACAATACAACACATTACATAACAGTACATTACCACTACAAAACATTGCATAACATTGCATGTCATTACATAACATTACATACCATTACATACCATTACATACCACTACAAAACATCACATAACATTACATAGATTGCATTACATTACATTACATTTACATTTACATTTACATTAATTACATCACATTACATTGCATGTTTGCATACATGTAATTATATATATATAGTCTTAGTATATATATAGTTTTAGTATGTATGTATATATATATATATGTATATATATATACAGAAATAGACGTAACCATCCCCATTTTGAACGGTTGGGTCTCAGGAAGTCATTGAAGATGGCAACGGAAATGAGATAAGACTGGCAAGGCCGCTGACAATTTTGGCATGGGAACCACTGAAGGGGGTTCAAAGCATCGTGTTTTGATCGAAGAATAAAATAACCATAAAGATATATGAGATTCCTCGATTGATGACCCCACAAAAAAGAGACGAGGATGTGCACATTCCATTATGTAAATACTTTCAAAATCTTAGAAAACCGTATGTCTTTCAAACGTCACATTGTGAATCATGTGCTGCTTATACTGAATATCTCGAAAATCCCCAAGGTTTAAACCAACATCACCAGAATCATCAAATCTCAATCGACCTTGGTGATGTTGGTTGAAAATTACTTCCAAGATTTATTGAGTATCTCCATCTCACCAACATCACCAGTACTCTCCGGTGGTCAAACATGGCAAGGGAAAATCCCATCCTAAATAGAGGTTTATAGCTGCGAAAATCACCTATAAATGGTGGATTTTCCCTTGCCATGTTTGATTACTAGAGGATATGTCCCATCATTATCCCATTATATCCCCATTGAATCACTATTAAATAGAGGGTACATCTCAATTCATTTCATCAGCAACGCGCCAAGCAGCCAGCAGGGAAGGGATGGCCAGCCCAGGGTAGCCGCCTGGCGAAGCGAATCGAAGCGAGCTGTGTGAGGCATGCCCTACATGGCCAACTGTATGTGACATGTATCACACACACATATAATATAATATAATATAATATAATATAATATAACTCAATATATTATAATATAATATATTATAATAAAATATAATATAATATATTATATTATAATATATTGAGTTATATTATAATATAATATAATATAACTCAATATATTATAATATAATATATTATAATATAATATATTATAATAAAATATAATATAACATAATATAATATAATACAATATGTTATAATAAAATATATTATAATAAAATATATTATACTAAAATATATTATAATAAAATATAATATAATATAATATAATATAAATATATATATATATAGTATCTGTTGAAACTGAACAAAATGAACAAACAATAACTCAATACATTTATACACAATAACAGTGATATTCAACATAGACACAGTCATAGTCAGTCATAGTCAGTCATAGTCAGAATATATATATATACTGTAACAATGGCAATAATAATCGATGTTCTGGAACATCCCAGAACTGCTGCTTTAGGGATGGATGCTGGTAAGGAAGTGATTGGGATTGGATGTCCCCAAGATCCATCTGCTGACAAGCTGCTTTGATCATCAGCCGCCGCAGGCCATTCTTGGAAAATGTCGTCGACCCTGGGGGAACGAGGGATGGCACCCCGAGATTTTACATAGAACATCTTGGGAGCCTGCAGAATGAATGGGCCTGGAACATGTATATCTTTCCGTAAGTTGCATTCCATGCCGATTTTCGGATCCCAAACTCGCGCACGTTACACACCCACTGGTGCTGATCAGCAGAAGGCAAGCCCCTCCCCAATCAAATTCAGCAGGGAAGCTGCGTAGTTTTGCCACCGATTTTCTTCATAAAACTTGATTGTAGCCTGCCTTGCCACCATTCTTCACTATACACTGCGCCTAGTTTGTCAAACTTATTTCCTGTGTTATGTTTAAACGAACTTCAAGTCATCCGAGGAATAAAAGAAACCCCAGCCCTCCACTGCTCTGAGGCACTGCATGGCTCTTTGCTCGCTGATCCTAGGCCAATGAAGGGTGTTGGCGCGTCCCAACAAAAAAAATGCCAACCAAAGGGCGAAAACCATTTGTATAGTATCTTCTGGTAATTCAAGAAGGGAATGGAAAACCTACCACTTGAGTAAGTGGATAATCGACCCATTATCTTGGTTTTCCCATTGGCATCTTGGAATGCTAGAGGGGATGATGACCATCCTGGAGTCCTCCATTTTTTTGGAGAAACAATTGTATTTTATGGATTTTTATGGTATTTTCCCAATCTCCGCTGCTTCAAAATCGTTCTCAACAGTTGGGAAATCACATTAAAAGGTAGGTAAACGGTTAACCTCATCAAAACTGGAACATTTCCTCCTGTTGGTGAAGCCCCACTGAACTCCTCCTCCGCCAGCGTCCGAGAGTCGATTGTGCCAGCAGCTTTTCCAAGACAGACCGAGGGCTGCGGTGCAAAATGTCCTAGTCCGATGATCTCCGATGATTTTTAAAGTTAGGAAACATGGTTGGGAAATGATTGGGAATATGCCTGGAAAATTGAGTGGGAACATGGTTGGAAAATAGTGAGGAACTGGTTGGGAAATGATTGGAAAAATTGTTTCGAAATGATTGGAAAAATCATTGGGAAAAGGGACGATGGCTCGGAAATGAGCGGGAAATGATTGCTAACCGATCGGAAGATGGTTGGAACATGTTGTATAAACAATTTTTAAACGGGGGGTGCATTGGTTACACCACGTTAGTTGGGAAGTCTGTCCTAGGTATATGACTATATGTGATACCATACATTGTATCTCCATACTTAATTTATTCAGGCAACATGTGTATATCTGCATGTGTGTGTTTGTGTGTGTGTGTCCAGTTTCTCCGTTGCACAATGAAAGAAAACAACTACGATACATGGATGTGGAACATGAATGAACATGACCCAGGCCTTCACCAGGTGCTCCGGCACGAAGCCCGCCTTGAAGGCCATCACTCGAGGCGAGGCCGCAGCCTCGACAACGATGTCCTGTCGTTGAATAAGTTGTTTGTTCTTCTCGGGGGTTACTATGATGAGATAAAATGCGCAGAAGTGAAGACATGGAATACACCAAAGCCTAAATGAACCCATAATATTGGCCATGCCTAGGGGGAGTCGTAGTCGTAGTCCTCCTCGTCGTCGTCAAAATAATAGTAGTAATAGTAGCAATAGCAGTGGTAGTGGTAGTGGTAGTAGCAGCAGCAGTAGCAGTAGGAGAAGCAGGAGTAGTAGTAGCAGTAGTAGTCGTAGTAGTAGTAGTACTAGTAGTAGTAGTAGTAGTAGTAGTACTAGTAGTAGTAGTAGTAGTAGTCGTAGTAGTCGTAGTAGTCGTAGTAGTCGTAGTCGTAGTCGTAGTAGTAGTGACGTAGACGTAGTGGCAGTGGCAGTGGTAGTGGTAGTGGTAGTAGTCGTAGTAGTCGTAGTAGTCGTAGTAGTCGTAGTAGTCGTAGTAGTCGTAGTAGTCGTAGTAGTAGTAGTGGTGACGGTAGTAGTAGTAGTGACGGTGGTAGTAGTAGTGACGGTGGTAGTAGTAGTGACGGTGGTAGTAGTAGTAGTAGTAGTAGTAGTAGTAGTAGTGACGTGGTGGTGGTGGTAGTAGTAGTGGTAGTAGTAGTCGTAGTAGTCGTAGTAGTCGTAGTAGTCGTAGTCGTAGTCGTAGTAGTAGTGACGTAGACGTAGTGGTAGTGGTAGTGGTAGTGGTAGAGGTAGTGGTAGTGGTAGTGGTAGTGATAGTCGTAGTAGTAGTAGTAGTAGTAGTAGTAGTGGTAGTGGTAGTAGTGGTAGTAGTGGTAGTAGTAGTGGTGACGGTGGTAGTAGTAGTGACGGTGGTAGTAGTAGTGACGGTGGTAGTAGTAGTGACGGTGGTAGTAGTAGTGACGGTGGTAGTAGTAGTAGTAGTAGTAGTAGTAGTGACGTGGTGGTAGTAGTAGTAGTAGTAGTGACGTGGTGGTGGTGGTAGTAGTAGTGGTAGTAGAAGTAGTAGTAGTAGTAGGAGTTGGAGTAGGAGTAGGAGTGGGAGTAATTAGTTGTAGTAGTAAGAGTAGTAAGAGTAGTAAGAGTAGCAAGAGTAGTAAGAGCGTAAAAGTAGTAAGGGTAGGAGTAGAAGTCGCAGTAGCATAGCAATAGCAGTAGCAGTAGCAGTAGCAGTTGTTGTTGTTCTTGTTCTTGTTCTTCTTCTTCTTTTACTGATGTTTGGGCGTTAAGCAACTCACCACTTCGCTGGTCTTACAGATTATCCCAAACAATGGCATACATGGGCAACCCCAACAATAAAGAACATTGTTTTTTCTCATTGGGCTTGCCACATTTCATAAAAAAGCATTGCATTTACCATCAAAGCCAGATAAATATGATAAATTATATAAAGAAATTACTGTAGAAAAAATCACTAACCTCAAATAGAATAATTTAGGGATATGTTTGGATGGTTACCCCTGCTAACCATCATTCTAGTGAGATCGCAAATGGACCTGGAAACAACTTCCGGGACCTCAGCTTCTAGATTCTAGATACTAGTCGATGGTCTCAACCTATCCCCCCAAGAAAAAGTCCAAAGGCCAATGAACCAGGATGGAAAATTAAAAACAATAGTATATATACACGTGCACGAATAATATAGTAACATACCAAGAGAGAGAGAGAGAGAGAGACAGAGATAATTATATATATATAATATATACAAAAACACACACATATATATATATATGACACCAGCGACTATAGTATGTTGATGCATTCATGACTTCCTGTATGCTACAGAGGTCCCCACACTCTCCTGCGCATCAACGGCTGACCTCAGGGCCAAGACACGAGTCGAGGCTGATTTTGGACGGCGAACACTTCCATTTGATTCCTTTTGTGGGTACATTTACAGTGGTTCTAACCATAGAACCCCCCAAAAAAACATGAAGAGAAAACACGATTAATTATAGCTATTCTCTTACCAGTATCCTACCGTGGCAGTAGATTTCTTTTCAATCCGATTTTTGTGCGCTACATCAGAAAACCATCCGAATCAGAAAGCTTCCTTCCCCGCCTGGGTGGAGGCCGCCAGCGCCTGGCCTCAATCTGAATTGCTGACATAGATTGATGTTTGATGTTTGATTATTGATGATATCTGATGATATTTGATGATGTTCCATGATTTTCCATAATTTTCCATGATTTTTCATGATGTTTGATGATATCTGCCCCCCCCAAAAAAATCTTTGGAACACATCTGGCGCTGTGTCCAGGGCCTAAAGGGGCGCAGAACCCATTGGCCACAGGGCCACGCCTTGTGTTTCTTCGTGGACAGCACGTCCAACTTGGTTTGTACTGGCTGGGGCTCCATGTCCTCAGTGAACAACAACTCCCCCGGTTTGGGTCAAACATGTTCAATCATTGCCAGGCAATTTTCCCAGATTTCCCTGACTTTGGAAAACTTTTGATAGCTTACCATATTTATCCATATTGTGTATATATATATATACATCTAATCTATCAAATCTCTGCAAACAGACCATTGTTTCAGAGCCGCAGCCAAAATCCTCAACAATTTCGACAAAGGCTCTGGATCCTTCAGGATCAAGAGCTCGTGACCACCGTTGCCCTGAAAATCGCCAGCAAAAGGGTCAATTCATAGACTTGCTTGCTATGCACATGTCAATGTGCGCATACCCACACGTACATGATTACATTATTTGTCTTGTCCATACATGTGCAAGCGCATCATGGTGTGTAGACATATATCACTCAGATTTCACAGATGGTACTTGGATGTCGTCTTTCAGTGAGTCAAGGTCTTCAGCCCAGATCTTCCTCAAGCTCAACATGCTCAATGCCCACATCATCCATTATCCATGTGTGACATCGGGCGTATGACTCATGCGCATCACACTCACTAAACTCAGCCAAATGCTTCGAACGGCAAAGATCCTGTCCTCATGCAGCTATATATGAGGTTTCCCAAAATGGGGGTACCCCAAAATCATCCATTTTAGCATATTTTGATTAACCATTTTAGTAGGAGTTACCATTCTTACCATCCATTTTAAGGTAGCCCCAACAGAAACCCACATATGTGGCCATGTGCGCACCATGCCGTAGCCTGCAAGTACAATGAGAGAATTCCCGAGGCGAGCTCCGACTGCCCAGTCCTTAGCTAAGAACTGAGCTGCGCATCTGGAACTGCTCTAGTAAACGGACGATTTGTAAATGATAATGATATATATATATTGTGTGTGTGATATCTATTTTAGTGGTTTCATATCTATACGTATCTATGATTGAATAATATGATTGAATATCTATGTATGATTGATACTAGTAATGACTGCTTATATCTTCTTATCTATGATTGAATATGATTACATATTTATGATTGACTGTGATTACATTGCATCTCCCAATTGTTGCGATGGGACTCCGGAAAAAAATCTGACATTGTGACACTGTCAGAACATACTTTCTCACATCTACTCTCAGCCACGAACCCCATAGATACCTGGTATCCCTTTTGGCTTGGCTATGCTTGGCCACTTGCAATTCCAAGGTTCCAAACATTTTTGATGAGGACCTTCTCCTGGCCATTCTGAGCGAAAAACAACTGACGTGTTTCATCGGGACCCCAGGGCCCAGCCGGCCAACGAGTCCCAAACCCATGGCTGACCATCTCAGGAAAAGGTGTGCTTCGAATTATAGCTTTAAGAGCGACAGGAAACCAAAACTCATCCTTAAAATTGCAGGCTCTGAAATGTCCATCAACGATGACCCATCCCTATTTTTCTGTCGCGCAACCGCCACCAGTTCCCAGGTCCTTAAGAAGTTTGGACAATGGCAGTTCAACGATGGCCTTCTGTCTCCCAAAGTTCACAGCAGCCAGGGCCGTTTCGCCCGTGCCTGCTGGGACAAGCTGATTGGGTTTAAGGACCACCAGTGACAATCTGGTTTTACTCTGAAATGTAAAGGTTTACTGTTGAAGATGTATTTATATATATATATACATATCCTAATAATAATAAATTACTTTACTTCGTGTGATCCCCACCATGACATTTATACATGTTGTTACTCGCAAATCTTCTGGCATTCTATATGACATATCTTCTGGCATTCTATCTGGCATATCTTCTGGCATATGTTCTGGCAGATCTTCTGGCATTCTATCTGGCAAATCTTCTGGCATTCTATCTGGCATATCTTCTGGCATTCTATCTGGAAAATCTTCTGGCATTCTATCTGGAAAATCTTCTGGCATTCTATCTGGCATATCTTCTGGCATTCTATCTGGCAAATCTTCTGGGATTCTATCTGGCAAATCTTCTGGCATTCTATCTGGCATTCTATCTGGCATATGTTCTGGCATCTCTTCTGGCATATCTTCTGGCATTCTATCTGGCATATGTTCTGGCATATCTTCGGGCATTCTATCTAGCATATCTTCTGGCATTCTATCTCGCATATCTTCTGGCATTCTATCTGGCATATCTTATAGCATATGTTCTGGCATATCTTCTAGCATATGTTCTGGCATATCTTCCGGCATTCTATCTGGCAAATCTTCCGGCATTCTATCTGACATATCTTCTGGCATTCTATCTGGCATATCTTCTGGCATTCTATCTGGCATATCTTCTGGCATATGTTCCGGCATATCTTCTGGCATTCTATCTGGCATATCTTCTGGCATTCTATCTGGCAAATCTTCCGGCATTCTATCTGGCAAATATTCTGGCAT
The DNA here is from genome assembly GCA_947184155.2 of Cladocopium goreaui. Classification (NCBI taxonomy): domain Eukaryota; class Dinophyceae; order Suessiales; family Symbiodiniaceae; genus Cladocopium; species Cladocopium goreaui. The sequence goes on from CAMXCT020001123.1 coordinate 26,884, forward strand.
TCTATCCGGCATATCTTCTGGCATTCTATCGGGCATTCTATCTGGCATATCTTCTGGCATATGTTCTGGCATATCTTCTGGCATTCTATCTGGCAAATCTTCTGGCGCTTTATCTGGCATATCTTCTGGCATTCTATCTGGCATATCTTCTGGCATATTCTCTGGCAAATCTTCTGGCATTCTATCTGGCATATCTTGTGGCATTCATTCTATCTGACATTCTATCTGGCATTCTATGTGGCAAATCTTCTGGCATATGTTCTGGCAAACATTCTGGCGCTTTATCTGGCATACCTTCTGGCATTCTGTCTGACATTCTATCTGGCATATCTTCTGGCATTCTATCTGGCATATCTTCTGGCATTCTATCTGGCATATCTTCTGGCATTCTATCTGGCATCTCTTCTGGCCTTCTATCTGGCCGTTGAGGTCCAGCGGTGCACACTGAGCTGGGCAGGTTCCAGGTTGAGGTCCAGCAGTGCACACTGAGCTGGGCAGGTCCCAGGTTGAGGTCCAGCGGTGCACACTGAGCTGGGCAGGTCCCAGGTTGAGGTCCAGCGGTGCACACTGAGCTGGGCAGGTCCCCGGTTGAGGTCCAGCAGTGCACACGGAGCTGGGCAGGTCCCAGGTTGAGGTCCAGCGGTGCACACTGAGCTGGGAAGGTCCCAGGTTGAGGTCCAGCGGTGCACACTGAGCTGGGAAGTTGGCAAAGAGCTTGGCGCAGAGAGTCGGCGAAGAGAGTTGGCAAAGAACTTGGCGAAGAGTTGGCAAGGCGGGAGTGCAGGTGGAAGTTGATGCAGACATGGTCGAGGAGAAACTGGAGGAGGAGACGAGGAAGAGGACAGCTAGTCGAGGAGGAGGAGGAGGAGGAGGATGACGAGGAGGAGGACGAGGACGCGGAGGAAGAGCGCTCTGATAAAATCTAACAACCCTCACCTGGCAGGTGGGGAATAATATAATATATGTAAGAATGATTAATAGAATAGTTAGCTCACACAGTTGCAGGTATGTCTGCCTACCCCACACCCAGTTGTTTGTATATGGTCAGATCAATGGATGGATGGACAGATAGACAGACAAACAAACAACTAGATACCTAGATAGATAGGTGAATGATAGGTGAACAAATATCCAAATATCCATCGAACTCATTTACAACTATGTGACTATGTGTATATTGACATCTTCCCTAATATTACCCATTAAATTAATGAAGTACATTGATGTACTATATATGCGTAGATATGCTAACTAATATGGATAACTACATCCCATCGAGGGGCGCAACTCGTTGACGCCGCGATACTCATGAACTTGGCCCACGCAACTTGGCACTGGCGTTTGGCCTTGGGTCATGGTCTGACTGTCAGACTGGATGACAGTGGGGGGCCATGGATTGGAAACCTCCAAGTGAATTGTAATAAGCCTACATTTATATCATTTATGGTTTAAGGGCAGGAACGTATCCTTTCACATCTTAGGTTTAGGTAGGCAGTGAAAATGGGAGGAAGTGGACATAAGTGGACTTTATATGAGTCTGTAACTTTAGATATTTTAGATGAGTTGTGATATGACTATAGAATACTACGTGTAAATATGTATGCAAAATCACCGAGACACCCTACTGTACATTACATCACTATTGGGCTATTGTTGTTTCTCGTTTGGGCCGGGTGGCTGTGAAATTTCTGTCGACAAGTATATACTATTGTTGGTGGCTCAGTCGGGCTGAAATGTCAGATTTCGGGATGGGGTGCATTCGCCCCACTACAACGCATTTTTGACATGACGCTTTTGACCTTTCCTTCCGCTATTGGGGTTTGTGGGGTGGGGCAATGACGTCCTTTGGCACTTACACTCACGTGATGCGACTTCTCATCTTAACTTGTACTTGTACCATGGGTCTTACGTCACGAATGTATCTTGCTAGAGATGTTCTACGGTACGTCAAGGGGGTTGGGGTAGTACGTCTCATGTTAACCTGTATACATGGGGTCTAACGTCACGGATGTGTTTTGCTAGAGATTTTCTACGTTACGTCATCCATCGGGTTGGGGTAGCACGTTTCATGTTAACTTATATCTTGGATGGAGAAGCGTGTTTTTAAACAAGATAAACCTGCTTTGGTTTTGATATACATGATTATAAATGTTTACTTCTGTTGGGGAATGGTTGGCCATGTGTGTGTGTTTGGAAACCAAGATGAATATGTGATCCTACGATGTATAACTTCCAAAGAACAAAATGATGCCCAAGACGTTTCTTGGCGCGGGTTTACGACCCGACCGGGCGTTGTTGGTCGGTCGGTTGGTTTGCAATCCCTTCCCCCTAATATTAAAACCCCCCAGACATAACTCCACTTTATTAATTGGCTCTCCAAGACTCCAAGTCATATGTATCTACATGTATAAATGTATTCAGAAAATATGTATAATCTATAGAATTGGTTACTTCTGCATCAATGGGACAGCAAATCAGGTTTTGTAGAAATATGTTAAAGTAATAACAGTGAAGGCATTTAAATATCCATGCATTTCAAAATGTATATGTTGGCCCCAATCACAAACAAGACATGCCTATGCGGACTCTTTCGCTAGGTCAGCGGACGAATCGAATCTTGAGCCATCAGTAAGATGGCGGAATTGTCTTTTGGTCAATTGATATGATGTCATCCTTAGTCATGATTCCACAGTCCCCCCAACTGTTGTTGACCAAAAGCTGACAAAAAAGTTGCTCTACATTCGCTTCGTACTCTGCTTGCAGCCTCTTGTGACTGGCAGAGTGGCTCCTACGGCGGAAAGCTACGTCACTTTTGCGCTGGTCCATCTCCTCTTTGACATCCACCAAGGAGAGCCATCCGCTCTTCAGGAACTGGTTCAGCGCATCATTGCCTCGTGCAGGATCAAGCTTAGTCAAAGGATCTACTACCATTTTCTGATGAGGAACCCACCGCACCATAGATTTTGTTGATTGCAGATCTCTGAGCACTATTGCTAGTTCCAAAGCACTTTTGCGATCTTGTTTGCCGCTAGGATTTTCTCTAAGAAGACAATCAAAAAGAGACTTCGCATCTGTCACTGAGCACTGCTGTTGACGTCCTCCTAAACTGCACTGGCCTCGGAGAACTATCATGTGAGGGCTGAGTGAGTTGCGCCAGCAGCTCAGTTGGACATCATGGTGCACTGCATCTCGGTACATCACCTGGAGCCAATCTACTTCGTTCACTCCTTGCAGCATGGCCTGAGTCTCTCCGCCAAACGTGCTGAAGACCTTGCGTTTCAGTTTGGAGGAGCGCCAGGTGATTGGTGATGCCCTGACGCGTTGTTTGCCTTCTGGGAGAGTCTCTGCTGCCAAAACAATCCATGCGCCTTGGGTCGCATCGGCTGGAAGCCCTTCGTCATCCAGAAGATCACTGCCTTTCGTGTTGATCCCGCCAGCGTCTGAGATGGCGATGAAGCACATGGTGTGAGGATCAAATTTCCAGAGCTTAAGAGTTCTGTCTGCTGTTGATCGTAGATAGTTGACAAACTTGTTTGCTATACCTACGTCTTCAATGGTTGCATTTGGCAAACGGCTCGCCATGATGGATGCTAGACCAGCTGCCTCAGGTCTGGTCTCGCGTCCCAACCAGTTGAACTTGAAGGTCAAGGATCGCAGAGCGTTGAACTCTTCAGCCGTCAGCTGGGAGTTCTTCTGGGTGCGACGCCCCTTCTGTAGAGCTACTGGATGGATTTGCTCGATGATGTACTTGCTCTGATCAACGTAAATGCAGTCTGGTGTGCATTTGATGTGCCTTCCCGCATACTCTGCCTCACTCTCCTCCCACTTGCCAAACTTGAATCTGTTGGTCAGGGACTCTTTGATCGAACCGTAGTGATTCTTCTGAGCGGCAATGATGAAGTCGTCCACTTCGACTAAGATTTGCGCAACGCATTGCCCATGTTCATCAAATTTTGAATACCAACAGGGTTCAACAAGGTTACGCTCAAAACCAAGGTCCTCCACCAGGTATGTTGCCACCGTAGTTCGCCAAGCGGCTGGCGCGTTGTCCAACCCATAGACGGGGACATCAATGGCTATCAATGATCCTGGTGGTAGGTGGAGTCCTTCACAAGGTTCTGCGTATAGAGGACCTCGAGGCCTTCGAAGTGGAAAGGATTGGCAGAAGGCGTTCTTCACGTCTCCGAAGGCAAACTGCATCTGCAGATTAAGCCCAGTCTGCAGAAACATCATGATACCCTCCGCCTGAGGTGTGGGAGCGTATGTTGACAAAGTGCCGGTGTCTGGATCGCAATGACCGTGTAGGCACCACCTCGATTTTGCCTTCCAAGAGTGCAGCTCAGGCTGTGGTTTCTTGCGTCGCACCATCCGAGAACTGATGATGCGATCAGGGAAGCGTTGACGAATCTTGTCTGCTTCCTTCTTCCCAATGACGTGCACGGCCTTGGTGTTGAGGATGGCTTGCCACTCCAGCTTGTCGGCTTCATCAAACATCTTTCGCTCCTCGGTTGACAGATCCTTCAAATTTATTTCTCCTCCTCTTTTTGGAGCGGCTAGTAGCGCCCATCCGCCCTGCCTGTCAGAGCACCAGGTGTCGTCGCCAAGCCTGTAGTTGAAGTAGGTGCCACTCCAGCCCTCGGTACTGAAAGCTTGTTGTCTCTCTTCCTCTTCATCAGAGTCCAGTGTTGGTGGAAGAGGTGGCAAGTCACCTTGGATTGATGGGATGCTTCTCAATAGCCTGGCCACTGGTGTCCCAGGGGCTCTTGTAGTGGAGGTTGAATGAGCTCCTTCAGGTTGCAGAGGAGGTTGGGTTGAGCTGGATGCTCCTGCTCCAATTTCTGAAGACATCTCATCTAATCTGGCTGCCTTCCATGGAGGTTCGGCCACCGGAGAAGTCGACTCCGTTTCGAGAGGCTCTTCAGCTATGGAGTCCATCTGCGATGTTGGCACAGGTGGCTCTGCGGCAGGTTCCTCCACGGAAGATCGCCTTGATGTTGTCAGAGGTTGTTCATGTGTCATAGGAGCCAAGCCAGGAGGTGCCTCAGGAAGTTGATCGATCCAAGGCTGAGACATCTCTCGTCCCAGACCAGGTGGTACTGGTTCAACTGGCTGTGGCATCTGTTGAGGTGCTGCTTCGCTTGTTCCGGGGCTTCTGCTGAACTTGGAGGCAACTGCAAAGCTGGATCCTGCGCAATCTCCACGCCGTCTTCAACTCGTTGAACAGGATTGAGTTCATGTTGAGGTGGTGGTGGTCCCTCACTGGCCACGTCAACTGCTCCAGCGTGGGTTCCAGAAATCACCTGCCTAAGAAGTTCTGCAAGCCCTGGATCTGACATCAGATCTCTGCCAAGTACTTCGCTTGGTAGAGCAGCTCGAAGTTGAGAGGCAGAGCATCTCCACAGTCGGGTTCTCATTCCCACGTAGACTGTGTCGTTGTTTGTCATCACCACTATGCCTGGACCTACCCATCTGTCTCTAAGATGAAGATCTTGTGACTGGCGGGCACGACGAAACACATAGACCCATTGGCCTACAGACCAGTGGCGATTGGGGTGGTGAGCTGCTTTCTGGGCATGTATGATCGCCTCACGGCTGGACTGCTCCATGGCACATTGACGTCCACGTTCTCTGACGGCATGACGTCGCCGATACTCACCTGCTGCTTCATCGACTTCACCTGGGTCTTCGAAGGCGTCTCGCAGGCCATGGTTGCCCAGTTCGTCCTCAGAGAGAAGTTCACCAGGAACTCGTGGAAGTTCACCAAATACCAGTTGAGCTGGTGTGTAGCCTCCCTTGGACAGCCATCTATTCTTGGTAGCCGTCAAAGAGGATAGGAACTCATCTAGCTCAGGAAGATTGGTGAAAACACAGCGTCCACCATGAATCTCAGAATCCAACCTGTTTTTCAACCAACCGCCATGACGCTCCCCCTTTCCGTTCTCCCACGGGCATTCTGGATGAATCACGTGCTGATACACCCCGTAGAGCTCTAGACCTCGCTCGAACATGGACTTGAACTCATTGCCTGAGTCGCAGATGATCACTTGGGGCATGCCGAAGTATCGGACCCAACTCTCCAAGAAGACTCTCCAGGCTGTGGAAGATGTGGGTGTGCCTCCATGGGATCCGTCAGGTACTGGAGCTCGTACAGCAACTTGATAGGAGGTTCCCACGCAGACCATATTGAATATGGGGATCTGCTTTTCCTGGAATCTGATGTACAGGAAATCCACGCTGAGAATCTTGTTGAAACTGAACGTGCGTGGCAGTTGAGCTCTGCGACGGGCATCAGTCTTCTGCTTGAGGTCACAGTCCTCGCACTGGAACTCGTCTCTGACGAATCGGAGAACTTGAGGGAGGGCTCCAGCAGCCTTAAAGGCTCTGAGCATTCTGTGACGGTCAGAATGACCGGTGTTGACGTGGACCTTCCGCACCAGGCGCTTCTGCGAGTCAGTCAGCTGAGGCAGAGGCAGCCTGCTGTCTTCTCTGGCTTCAATTGGCGTTGTGATCTCCTCTTCCTCTTCTTCCTCGCCGAAGAAACTTTGAAGAGTCTTCTCACTGTCCTTGTAGGTCTCGCTCTGGCTCAAGGGCTGCATGAAACTCGGAGCGATCATGCCAGAAACGATGTGCTCAGTGCTGAGAACTATAGCTCGACATAGGTCAGGCGGATATTCCTGTGCTTTCTTGGTGTAGTTGCCTTCCAGGTGAAGGTGTTCGTGGTCTCCAGAGCATTGGGCTTGCAGGAGAAGGTACGCAAGCCATGGATTGCTGGTCGCAATCTTAGTGCTCTTTCTCGAGAGACGATCTGAGCCTTCTTGCACTCGTAGTCCAAAGGCGCACTGGTCAAAGGTCATCAAGGCCACATCATCCCTTGCCAAGAGCTTCTGAGTTTGCGGAAGCTCCCAGGTTTCTGCTCCCTGAGGATGCTCCAGGCCGAAGTGAAGGCCATCAGCTAGTTGATCTCGAGCGGCTTCCAACGAGAAGTTCCATTGAAGATGCCCTTCTTCGAGGTCTCTCTTGAGCGTCTGCTCACTCATATGCCTTCTGTTCAAGTGCCGCCACTGAGTGAACGCGCGACACTCGGGCGAGGCCATCAACATGCGAGGTTTCCGGTCTTTTCTGAACTTCCTGAACTTGACCCTGTGAGCCTTCTTGCGGACATCCCAACCGTGCTTCAGGTCAAAGATCTGAGAGGTGTCTACCCGCAAGCCGCGATCACGAGCTATGGGAGTGACTCGAGGAGGTGAAAAGAGCTCCACAAAATCCAGCTTGCTCTGGCCTGAAACATCGGTGGCTCTGCGTGCCAGCCAGGTCAGATTTTTGTGGCTGTGATCTTCGTCATGCTGTCGAACTTTCTGCTCGCAGCAGTCATCTTCATCCCCTATCTCTTGACGCCAAACACTTGCCTTGAAGGCCCAAAATGGGCCCTGTTCTGAAAAATCACCATGTTCATCAAAAACTGCAATGTTGGAGTCATTGTCTGCCAGCTGAAGCACGCTCAGTAGTGAGGTCGGCAGACCCCAACAACGAGCCCGCACTGATCTCGGCTTTGCAAAAGTTGCTGCCCCTTGTGTTCGTGGTCCATCCTCTAAACACACTCCCGTGTCTAGATCATACATTTGGAGCCACAAAAGTTGCCATCCATCACTGAAAGAGAACATGATCTCCGTGACGTCATTCACCAGGGCCTCCTTGCACTGGATGTAGGAGGGCAGCCACTTGGGTCTCACTGGTTTGCATGAGGAGACAGACTCGGTGCCGTGAACCGCACCACCTGCACACTGATAGGATGCTGCACATTCTTTAAGACCATGACATAAGCTACCACCTGGACATTCTGTTGAGTCAGGACATACCTTTGCGCTATGACATTCGATGGCATCTTGACATTCCTGGAAGCCAGGACATACTGGAGAAACATGACATAGGCTGTCGCCTGGACATTCTGTTGGGTCAGGACATACCTTAGCGCTATGGCATCCGATGGCATCTTGACATTCCTGAAAACCATGACATACTTGACGCCAATGAGAGAGCTCTCCACAGTCTTCAAAAGGTTCAGGCCGCAGTGATTTCGGACAATGGCGAAAGACCACTGCGTTCTCATCCAGATTGTGCTGCAGCAAGAGCTTCTGCAGCTCTGTCGAACATTGAGACCAGGATACCATAGAAGCCACCGACATAGAGCTCGACAGCAACATCCAGGTGGGCCATCTCACCCCTCGGCCTCCGGCGAGCTGTTTGGGTTCTCCATCACCGCGTCCCAAGACTGCGTGGCCGTTGGAGACACTGGCTGCTGCGTTGCATTCATCATGATCAGCTGGCTTTGGCCTCGCGCAAGCTCCTGCAGAGAGCTGCTGATCTGGGTCAGAACCTGGCCCAGCTGTGTGTTCTGGACCTGCATGCTCCCCATCGCTTCTTCCACAATGCGGCTTGTGGCTGATGCTGCCGCCGGGGTAGGAGGTCGAGCCTTCCCCTTTGGTGCGCTCATGGTTGTTGATCTCTTTGATGTGTAGGTGATCCGAGCTTGGCATTTCCCGCAAGTTGTCCAGTCTGCGTACTGGTTGGAGCGGGATGTCAACGTTGCCGTGGGATGCAAACACTTCCCCGGCTGCTGGTTGTCCATGAGGAGAAACTTCATGCGTTGTGATGCCGGGCTTTTCGTCCGGGTTTCGGTCAATGCCAACCTCTTGTAGTTGATGCGGTTCTCCTCCAGACGATTTCCCATGCTGTCCATCAACTTCTTCCATCTTCCGGTGGCTGGCATGCCGCTCTCGAGAAGCGACGTCATGGCAGCGTCTAGGACAGCTCAAAGCGAATTGAGTTGAGCAGTTGCTCGAAATGGTGCCCATCGGCCGGATAGTTGTTGGGCCAAGAGGCTGCGCACATTCGCGACGCTCATGCTCATGTTGATCAGATCCATGATGGCATTGATGTGGTTCCTTCTCAAATGAACTAGCTGAACTCAAAAGCACTCTGGAAAAATCATGTTGTGGTGAAATTTTGCTAAAATTGTTGATGTCATTCTGCACGCAAATTTCAAAATCGGCATCAGCACGGCTGTCAGCTGTGACCATGTGAGTGTCTGCAAATTCTTTCATGGCTTTGATGTCACTCTGAAAATAAAGATTGGGCTCATGTTGATGCTGCCCGCTCAAAACGGCAGCTGTTTCTTTTGGATACGCGGAGGAGAGCTTGACATCAAAAGCTCGGTCACACAGCTGGTACTTTTCCTTCAGCTCGGAAGGAACAGGAAAACGCTCGTCATGCTGCCACTGCACCAACTGAATGGTCCTGTGACCGGTGGCCAGTTTCTTCAAAGGCAAAGTGCATTTGAGCCGGTCAAAACGAATGTTGTTGCCAGGCAAATCTATCTTAGACTGCAAAAAATCCAAAAAGCCTACGCTGAGAAGAGGAGGAATGCACCCTTCTAAAATGGTCATCTCCAAAACACCAGGGTGGCCTCCAGGTGAGACCGGAATGAGAACCGTGCCGATGGCCTTGGCAGATCCTCCAATGCCAGAAGGAGTCATCAAAGGAGCCTCCACCCGCACTGCCCTAAGTCCCACTTCTGCGAGACTTTCTTCAAGACGCTTCAAACACTGCACTCCTATGAGGTCTTGAGTGGCCCCGATGTCAATGATGGCCTCGTTCGATGAGAAGGTCAGGAAGTTCCAACTCGCCTCAAACGCCTCAGAGAACTGGCCAAAACACCTGCCAGAGAGAAACGAGAATGCTGCATGTGATGCCGAGGATGAATTTCCGGTATAGGAGAAGGCTGTGAGTGCCACCTTCTTGGAGTCCTTTGACCCTGCGGTGCAATCCTCGGCCCAGTGGCCCTTCTTCAAACAAATGCGACACCGGGAGATCTTCTTCAATTGCTCTCGATTCATCTGGGATCTCCTCGGTCTATTCCCTGTCCCATGAGGCTTCTGCTGGTCAGCCCCTTTGGTGAAGCTGTCACGCTCCTTCTTCAAAGTTGCCTTGAACTCCTTGTTTTGCTTCCAAGTGCGTCGCTTGGTCCTCCTTTCTCTCACGTCCAGTACCGCATAGACTTGGTTGATCTGGTCCTCAGTGAGATCCAGGGGTTCCAACTCCTGGATGATGTCGTCCTCCGCGGACTCTTCTTCGTCCTCTTCCTCGGGATCAAAGAGCTCGTCAGGAGCGGAGGCATAGTTCTCGGAGAGCTCAGGCTGAACAAAGCCGGAGATTCGATCAGAGCGAACGTCCAACCTGCCCAAAGCTCGTGCTACTGCATTGGGATCCTGGTCTTGCCCCGCCAGAAGAGACATCAGGTTCTGCTGGTTCTGCTCATTCAGCCCCGCACCCTCTTTCAGCATGACTGCCTTGAACTCGTCAGGGATGATGACGCCGTAGGAGGATGCATGAGAAAAATCTCTGAGTCTTCGCACTGAGTATTGGGCAAGAGTTTCGTCGCGGCGACGATGGGTTTCTACTATGGCTGCCTTAAAGGCTCTTCTCTTCTCATCATCTTCTCGCACGCCTGCCTTGTTGTTGATGATCTCGATGATGACTTCGAGATAGGCTGAGGAGGCAAGAACTGCCTCTGGGAGATGCTCAAAGTCCGGCTGCAGCTCCCAGCCCAAGGCCCTCAAAACCTTCTCGGACCTTTTCGTCACTGGGATGTCGGAGTTCTTGTTCCAACGCTGAATGGCTTGAATCCAAAAACGTCGATGAGACCAGCCCGGCCAAGACGGCGGGTCGCTGAACTCGCCCTTGTAGCCAGTGTTGCTCCACGGTCCGGTCTCTTGCCAGCTGGAGTTTCTCCACGCTGTGGTGGACCAGTCATGGTCGCGCCTCCCTGAGTCATTCCACCACCAGCTATCCCAGTTCCAGTTTTTTCCCCATGAATGATCACCGCCGGCTGCTGACGCAGTCGCCTCATTCACATGTGAAACTGGTGGTCCAGGAGAGGCAGAGAATGTTGCCTGCTGGTTCATTGTCATCCCTCGTGAAGCCGTAGGAGCCGTCAAGGAAGTAGAGCTAGCTTGAGGAGTAGTGTGCGCAGTCCAATGATCTGCACTGGTCTGCGCCGTTCCTGGTGATGCTGTGGTAGGATTCTGCGGCGTAGCGCTCGTCAGTGAGGTGACGGATGTCGTCGCCATGTGATCGGTCGAAGCACCTGCCGTGTTACCTATCCACGGATCATTTGCCTGCAGAGGATCCACCTGCGGCACAGTGTCCTGATTCATTCCAGCATTCTGAGAGTTATCATCAGTCCACCAACCCTGATTGGATTCCCCAGCATGTTGATTCCACTCACTCCATCCGGGATTCTCATACGCCCCGCTGCTAGGATTAGTCGCTTCATGCTGTGAGGATTGAAAGGGCCCTGATCCACTATCCATGGCTCCGGGTACCAACTGTTGGCCCCAATCACAAACAAGACATGCCTATGCGGACTCTTTCGCTAGGTCAGCGGACGAATCGAATCTTGAGCCATCAGTAAGATGGCGGAATTGTCTTTTGGTCAATTGATATGATGTCATCCTTAGTCATGATTCCACAGTATATCTAAATGTATATATATATATTATACACATATGATATTGCATGTGTATATATAATATAATCATATAATAAATTATATATACTTGTTTCAATACCCAGCCCAAGAGCCACAGGATTTATCAATGCTAACCCCGGATTGATGAGACCCTGGTTTATGAATTGGGGAGTACTTCCGAAATAGTGATAAATCACGCTTAAAATTGGTACGGTATAATAACCCTTTTTGTCATTGTAAACGGATGGTTTGTTACTCCAGCCATCATTACCCTCTGGTAAACTAACATAACTATTGAAAATCACCATTTTGAATGGGTAAATCAACTATTTCAATTGCTATTTTCAATAGCTATGTATGTTAAATTATCAGAGGGTAACATTCAATATCATTCAACCATGATTTGGGACCCCCCCAAACATCCCACAGGTCTTTTACTCAGCTCCGCAGCCTCGTCGTGGATGAGATCGATGCTCCATGGCTGCCAGCCTGGAAGGCATATTAATATGGAAGTAGATCGATGTGTAACGCATGTTCATATTATTATTGTTATTATCATCATTATCATTGTAATATAAATATAAATATATATATATATATATATATCATATATATACATATATAGCACCATGTCCTTGAGCATTCTGCACTCCCAAAATCACATACTGTGGGGGCACAGTACTCTGACTTGGATGTACCCAAGTTTTGCATGTGGTTATATTCGCCATGGTTGTAGTAATTAATTAAGAACTGGGATCAATTCCAGATACATATATATATATAACCTATATAATATCATATTACAGTAGTAAATTATATAATATCTATATATATATATATGTACAGTATACGGTATCAATCACAGACGAAGTGGGCAGCAATGGGCATCACCGAGCAACGATCTTCATAGCGCAGCTCGTGTGGTCCGGGGACACAGCGACCCTCGTCCAGCCACACGCAGTCCTTGTTGCACCAGTTCCTGGGGCGTTTTGAACTGTATTGTCATAGCTGTCATAGATGCCATTTTTGATCCATGTTGCATCATTTCCCCCATCGGAAGCATCTGAAATTGAGAAATCATGAAACCATTGACTCGATGCAAATGATGCAGCCTCGACCATGTTGGGGATTCATGGCTTCACTGCCAGCGTGCTCGTTCCCATGCCCACACCCTCCTTTTGGGATCATTGGCAACTGCAGTCCTACCATTGCCCTGAGGGCACTCAGCACAGTTCTTTGCCTAGGTATCCAGATTCACCCCTTGACTCATTGAGTCAAGGAAGTGCTCACGAAGCACCATATTGCACGAACGTTTGATAATCTGCCAGGATCTAGTTGAAAACACATCCGAAAAGACATTTTCGACCTTAGAACTAGATTCGAAAACCTGTCCGTGGGAAATATATTTTCCTAGAAATGGCTATTGTGCAATTTTTTCTGGGTTCTATGAGTTCTATAAATATGCAATTTCCGCGTGTATTGCATCGGTGCCTCTGGCAGAATGGCGCGTTTTGCCCAGGTGCCCGATGGTTTCCACAATTCACGTCGGACTTTGCCTCGAGCGCTGCCCATGGCTGCAAGCATGGCAGAGACATGTTATCAAGTTTAGATACCCTCTGGCAATCAAACATGACAAGTGAACGTGCATATTTATCTACATGATTCCACTAGTAAAGTTTTAATATGTTTTAATGGGAAGGAACATCATCTATATGTGTGGAAGATGTTCCATTGCCGAGTTTGCTTACCACCTTGGGTAAGTATGCATGTGTAATATCAAAGAGGGATACAGCACGGTCTAATTGCAAAGGACAGCATGTGCACCGTCAGTGAACATGTTAATCATGTGTGCATACACATAATTACACACATATGTATATAAATAACATCCCCCTCTCTGTGTGTATAATATTATACATTCACACACACACATAGACACACATAATATGCAAATGCAAATAAATATGTTGAGTTCCGCGCCAAGGTGTTGCCCAGCGGTAGGCACAGAGGTGAGGCATCTGCGGCAACGTGAACGGCGCCAAGCGGGGCGAGGTGAATGCTCCGGGTGGCAACTTGCAACCCAAGGCCATCCAAGGCCCAAAAGGATCCAAAAGCCAGTTGCAGTTGCAGCAGGCTGCCGGATTGGTGTTTTCAGATGTATATCAAAGATTATCCAAGTCAATGCCCCTTGGGAAAGAACCTTTCCACAACATGATTCATAATCACCTCCCTACACGCTGTGGACATGAAGAAGCTTACCCATTCCGATCCAGCCCCACCCTGCGCCTGCGTTTTTCGCTTCCCACCTGCAACTGCCTTGGCAATGATCTCGGGTGCTGTTGCTACAAGATGCGCCTCAGCCGTCGCATGCCGTTGGATCTCTTGAAAATCACCTGGTAGCGTCACAGGGGATCCGGAATGAATTGAATGAATTAAACAACCAGTGCCTGCATGTGCCTGGTAAAAGAAACACTCGCACAACTTGCTGATACTATGTAGCTGATACTTTAGTTTGAGGAACCAGTTCTTTTCCACACATGGATTTGGTCCATGATGGGGGCCCTCAATTGCAGCCAAGGCAGCAGTCTTTGGCGAAATGGCCGCCACAGTTGACCTGCAAGTGCTGAATTTTGTGTCTGAAAAAATGGTTCCACAATCCAATGATTCATCAGCATTATCATGGCAATTTGAGTGGAAAGACCATTATCGGACACACCCATTTACACTACAGTCGCCGCGCAACTGACTAGCTGCATAGCTCTGGTTAATCCAAAAACCCACAGTGAGGAGCCACATCGATCCCTGGAGACCGACACTCTGGGCGTCACCCAGCCAAGGCACACCCTTTATGGGCCAAATCACGCGAAAGTCTGGAGATCCATCGGCCTTGCTACCTGCGTATCCGGATCTTGGCAATCTAGCTCGAGTGTTCGTCCTCTTCCAAAAGAGCTATGTCGAAGCCCCGCAACGTACTTAGTGACATATACAGCATAGAAGCCAAATGATGCCCAACGTGTGTTGGAAACAAGTGATCAAGAGTAGACCCCAGTGATTCAACCATGATCCATTGGGAACCCACCAAAACATACCAAACCCTAGCCTGACTCGAGATCAGGATAGTTGGGGCAGTTCGAAAAGACCACCTGTCCTGCGGATGTGCCAACTCGGTGCCCCGACAAACCCTCCACTAAACCAACTTGGCCATGGAAAATCCATGTTTTCTGGGAAGGAATTTGCGGGGAAAACAAATTCAAATGCAAGAAATCTCAGCGAACCTGAGTGTACCACATGGTATAACTGGCAATCTATTAGCCAGATTGGGGTGATCAAAGCTCCTGCAGTGAAGGCCGGGTCTTGGTTGATTCGAATCGCCTCAGAGTTACCTTGGCACAGTGATGCTGAAGTCGATGTCTGGATGCTTAAAATGCCCATGGTTCAAAGTCAAACCGGATGTCCCATGATGAAATGATGTTCATTATGCAAACACTAACACACACATACATATAGACATAATCATGTATATATATATACATATCATACTTATGTTTTCAATATATATATATATATTGATAAATCAATACATAAATAAATAAACAAATAAACATAATATATATATATTAATATCGCACAATGTTTTAAACAAACACATTTCTGATGTCAACCATGTTCAATCAACATTTGAGGTGCAGAACCTGTCAGGACCATTCGATGGCAATTGAGTGGAGGTCGTGGTAGGGAGATATGGGGCACTAAGTGCAATCCAAAGGGCTGTAGGTCTCCTCAGTTTCTTGTCACCCATTCTGTTTTTCACACTACCCGGAGCAACTTCTTTGTGGCCATCACAAATACTGAAATAAAGGTCTTCAAAATATCCTTGTGCATGTGTATATATATATATAAGATTATATAAGTGTATACATATATATATAAGTGTACAGTATATATATATATAAGTGTACATACATATATATATATATATACAATTATATACATAAGTGTGTGTGTGTGTGTGCTCATACCTTACCATATCAATTCTCAAACGGAACTCTCTGCTGAAACCCCAGAGCCTCTTGCCGTTCCACCCATCTTGCGCAACTGACCAGCTGCAGGGCATTTTTGGGTTTCAGGATCATCAACTGCCTTTTCAATCTTTTCAATATTTTCACCTTTAAAAAAAACTTGGCTGATGGGTTGAACTTGGAAAAGATGAAACCACCGGCCAGGACAATTATGACAATTCAGTAATCGTCCAATTGTTGCGGGGGCCAACGAAGAGAAAGAACAACTGATTGGCAGTTCATGGCAATTCAACATCGCTCAAAAAAAACAAAAGTTGAACAAAATGAAACCATACGAAACCAATCGAACAAGTGTGGCTCTTGCAACACCAACCATATCCGTTGGCAATTCCCGTGTCCTTTGGCGAACCCCACCATTGCTGGTTGCAATCAATTCCACACCCAGAGTCCACATCGTAGTCGGTGATTTTCACCACATTGACGCCCAACATCAGAGGCGCTGACATGACAGCCTCGGTGATGTGAAGCAGAAAGTTGGGGCCTTCCATCGCATTGCATCTTTATAAAACGAATCACTCACAGTAGATGAATTGGTAGATTGAAGTAATGCAAAAGGTCACTAAATCAATATAATCAATCTAACTCAACTGGACGAATGGAATGTTCAGAATTTGCTTTGGTTTGGGATGAAGTGCTGTGAGATGCGAGGCTTGGCGTTTTTAACTGAGGTCCCAACCCACAAGGAGAACTGAGCTCGTGATTGCGCCTCACACGAAGGCCGAGGCTGAGGCATGTCGTGGCAAAAGTTCATACTATATATATATATTGATCTAAATTGTATATCTTGATCATCAGATGATCATCACAGATCATCACACTTAGAGCACCAGGCTGCGATCATGGGTCATCGCCAAGTAGCAGGAGTCAGAACTAACTTCGCCCCAGCACTGCTGCCAATGAGCATATCAGGATCCTGACAAGGCGGAAATCGAAGAATCACTGGGTTAGAGGGAACTTTATTGGTGACCTACAGGAAACCCATTGATTTTTGCCGTTCAAATATGTCCAACATTGTCCAACTATATTTTTTTTGTCCGAGCGGACGGTTTTCTTCCTGGGAGTTCCCTAAAGAATCGTTCAATCGATTTTGGACTCAAGAATCAGAATTGACGCGGCAGAAGGTGGGGATGGTATGGTTATGGTCAACAAGTTTCAACAGCAGCATGATCAGCAGCTGCGGCAGCAGCAGCAGCAGCAGCAGCAGCAGCATCGTCATCATGTTCATCAATGACTATTAATTATCCACCAAACAAACAAACAAATCATCAACGTCACCAAAGATCGAATCAATTCCGAAACATGATTTAAATAGGAAAACGTGGACACAAAACATCACAAAACATACATTCACCAAACCAACATCCTAACCGTACGGAACAGCACCTGCCACCATGGCCCTCTGCAAGATTGTGCACGTGGTTCACTGCAGCCATGACTCGTTCCATCCATGTGGACCATGATGTTTCAGCAGCTTCTCCATGACTCTCGTCGCTTCGTAGACCTAGGTATTCTAGGTTGATGAGACCGGTTGAAGCGGTTGATGCGGGTGAAACTGACTTAATGCCATGGGCGTTCAGTATGTATATCTATATCATATATATATATATATATGATATTATATATATATCTCTCTCTCTCTCTCTTTCTCTGTGCGCTGAAATTGGATCAAATGTTATGAAACTATGATGAAAATTGATAAAATACCTCCACCCAGCAAGAATTTTACCATCCACATCCACCTAAGTTGTCCACCCCCTTCCAGTTCCGCACATCTGCGGTAACACCTGGGTGGCGGATGTCACGGCTGTCACAAGGGGCTTGACATAAATTGCAGGTCCGAACACTGAAATACAATGAGGCTCCAGGCCTGAGTTTTTTTACCATGCAGGGTCGAAAAAGTAAGGTGCTGAGGTGCTCCAAAATTCTTATGGAATCATGGAACCATTCTGATTCACAAGATCTTGAACCTTGGTCTAGAAATTTAAGACATTAGATGACATTAGTCACATTAGATTCAGCAAGTCATTGCTTTACCAAACCACCGAGCATGGTTCGATACACTTCCTGGGCAATGGATGCACAGCCGCTCTGAAATTTTCACTGCCAGCAGCGCACTTTGCAACGCAACAGAAGGTTTCTATGGACCTTGAGTTTCACCATGTACGGGACACTGTGACACGGCACGTTGGTAAACCCAAGCTATCCAAGACTGTAACATGTTCCTTGAATCGGATGCAGGATCCCCTAAATTTAGCGGGAAAACTGTGTTTGATGTATGAAAATCGATCAACATCGCTTAGGCTAACCAAATGACATATGAAATCTTCGCATCCCAGATCCAGAAGATCTTTGAAATCTGCAAATGGATGCAAATGGGTCCTATCAAGGCCGTCTTAACGAACGCCATATCTTCCAGATGCGGATTGTCAAATCCTTATGACTCTAGTGGCCCTATTGACATGGAGTTCCCCGGTTTCTTTTGTCCATCGTAATTATCTGGTCGGGGACAATCTTTTCAAAACGAATCATCGGAATACATGAAATCTTCTGTAGCATAAAAATATATAAAAATTGAATATTTCAAGAGGCATCCCTTCTTTTGCTCTGGGTCTACCCATTCGGTGTCCAATTTCATGAGCGCAACCAGCTTCGCGTGTTCCGCTCGAGACTCAGAAGATCTTCTTGCCCTGAGAGCAGTGTGCCACTTCTGTTGGCCATGCCGCGATCACGAGAAAATTGGAATGTATATCATATATATATATATATTATATATATGTGATACAATATGTGTATGTATATCAATATATAATATAATATATATATAATACGTCTAAATAGCTGTCTGTGTTTGTATGTAACATACTTACGTTAAACTTATGGGTTCTAAATTATAGATTATCTTACATGTAAATGTCTGGAGATGTGATGGCGCGTGTGATCATAAGAACTGCGGTCCCAAAAATTGAGTGGCATCCCGTCCGAAATACAGGCTTGTAGATGTACCCAATCTGATTACACAGCTCCCTCAATCCATCCTCATCTGATGTGACCCTGGCGCGGCTGTTCTATGCGCTTTTTGAGTATCTATTTTTCAGAATCGAAGGGAAATGTTGACACTTTAACATCGATTAACATCGATGGTAAGAATCAGAGTTGAAATCCATTGATCGAAGATCAGCTTCGAAGCCAATGCCTGGGTCACGAGATGTCACGAGACCATGTTGTAGCCATCCGTCTTTCCTTCCGTGACATACTCCTGAACTGATGGTCATCTCAGGCGGACTGGTCATTTCAAACGACAAACGGCATTCTGTGAGTTGAACAGCGCTCAAGCAAGGGGCTATGTCTTTCATTGTTTTCCTTCATTATACATAATAAATAAATATATATATGTATATATCTGTATATGTTTATCATTGTTTATCATTGTTTATCTATTCCTGTGGTTTCCTGCTTTGAGCCAAAGAATTCTCCAAGATATTCGATGGGATCGGCCCGATGGCCTTATAGACGCTCTGAGGCGTTGTGGTGGCTCGGTTGCGCATTCCATGCGATGCCTGCGGAAAGCGCTTCAGTGGAGGGGCAAAGCCATGGCCAACCAAAACAACAGAAAGTGTCATACAGTGATGATGTGCTATGCTGGTAAATATACTTGTAAATACAATTTTGAATGTACTATGCATATACATATATATGTGTTCCCGAATAGAATTGAAAATGTCAGAAACAAAACACAAGCAACTGCAACGAGCAATCAGCACTTTTGCTATGCAGTTGGCTTGTGCGGCTGGGTTTCTGTCAGATGCCAAACGCATCCATCACAAAACTGATTTCATCTGAAACCCAAGATACAGTGGTGGTGTCACACGTCTAATCCACCCAACCCGCAGGAGCGTTGAGCTCGCGCAAAGGAGAATCCAAAAAAGGGTTGTTAAGGTGGGAAATCACCACTGTCAAAAGAAAGTCAGCCGCGGCCACCTGGCTCCAGTGGACCTTAGGTGGCGTTGTAGTCGGTCTTCCGACGTTTGGAAGTGTTACCCGAAGGTTTAGGGGCAATTGTCTGGTCATCCAGAAGAGCCCACAGAAATTTAAAATGGGAAAAAGCCTCACTCACTGGTAGTTGACGGTCAGGGTGAAATTGGGATGAGTAAGTTCATCGGCCCATCGGTTGTAGT
The DNA here is from genome assembly GCA_947184155.2 of Cladocopium goreaui. Taxonomy (NCBI): domain Eukaryota; class Dinophyceae; order Suessiales; family Symbiodiniaceae; genus Cladocopium; species Cladocopium goreaui. Next base: position 46,665 of record CAMXCT020001123.1, read on the forward strand.
CCCTCTTCATGTGCGAAGGTGCCAATTGAACCCCTGCAGCATGGATCCTGACGATGAGCTGCATAAGGGAAGCCGATGTTGGCATGTGCTTCGTCTTCTGGTTCAAGAGGGCGAAAGTGTTGCCTTGATTATCAGAAATGAGACTGAGTCGAGTGCGGAGCAATGACCTCCCACCCAGAGTCAAAAGGAAGTGGGTCAGAATCAACGTGCCGAACATATCCAGGGCTGCTATGCGCCTTGTTGGGTCTCCGTCTTTGTGAGCCCAAGGGTGGTCTTCAAGGGGGATCTTGTAGGGAAACCACCAGGTTTGTTCCTTGGAAGGGTTTTCAACCCGAAACCCTAAATCATAAACCCTAGAACCACCAGTTGTTCCTTGGGGAAATCCACCACCCGTCCACAGGGGTTGACTTGAAATCTCAACCATGTATTCACCTCAGATAGCACTGTCTTGTGCCAACTCAGGGGACACCCCAGAGCCGCTAAGAAGAGTAGTTTGGATGTATCCTCAGTGGCCGTGTCTGTTCTAAGGAGCCAGCAGAAATCGTCCACAAACACAAAACCCCAGTCAATGTGTGGAAACACCATGTAACATAGTCTGAGGAGTAGTGCCGCCATTCGGCCCCAATAGAGTTGAGCGCTGGCCATTCCATAAGTGCCCACCTTGTTTATCCACCATTCTCCATCAAGATCATCAAGTTGTGCTACCTGGTAGCGCCATTCATCCGATTGGACCTTGATGCGGCGGTGTGCTTTTGAGACATCTGCCTTCAAAAGCGCCCAGGTGGTTTGTTTTTGTGGAGGGTGCCATGCTAGGTCGGTGCAAGACGCTACCGTCCCAGATGTCTTCTCCTTCTTGGTGGTCAGCCAGTGGATGGCTTGGACACAGTCCATCACTGTGGGTGCCGTGGTCTTTTCCACTGTATTTTGTTGAATGTGTGAGTTGGCATGGCCCCAACTCCCATCGTAAATGGTGCGGATTTTGTCTCCTTCATCAATTGCTGCCAGGGGCCCTGGGCAGAGTTCCTCTGGGGTGCATCCGCATCGAAGGGCTGCCTCCTCCTGTGTGAGTGGGCCCTCAACCATACCCATGTCCACCTCTTCCACAAAGGTCTGTCTGACCTGGGATGAGAAGTCCTTGGCCGAAGGATAGTTGTCCCGGCCCATTGGTATGAGAAGATCTTCCCACAGGGGGGATTCTCCTTTGAGCTCTTCTTTTGTTGGCCATATGCCAGGTGACGTCCATGTGGGGGTGGTGACCCCCAAAGGGACCCCTGTGGCAATACTTGTGGGATAGGTTGCATCTGCATCTCCACCAGCTTCCGCTAAGGCTGAGATGAGGTTCAGGTAAAATGGCTGGCCTGGCGCCATCTCCTCTGCAGTCTGGAAGTCGAGCCCAATCCTCTGGGCAATGTTTTGCCGTGTCTCCAGAAGAAGCTCCCTGGAGAACGGGTGTTTCCTGTCACCCCTGTTGATGGACTTTTGGACGTCCTGAGCACACTCCTGCACCAGGTGGCCAATGGGGTCACCAATGTGTTTGAGCTTAGACTGAGGTCTAAGTGGGGGAGGTCTTCTCCCCGCCGAGGGTTTGCCCCCTCCATCACGCAATGGTCTGGTCTTGAACCCAGATTGGACAATAATAGGGTCATCATCCAGAGTCATAGTCTGGGAACCCCATCCTGTTGACATCCCATTGACGGGTGTCCCTTGTCTGGAATGCTCTGGATGATTGCCGCTGCCAGCCCTGCCATAAGGGTGGGCAGATATCTGCTGAGGTCACTAGAGGTCAGCTCTGGTGACCTAGCGTGTTCCGTGTGGTTGCACTGAAGGCCTTGTCAATGATGGAGTGGAAGGTCCGTTGAAAAGGTTGTACTCTTCCGAGCCACTTGTCCAAGTCTGCATTGGTCCAGGTGGATCTTGTGGTGCTGGACCTCTTTTGCCCACTCCTCGTAAACTCTGGTGGCCCATAGCGATGAACATTTTGTGGCGGCCGGTGCCCGGCTACACTCAGCTGGATCACGAGGGTGTTCCAAGAATGAGTGGAAACCTCTGTACTGCCTGGCTTTGGAAGCCAGGGCGGTGATCACCATTTGGCGGAGCAAAAGGATACTGTCCTTGTCTGTGTCCAACTGTTCTTCTAAAGAGTTTGAATCGAGGCCCCATGTCTGAGAGGGGTCACGCCCTCGTACTGGCCTGGGTGCTCCAGGTTTGGGGAACCATCGTAGGATGCTCCATGTTCTGCAGTTGGGGCCGCCCCCCACAAACGTCAACTGGCCCTCCGCGGCGGCGCAGCAGAGAGTTGAGTAGAATACATCATCCATGATGTCGTTTGGCCCTGTTTCTGGTGGCCTCAGGATGTCCACGGCGAGGAGCCTGGGGCCCAGGTCCTGTTGTTGTTGTGTGAGGATGTCATCCAGGGCCCCCCCGTCTCTCGGACCGGTGTAGAGGAGCAGTATGTCTCTACCCTGGAGACCCGCCGTGGGTTGTGTGGTCCATGTAAGGCGTTCCAACAGCCTGTGTGGGACCGATGAAAGCCACGGACAGCGCCCAAGCAGGGCCTGTCCAACCATTGTCTCGGTTGTGTCTTGTGGTCGGCCCACGGCCTCTGGTTGTGGATGTGGTGTGATTGTGCCGTTGTGGCAACGTGGAGGAGGCCCTCCAGGTTCCGTGGTTGCATGGGTGTTGATTGGTGTGGAGTTATCCGTCAACCTTGGTGGATGAACGGTGCAAGACGCTACCGGGTCCACCAGGAGTCAACGGTTGGGGCATTGCTCTGGGTTGTGTTCTGAGGGCGCGGCGTTGCATACCCAACCATTCTTGAGGACCGGACAGTTGTGGGATCGTCCACAATTCCCTGGGCATTTCTTCTTGAGGAAGTGGTCACGACAGTACTGCACTCCCTTAGGTGAGATCTTAGCCCAGTTGGAGGGCCATTCAGAGTCCTTTCCTTTGCCAGATCCCATGGCCCCTTTGGTCTTGCCCCCTTTGGGTGATCCTTTTTGTTTGTTCCACTGTGGCTGAGCTGGCGACACGAAGGCTGACGTCCCTTGGACTTGGCCGGTCGTGTCGGGGAGTCTGGCCCAACTGAGCCTTTGTGTCCTTTCTGCCGTGCCACTGACTCATAGACCCCCCTTGTCCAGAATAGGGTGTCTTGTCGTAGTTGTAACATGGCTTCTTTGAGGCCCATCCCCTCGTAGACCAAGTTGTGGATCTCTCACCACGCGTTTCTCTCTGCATATAGAAGGACTTGTTCACTGGGTGGCGGTCTCCGGTCCGCAATGTCCTTCCCCCAGAACCACCGGTACCAGTCTTCTAAGTCTCCGTGAGTGATGTTCAACTTGGGCATGCTGGGAAAGGAGAGGATGGCCATGAGGAGGTTTGTTCTGAAGACCAGGTGCATGTGCTCCAACTGTCTTCTCGTAGTTGGTAGCTTCCGTGTCTCTTCTTCTTCCTCCTTTTCCCATCCATCGACTGTCACCTTCTTGGATGTCTTGATGGGTCTCTCATCCTGGTCCGGTAGTGCTGAGATGATGTATTTGCTGGCAATCCAGCCAACCTCACCCTGTGCACAAAGCTTGAACTGTTTCTTCAACAGGGCATCCGAGCCTTGGTCTTCCAGCCGTGGAATTGGAAGCTGGACCACCGTCGTCCAGGTCTGGAGGATCTGCCTTCTGTCACAGAGGTGCACCTAGCGAATTGCCAGTTGCGTTGCGGTCTGCATGAGTCCCACTGGGCCCACACGGCCATGGTTCAGTCCACCTGTTCCCAGCAGTTGCTGGGCTTGCCTCACTGTGAGATTCTCATTGCCAAGTGGTTGGTCTTCTCTTGTGTGATAAAGGCCCTTCCACGGTCCGTATGGCGGAATTGGAGGTCTGCTGGTGCATTGTTCCTGGCCTCGGTGATAGTGGACCATCGGTCGGTCAAGTCTTCCACGGAGCGATGCCCATCTGCCGCCATCCGGGCCATGATGAAGTAAGGTATCTCCTTATATACTGTGCTGGGATCGTCTCAGGTAGTGCATCCAGCACCTCAGGCACCGCCGCTATTCTCGAAAATAGGGCAGTGGTGGGTGGGTTTTTCGAGTGCTTAGATCACAAGGGGAGGACTTGAGCCAAAATGGCATAGCCATTTTGGCAACTATATCGTCAACACATTACTTGCTCTCCACAAGTTCCAAGCAAAGAAACAAGTGTTCCCGAATAGAATTGAAAATGTCAGAAACAAAACACAAGCAACTGCAACGAGCAATCAGCACTTTTGCTATGCAGTTGGCTTGTGCGGCTGGGTTTCTGTCAGATGCCAAACGCATCCATCACAAAACTGATTTCATCTGAAACCCAAGATACAGTGGTGGTGTCACACGTCTAATCCACCCACACCGAAGGTCGGGTGACACCACCACGCCAAACCGAAGGATGGAGCCCGACCAAGGGTCAGGACCTCCCCCTCGGTGCCAGAAGCTAACCGCGGAAGGGAGGTCCCCCCAAGGTTGTTTAACGGACTAAGGTCCCTGCAGGCAGCTTCTCATCTTCCGAGGCTGTGTCATTTGCATCATCTGAGAAAAAATCTGAGCTCAGCGCGTCTGAGTCCGAATCTGAGGTGCTAGCTGCTTCAACTTGCATCGTAGTCCCCCCAGTCTGCAGGGAAGTCATGTGCTTTGAAGCACCAGGTGCATTTGGCATACTTATGGGCCTCTTGCCGATAGTCTTCCGGGTTTAGGTCAAGAGCTTTAGATGCCGAGGGTTGCCAGCCACAACCCACCGCCTTCCCATCCTGGTTGAGTAGATGGATGCTCATAAGCCCGGTTGAACGACTAGCTTTTGAGGCACTGACCACTCGGAGGGAGGCCCCCTGCGAGGTAGCCTCCGGGAGGCGTGGTGACCAATTGATCTTCTGCCAACTCCTTGCCGATGAGTCTGGGGAGGCAACTTGTTTCTCGGCCAGGGCCTGGCGCCTGGACTTGGATGGTGGTGATCCGGACTTCTCCGGACTGTCTCTCGGGGTGATGGGTCCAACTCAAGGACCTCTGTGTCCCAGTCCTTGTGATTCAAGTCTATGGGTACTGTCTTGGCTCCCGTAAGGTCAAGCTTCCCCAGCTTGTCGGCAACCTCCGTTGATCAGGGCGAGGGATCAACCCCGTGGAGTCTGAGCTGATCGTGGGAATGAGATAGTCTGGGAATGAGATAGTCCATGTCCTTAAACTTCTCCTGGGCCACAAGTCCGTCCCAAGCCTGTGGCAGGATAGACCACCAGTCCAGCCCTGTGAACGAGTAGAGCGGGGCGATCAAAGGGGCCGGTGGTCTCCTTGAGTTTGCAACCCGTGGGGCTGGTATGTTGGAGGTCATTGACCGGGCGTTGCAGGCCACTTGGAATCTGGTCATTGCACAGATGTAGCGATCCAACATTCTCCCGCAGCGATCGTCTCCAGCGCCACGATGCCCTCCCTTGAGGGGACTTGGGCCTCCCGCTGTGGCTTGATGTTGGTATGTTGATAGATCGTCGAACCGGGCACTGCAGCATGCCACTTGGAATGCCACCATCGCGCAGATGTACTTGTCCATAAGCTGCTTGGGTGAGAGCTTGTCGGTGCCAGTGGTTACCGCAAAGTCCCCCGGCTGCAACCTTTTCCCATGCCAATATGCCCGCTTTGGATGGGGCTGTGCTTTTCGTGGAAATTTAATGTGTGTATCCACAAGTCCCTCCTGGATGGTCTTGCGCTTGGCCTTCAAACGTGCCATGGAGTCCGGGCCAGGGAGACCAAACTTGGATGGGAACCATCGTAGTGTGTTCCACAGCCGTGACCAGCAGAAAGTCCACCAAGGTACTTGTATCAGCTGCCAGGCGCTTTCCCAGGTCGAAGTCGTTGGAAGAAAGCATTGGGGCCAAGGAGCCGCCTGTAGCGAGCATTTCATTGATAAGTTCCTGCACCTGAGCCCCACGAATGGTTCTGCAACCCTCCTTCATACTGAAGACTGCCTTGGCTTGATGTTTGGTGTCTGCACATAGCTTCGGTCCCTTGGCTGTCAGCTCAGAGTCAGAGCAGACTCCCATGCTGGCTTCCATTGAATTCAGGACACTGCTTTCTCGGCTCAGCCTTCTGTCGATTTCAGGCCCTTGGCCCACGGATTTCCACAATGGTGGTGAAGCCCAGTTTCTGGACACTCTCAAAACAGAGGCAGTGGCGGCCATCCTGCCCACCATATAGTTGGGGACTCGCCATGCCGTAGGTGCCACCATTCTCCGTTCACTTGTGCTAGTTGGAAGCGCCAGCCATCTTGTGTGATTTTGATTCTTCTGTGGGCCTTTGAGACGTCTGCGTTGAGTATCGGGTGGCATGCTAGGTCGGTGCCAGAAGCTACCGTCCCAGAGGTTCTCTCCTTCCTGGTGGTCAGCCAGTGGATGGCCTGGACACAGTCCATGACTGTAAGCGCTGGGGTCTCTTCAGCCGTGTTCTGTTGGATGTGGGCATTGGTTCGACCCCAACTGCCATCGTAGATGGTGCTGATCTTGTCACCTTCGTCAATGCAGGGGACCCCGGCAAAGTTCTCGCCAATGGACGCTAGGGGACTTCGGCAAAGTTCCGCACAGTGCAGTCACATTGCTGGGCTGCCTCTCCTGAGGATAAGGGTATTCCACCATGCCTAAGGATGATGTCTTTTACGCAAATGTCTTCTCCCCTTGTTCTGAAAAGTCGCTTGGCTGATGGGGAGTTGTCCCTGCCCACTGGCAGGAGAATCTCTTCCCAGTCTGTCCGCATGTCAACCACGAAGGTCACGGAACACCCAGGCATACTAAGGGCCTATGATGTCCATCGTCTCAGTTCAAAGGTGGCAGCAGGCCACACAAGCTAAAAGGCCACCAGTGCCAACCAAAGCAAGGGATTGGACGTGGTGGAAAACAAACAAGTAGTGCTCAAAAGTAAAGTCGTAGAGGGCATAGGCAGGGTGCTATGCATCATCCAGCAGGTCTGATCAAGAAAACCGCCAAACCAAGTCTTGGGGCCTCGCCCTGGAGTTCAGGTCCAGGTAGGAAATTCCCAAAGGCACACCTGAGGATGCCACGTTCTCGATGTCATCCACATATGCGGCCAGTGCAGTGATCAACTGCAAGTGGAAAGGTTGGCCTCCGCCACCGCTTCTTCCTCATGCATGTTTAACCGGATGGCCTCCGTTAGGGAATGCTGTGTTTGCGTTCCCCCCGGTTGGTGGACTGTTGGACCCCCTGAGCACAGGGCGTTGCCAAGGGAGCTATCAGATGCCCAAGGTTGCCAGTCTTGAGGTTGAGCGCAAAGGTGGTGGCCCGGCCTGGGGATGGTTTCCCATCCCCGAGGTCTGGTCTTGAAGCCCGATTGGACAATGATGGGGCCAACAGCCATGGTCATTGCTTGTGGAAGGGACACCGAGGAGGATCTGTCAGTCCTTTCCCTGTGTGGATATGTGGTGCTCTGGGATCAAACTAGTGCCGATGGCCTGGGCCAGGCCCATCATCATTTCCTCTGGGTACCTGCTAGGGTCTGGTGGTGATTCAGGGTCAAGGCCCCTTGCGCATATACTTCTGTAGTCCAAATAGATGGATGAGCACTTTGTAGCGGCCGGCGGCCGGCACCAGGCTGCAATCCAGTGGGTCCTTTGGGTGTTCCAAAACGGAATGAACCACCTGCTGGCCGCTGGCCTGATGCGCCAGGGCTGTGATTACCATCTGTCTGAGCAGCAGAAGGCTGTCCCTGTCCGTTGTCTCAAGCCGCCAGGCTCTGAGGAAACGCGTCCCCAGAGCACCTGGTTTTGGAAACCATCTGAGAGGACAGTTTGGGCCACCCCCAACAGACTGCCATTGGCCCAGGCAGTGCCACAGAGTTGTGAAAAAGTAAGACATCGTCAAGGAAGTCCTGGTCTCCCTGTCCAACAGGTGTTTGTCCGAAGGAGAATGACTACGGTGCCAGATGCTACCGGGCCACAATCCCCCATAGCAATTCCTGGCAAAATCCCTACCTCAGGCAGGCTGGACTCTGGCTGCAGCCAACTCATTGATCTTCCGGAGGCCCTCCAAATCCGGATTGCTCAGTCCGAGTCAAGTTGTTCTTCTAGAGAATTTGTCTCAAGCCGCCGAGCTCTGAGGAAGTGCGTCCCCAGAGCACCTGGTTTTGGAAACCATCTGAGAGGACAGTTTGGGCCACCCCCAACAGACTGCCATTGGCCCAGGCAGCGACACAGAGTTGTGAAAATAAGACATCGTCAAGGAAGTCCTAGTCTCCCTGTCAAATAGGTGTTTGTCCGAAGGAGAATGACAACGGTGCCAGATGCTACCGGGCCACAATCCCCCGTAGCAATTCCTCACAAAATCCCTACCCCAGGCAGGCTGGACTCTGGCTGCAGCCAACTCATTGGTCTTCCGGAGGCCCTCCAAATCCGGATTGCTCAGTCCGAGTCAAGTTGTTCTTCTAGAGAATTTGTCTCAAGCCGCCGGGCTCTGAGGAAGTGCGTCCCCAGAGCACCTGGTTTTGGAAACCATCTGAGAGGACAGTTTGGGCCACCCCCAACAAACTGCCATTGGCCCCGGCAGTGACACAGAGTTGTGAAAATAAGGCATCGTCAAGGATGTCCTGGTCTCCCTCTTTGTTTGACGTTTGATGTCAATTGCCAGAACCTTGTGCTCCACATTGGGCCGTATACGGGCAAGGACCTGGTCCAGTGCCCCTGTGTCCTGACAGGTCCTGTGGGCCCATGTACAGGGGCAGCAAGAACAACCCCTGCAGCGCGGCAGTGGGTTCCCTAATCAATACCAGTCACTCCAGAAGCCTGGAATCCACGAGCGACCACCTGTGCGAGGAGGCCCCCCGTGCTGTCCTGTGAAAATCTTCTCGTGGTGATGGTCCGTCAGGTGGGGAGCGCCCCCGAGCTGAGGCCTTGTTTGTACTCACTTCCTCCCGTCTGTAATGGCCTAGCCTAGTATTAAAGCCCGATTCCGTCAGGCGACAGGGTGGCAAAGTGCCAATCCACTGACATCTCACAGTTGGAAGTGTCAAATAAACATGGCGGCACGTCAACAAACATGCCAATCTGACCTGAAAGCTCACAGTTTCACGCACTGTCATATAGACATGGCGGCACACCAACAAACATGCCAATCAGACCTGACAGTGCGAAGTTCAGGTTGAAAAACATGCCATACGAACCCTGCAGAAAAACTGCAAACATGCCGATCCCCCCTAAGAGTCTACTGTTTGGAACATGTCAAATAAACATGGCGGCACACCAGCAAACATGCCAATCTGAACTGACAGTTCGAAGCTATGTTTGGAACTCATCACAATACAGGGGGGAGACCGCAAACAAGCCGGTCTAACCTGACAGGTCCCAGGTTGAGCAAGGCATCTCCACATGGCGGCATGCCCACAAACATGCCAATATCTGACCTGACAGCTGAAGTTAAGTCTTAAAAACAAGCCGTAAGAACATGGCAGCAGTACTGCACGCATGCCAATCCAAATTCAGCCAGACTGCAAACATGCCGATCCAACCTGCCAGCGCACACAGTTTGGAGCATGTCATCATATACTGTAAGCATGGCGGCACACCAGCAAACATGCCAATTGGAGCTGACAGTTCGAGTTGAGTACGGCATATAAACACGGCGGCATGCCCACAAACATGCCAATCTGACTTGCATCAGGGACTCCTCACTCTTGATAGGTAGCTTGTCTTGAGGAACCCAAAATCCAATTGCTCCGGGCCAGCGCCAGAGACTGCTGCCAGTGGGGGGCGACCCAAGTCTCCCACTTCCACAAAGCCAGAATCCTTAGTGACCTTAGCATCTGCCAACACCCCAGTTGGTCCAGCCTCAGTGAGCCTTAGTTGCCAGTTCTGTCCTTCCACTGCGATGACCGAGAGCGGGGTGGAGCTCAGGTCAATGGGAGAAGAGCCCTTGCAAAGAAGACACTTGGGAAAAGTTCCCCATGGTGCATTACAATCAGAGCAAACCAGTTTTGGGGCTGCCCCCGGGTCCTCCTCTTGCAACTGTGTCATGGAACCACCTCGTTGGACTGTGTGGCACACCTTCAGCAGCTCGTTGTGCTTCGCAGCCCGTTTGGCGATGCAGTAGACCTCCAAGGTCTTCGCCATTCAACAAAGATTCCCAGCCTTCAATGGTGAAGGTGTTTGTGCTCTGGTCCACCTGGGTTGTCAGCGTCTCCTTCTCAAGAGTCCGCATGGTCGCCATGGAGGCTTGTTCTGCCGATTGAACGAAACCTGGGGGGGCTTTGGCGCCAGAAGCTGCCACACTCACCTCAGGCTTTGGCTCCAGTCCCAGCTCTGCCATCACCTTCTCCGTCTCTTTAAGCTGGTTGGCCAGGGTCTCCTTGGTGATGGCTGGGTCAGGGTCACATTCAAACTCCATCTCAACTTCGGCCGGTGCAGCCTCAGTTGTTGGAAGGTTAAGTAGCATGTAGTCCTCCCCTTCAGCCACGTCCGTTCCCACCAAAGAAAAGAAGCAACAGTGCCCGTCTCACTCGCCATTGAGCTCGAAGACGCCATAGTCGAATGGAAAACGGATTTTTCGAGTGCTTAGATCACAAGGGGAGGACTTGAGCCAAAATGGCATAGCCATTTTGGCAACTATATCGTCAACACATTACTTGCTCTCCACAAGTTCCAAGCAAAGAAACAAATATACATATTCTATATTGATTTATCCATCTAGTGCAATGTATCCATTCAGTATTTGCAAATACGTATGCATCTATATATATGTATGTATGTATGTATGTATGTATGTATGTATGTATGTATGTATGTATGTATGTATGTATGTATGTATGTATGTATGTATGTATGTATTGCATACATTCAAAAAATGATTTTATATATATATATATATAAATAATAACAATAACAATAATAATATTAATAATATATATATATATGTAGATGCATACGTATTTGCAAATACTGAATGGATACATATAATAATAGTATTTCTCTATTTATTAAACATATATGTATATATAAACTGTGCCCATTTAATGGTCATTTGTACTGTAATATGACCAGCTGCGTCCACCACAATCGATGCATCCACCATTGCATATCCCGACGCTTGGGCACATGAAATTCTGGGAAATTCGCATGGCCTTGCAGTTAAAGCTTGACGCGAAGCATTTCTGGTCCTTGGAGCTCTAGGACTCTAGGAGACTTGGAGCAAAGCTGGGCGATGAGGGGCCTGTCCAAAATTTGTATATGAACCCCCCAGCGATTGCAAATGTTATCAAATTATCACAAAAATGATGATCAATCATCAGGTTTGGGGGGTTCACTATTTTCCAGACGAACCCATACAAGATTTCTGGGTGTGAGGGGTGTAGGGGCCAAACGCGAAACAATAAAATTCAAAAATTGCTGCCAACGTTAAAGGGACCAGCTGTACGGTTTGATTCCGGATATGAAATGAATAAACGAGCCTGAAACCAAACTGCAAATATGACATGTTAGCATAGTTAGTACATGGAGATAAACACATATCATGCAAATACGAACCAAAGTGCAGCCACAACCCCCTACATCATCCTAGATCCAACAGCTCCTCCATCTAAAGCGAGCCCAGGCACCTTGTCCTTCCAACCACAGAGTGTTGCAGAGCTATCAGTCCGCTGGGTGCAGGAGTCGTAGTCCTTGGAATGCAGGAAGTTTGGATTCATCCCCAAATTTACAATAAATGGATTGAACATGATTCAACGATCAATCCATGTGGGTGTTTCATGATTGCTTTCATAGTAATACCAATAAATGTTTTATATTCCCAATATAATACCATAAATTCCCAATATATCATCAAGCCACCGAATGTTAAGATATCCGTAGGGATACCTCATATATTCCCAAAATGTTAAGATAGCCATTTTGAGGTCCCATAAAAATCACCAAGCCACCGAGCGCCCGCTGCAGTCATTGGTGCCGTCCAGGACCTGGTAACACAACGTGTTACCTCGGCAGATGTTCGGCGCTGCGGAAAAAGAGGGGAGTTAACATGGTTTGACATGGTTTAACCCAATCGAAAATAGGGGTTGAACATGGTTTAACGTGATTTAATGTGGTTTAACTATGGTTTAACTATGGCTTAAACATCCTGACATGATGATGTATCAATTAGACATGGATTACAGCTAATCCAAATTTAAATATCACCCTGGCAACCCTCGCCCAGCACTCCAAAATTGGGGTGTATGCGTTATGGTGGTATATGTAATATTTGGGGAGTTTCTCATTATTCATTGTTCAATTTTGGGGTTGCCAGTTGCGTCTAACTCATACCTGTATCTTCTGAGAGTTCCATCATTATGTTCCATATGTTGGGATTCAAAATGGTCATACGCTTCATATATAGATAACTACACATATGTGGTTGAAACATGTTGAAACCACCAAAATCATGGATCCGCCTACGCCAGGTAGGTCTGCTGAAATAGGCAGACCAACAAACTTTGGGAGCCTCCCATAGCTCGGAAAAAAGTCGACGCCGAGGAACGCGAACAGCGACCAGATTCGATGCTGAAGCAGCTGGCCCCATTCCACTGACATGGCCTTCCATGAGGATCCGCAGCCCCCTGGCAGGCGGTAGTTTCACGGTTAGCATCATGCCACTGTTTCGATGGGAAATCATTGGAAATAATGGATGAACCATGCTGAAGCATCATCATCAAATCGGTGATCACACTATTTCAAACAGACTCATTTCTGGACTCTCAGAGTTGAGTCTCCAAGTTGTTTTTCCTGAGGTGGTTTTGTCCAGTGTTCTAGGCCATGTCCATTGTTTCTAAGAAAACAAGTGGATACACCACGCCGTAACTGTTTCAACATGGTTCGAAGCGCGTATGAGCATCTATGCTACTAGGATATACTAGGATGATGAAATGAATATTGTTGTTGGATGGGCTTATAGCCCTAATACTGGTTGTTGCAAAGGTTATGATCAATTTACGACGCAAGCCCAACATAACATGTTCCAAGTTCATTCTTTGGGTCTATATGTTTCAGAGAACCAAAAGATGCGCAGCCACAACACAGCAACTCCAAAATAGAAGAAAAACATCTTCAACACCCAGGGAACTGGTTTCCATCTACTTTGCGCTTCCCACATCTAGAATGTCAAGACCGGACCTGTCAACCCCAGTTGATTACTTGGGGGTGTAAAGCCAAAATGTATTCACCATCTGCTCCAAAACTTTATTTATATACCCCGACAAATATGAATAATCCTTAATACCCTGATCGAAAATTGGTTTAGCAGTGTTTTTTTCCATTCATAAATTCGGTGGCCATATGGGACATTGAATATATTAGACATTGCGGAGATAGGATGTTCGGCAATATGAATCAACTTAAGAACAAGATGAGTCAATCATCAAATATCATCAAGTGAGTATTATATACATATATCTACATATTAAGCATATACAACCCACAAAGGGAGATAGGATTCACCCATACTTCCAAAATCTCCATGGGCTACCCATGGCCCTTAAAGGCCGTTAACAGCCCAGCCCAGCGCCTCGCAACGCACCCGGTCGTCCGTTAAGCTCTCGCAGGAGCCCGTGTCCGTGTCGAGGGCGCGGCCGCTGCAGTCCACCTGAGCAATTTAACCGAAAATAATTGACAGGAAACATTGGGAAACCATGGTTTTCCCCATCAAACATAAAATACATAATTATAAATATGGAGAGATACAAAATGATATATGATATAAGGGTTTGCCAAATAATTTCATTTGAACCAATCGAAAAAATAATATCATGATGCATCGTGTTCAGAGTTGTTATTGCTGTTATAATGGCGCGAAGGTAAAATCAACATCATCAACAACAACATCATCATCAACAACAGCAACAGCAACAGCAACAACAACCACCACGACCACGACCACGACCACGACCACAACCATTATCAACAACAACCATTATCAACAACAGCCATCATCATCATCATCATCATGATCATCCTTCTCAGCCTCACTATCCTCATCATCATCCTCATCATCATCATCATCGTCATCATCATCGTCATCATCATCATCATCATCCTCATCATCATCATCTTTCTCAGCCTCATCAACCTCATATTCATTATCATCATTATCATTATCATCGTCATCAACATCATCATCATCTTTCTCAGCCTCATCAACCTCATATTCATTCTCGTCATTATCATCCTCATCCTCATAATCATCATCATCATCCTCATCAACATCATCATCATCATCATCATCATCATCCGTCTCAGCATCATCATCCTCATCCTCATCCTCATCCTCATCATCATCATCATCATCATCATCATCCCCATCATCATCATCATCATCATCATCCTCATCCTCATCCTGGTCGTCATCATCATCATCATCATCAGCATCAGCATCATCAGCATCATCATCATCAGCATCAGCATCAACATCAACATCAACATCATCATCCTCATCCCCATCATCATCATCATCATCATCATCATCTTTCTCAGCCTCATCAACCTCATATTCATTCTCGTCATTGTCATCGTCATCATCATCATCATCATCATCCTTCTCAGCCTCATCATCCTGATCGTCATCCTCCTCCTCATCATCATCATCATCATCATCACCATTCTCAGCCTCATCATCAACATCATCAACATCATCATCTTCATCACCATCATCATTCTCAGCCTCATCATCAACATCATCAACATCATCATCATCACCATCATCATCAACATTATCATCATCATTCTCAGGCTCAGCCTCAGCCCCATCATCATCATCATCATCATCATCATCAGCATCATCTTCATCAGCATCATCATCATCATCATCCTGATCATCCTGATCATCCTGATCATCATGATCATCATGATCATCATCATCATCATCACCTTTATCATCATGATCATCATCATCATTATTATCATCATCATCATCATCATATCTATCGTCATCATCATCATCCTCATCATCCTCATCATCTTCATCATCATCAGCAGCAGCAGCAACATCAACATCAACATCACCATCATCATCATCATCATCATCATGTTCATTATCATCCTCATCATCATCATCATCACCATCATCATCATCATCATCATTTCCAAGTGAATTCCCTGTGGTCCATTTGGCGAAAGCTCCATGACTCCTGGCCTTGCAGGAGAGGTAGCCTTCCAATTCGAAGAAATCCTTGTCCGGCGTGCCATGGTCGTGCACCCTCAGGCTGATGTTGCTGATCTCCGGATCGAGACCTCGCAGCTGGTGAAAACTGGGTGAAAACTGGGGTGTTTTTCCCCCAAACCATGGAACTCCTGTGACTGCCGAAAATAAATCTGCCACAATTTGCTGGTTGAATTGAATATACATTCTTTGATGGCCACAATTCCTTAAGTTTCTAAGATTTCACAACGCTGATGCTCCATTTTCCCTATGATTGATGGTTGGATTTCCCATTCTTGAAGATTGAAGTTTTCTTCTACTTGATTTCCCATGGCAAATTCACCAATGTCACATATATGTCATATTTTTTTGCCAGGCAAATTTCTATAATTTTCCCATATTTTCCCAAAAATCGATGGTTAAGAGCACCTGAGCCCTTCCCCCCCCCTGGGCCATGCCAGGCAGCCATAACGAAAGGGGAATTCCTTGGGAGTTCGTCTACCCACCAGGACAGAGCCAATGTTCTTCTCGTCCTGTGCCCCCGTACTGCTGGGGTAAGTCAATATAATTCTGCTATCTATCATCATAGCTATATATATATATTATTAATATTATATATATAATGTTATATATATATTATATATATATTATATATATACGTGTGTGTAGCTATAATTCTATACCTATATAATTCTATTCACATTGTAGATACCTATATCTAATTATATCATCTATTTTGTCATATTATATCTCATTATATATATCTACAGTTCTATGTATCATATCTTATCTAATTTTAATCAATTATACCAATTCATATCTCGGTTTTAATGAAAGATATGAACGTAGCTGTCTGGCATCCCGTAATTTTCAATAATCTTAACTCAAGGTACCGGGCCTACCGGGACCATAGCGTCCTGGAAAGTGAAGAAGGTGATTCCTTTGGCTCCCACTGGTCGCTCTTTGGTGATCCGAAGTGACCCTCAGTGACTTGGCTGTGAAGAGATAGCAATGGCACTGGCTCTAAAATGGTAAAACAGGTGCAACATGAACATGGCCCTATGAAAAATGTGGAAAGTGCCCGCGCACTTTCTGAATCTATATATCTTTTGAAATTTCGTTTATCATCTTTTGGATTCTTTTGGTATCCTTTTTGTTCAATTCAATTCAACCTTTTTAGCGCTCCATGACGCTCCATGAAACTTATTGTGCCAGCAGGTCATGAGGTCTTGTTGAAACATGTTTGTCGCCTGAATTATCGCACTCGCCAGTGCAATGGCCGGAATCAGCTTCTTTTATATGGGTCCCACTATTACATTGAAACGAGATGAGAAGAGAGAAGTGTTATGAAAGGCTGGCAGCTCAATTCCACCACTTTGGAGGCTCTCATGCAACACGAAACTAGAAGAGTCCCAGCCCTTGCACCCAAACTGCTTGGGATTGCAAAGCGTCCGAGCTAGTTGAACAATTAAAAGTTTGAACTTAATCACCATCCCCGGACCAATCCAGACTGCGGAACCCTTCAGTTCTTCCAAGATGCCATAGAATTTGCTGCAGGAATAGCCCGCCAAATTCACCTGAGTGTCAGTTGACGGGCGCTAGGAAGAAACGGACTATGGATCCGAAAGCCTTTGGTAAAGCCCTTAGTGTGGCGTTGAGCCTGCTGGCACCATTTGATGACAATCCCGGGAAAATTAAGACCAACATATCCTCAACATGTTCCCGATGAACATGGCCATAGGGGGTTATTTTGCAGACTATGTGAATCATGTAAGATCATTGTTAATCATGCTAAATCATGTTGGATCATGCTGACAAAAAAAAAATCTTAGTGAAAGAATCAGCTTCTTTTATATGGTTCCCATTGGTTCCCATTATTACTATTAAATTCCCACTATTTCCAGTAGAATCATGGTGAAATCCCCCAATTTCCGACTGAAAGAGATCTCCCGAGGCACGAGGAGGTCGTTGTCACCACCCAACGGGGAGGGCGAGGTGCCTGGATCCAGGCGAAGATTCCTGTGCGCGGTCTGGGGATGGCTCCGGATCTGGGGGATGGGATTGAAACGGGTTCCAAATGGGATTGGAAAAGTGTAAAAACGTAGTCACCATGTTCTTTTTCAGAAAAACAAAAGGATTCAGAATGATTTTGAAATTGGATGAAATTGGATGACAAGTCCTAATCGTCCTATAGTCAACTACCCTGCAAAAGTATGAAAAAGTAATATGACCATCAATGCCAAGGGGATGAGATATGACTCGACTGATAACTTATCATTTGTAGCTGACCAGAGCGACAAAATATGGCCAACAGCTACTGAATGAAATTGGGCTGGAACGACAGTAGCACAGTGAGAGCTCTATTGGAAGAAACGTAGCACCACCATTGGTATCCATTGGTGGTTTCACATCAAGCTCGCAATTATCGGAGCGAAATGTGAACGTCTTTGCACGGTTTCAAGTGCAGAAGCATCAACTGACAGCTCAGTGCTGCAAAATCTGGCCAGCAATGGGTAGAGGAGCACAAGACACACCACCTGGCTGAGCATTCTTTGGCCTAAAAACAGCCAAAATGCCCAAGCCCCCAAGTCCCTGAGAACTAATGACATTATGCCCCGCCACAAATGACCCGCCCGACTCTACCAAGTCTCACTCCATCTTCGTGAATGCTGGAGCTGCCGTCTGCATCAATCTGAAAGTGTCCCTTCTTTGGAAGCAGCCGGCCAGCTAGATATAAGTCCTGGCCGCAAATGGCAGGGAAATATCGTCATGATTGTTGAATAATTGCAGCTGACTACGCCAAGTTGATGTGCTGGCTGGCCAGTGGCGCAGATTGGCACGGCTGCTCCTTGACGTCGACCACATCCTGTTGACAAAGTGTCAACAGCATTAAGATGTGAGAGGCGCTGCAATGCCCCAACTTTTACAAGTGATCGGTGTACGCCGTGCATCTGGATTGATTTACTGTATATCAAAGTGATCGGCCTCATCCTCATCATAGCTGGTAGTGCGACCATCCTCAGTTGCGCAATGACGACAACCTATTGGAAAATCATGGAAATCATCCGCATAATGGTGGGGATTCGCAGCTAATGGACTATGATCATGATCATCCCATAAGGGTTAGCAGTACCACCCGCGACCATCAGCCAATGCCAGGGTTTTTGAAACTGTTCATGTGGACAACCCCCCCAGTTACTGCACCAGCGCAGTAAGAAGCAGCTGAAAATTCACCGCGGCCCAGGCAGACTTCTGAGCAATGGCAGCACCTGCCACCTGGGGAAGCTGGAGATTTGGGTTGGCCCAGAAATGGACAAGCGTTTTAGTATGTTTTACTAGGGAACATTATGGGAAAGTAATGATAAACCACTGGAATCCCACAGGATGTACCATGGGTATCCAATGGTAATGGGACGTGACGTGGCCTTCAAGGCTTCGATCTCCTCCATCAATCCCTGCAAGGTCTCTTTGATCTCTTGGACATCGCTATGCAGCGTCGCCTCATGGTCGTTTTGCTGATGATTTTCCATCCAAAAAAATGACAAATATATGACATGTTGGGTCAAGTTGAAGGCTCTTGGCATTCCAAGTGGGTCACGATGGATCACGGTGGATCTGTGGTTTCAACAGGGTTTGAACATCTGACAGTCTGACAACTGACCCAGTCATCTGATGTTATCCGTGCCTTGGGCGTAGTAGTTGCTGCAGACAATCCCTTGATCTTGATGACGAAAGGATCAGCCTCTGACAGGGTGCTGTATTGCGGCTTCCTGCAAATATGGACTTTGATGGTTATATAATGATATATGATGTATGAGATATAATGTATAATTGTTTTCCATAAAATTGTCACGACTGGTGGTATCCAGTATTTTCAGACAGACCGACAGACCCGTAATAGTTTGATTGTTTTTAGTGCTGAAAGTTAAGTTACTATTGTGGCTAACTGGGTGTGCTTCCACAACTGTTCCACATTGTTCCACGTAGCAAATATTGGACGTATTTAGGTAGTAAGTGCTATCTCTCTGTCTCTGGTCCCACAAGGGTTCTGTGACTGAATCATGTTTGTGTTATAGCTACTGTACCAACTTGGGCGCTCAAAAATAGGATCTATTTTGAGTGGTTGACTGTTCAAAATAATCAGCATCTTCACAAATCTCCAGACATGTCAACCTACTCGTGGGTTGCTATAGATCTCAAATTGCCCCATTGTGTGCTCGTTGTGGTCGGTTTATGTTGTTCATGCCGCCATTTTTCATCAATATTTGATGGTTGTACACTGTTACCCTGGGGTAAACTAACATGAAACATAGTTTCCCGTTAAAGAAAAAAAACTCTAAAAGGTGGATTCCGCATATCTATACTCTCTGGGGCAAGTGCAAATTTTGGGGCTGATTAACACAGACCCTGCCAAATGAGGTTGGAAAACTACATTCCTCAAAATAGTACCGATTCTCAGAGTCAAACTGTTAGCTGGCAAAATCTCAATTAGTGCGGGTGAAATTCCGCTGAAAACCACTGAAAACCAGTCATAACTAGTAATACCTAGTAATAATCACTCTATTAACTACCATCTAAACTAATCGCTAGCATCAATGACTGCATTAATCACTATTATTAACTAATTAATCCCTCTTGATCACTCCTGTCTCAAACACCATATTCACAACCAATGGAAAATGTCTGGAAATTGTCATCCTTAGTTCGATGATTTTCCCAGCTATAAACCTCCGTGTAGTTCGGGTATGTTCATATGGTTTTCCCGAAAAAAAAAACCAAGGGTTTCCAGGTTTCCCATGGATTTCCCCATGGATTTCCCATATTTTTCCCTATATTTCCCCAGGATTTTCCTACGATTCTCCGGTCACCATCCCCGGCCATCTCCGCGGTCATGGCTGCTCCCCCGCTCCTTGGGTTTCGCCTCCTCGGAATGGGGCCGTGTGAAGGCCAGCTCCTCGGACGCCTGGGAAATTCGACTGGAAATGTCCACCAGGGGAAACTGATATATGATATTTATGATATATAATGTTTCTGAATACTGGGGAAATATTTTTAAAAAATACTGAACACCTGGAAATTATATTAAATCGTAAACAAATTAATATTGATAGGAATTATGATATTAGACATAAATTGGTAAAAATGACCAAACGAATCCACTTCAGACTTTCTGAAGCTGTTTGAACGCTGAAAATCTCTACCGCGCTGGATGCTGTGCCTTGGGATGCTCCGGCTTCGCATCCAGGGAAGGGAAGTTCATGGGCGCAAAGAGCGTTCCTTGGGAAATGGAAGGTGTGCGTCTGAGGAAGGAGAGGCTCGTTGTCATTGTTGCACTTCCACTTCTTAGACTCACAACCAATTAATCAGCATATATACATGGATCATTTGTCACAAACACACACACACACATACATGGAGAGAGAGAGAGAGAGAGTGAGGGTATAAATTTGACACACACACACGGTCCCCTATAGCCACTTTGCTGGCTGCTGCACAAAGTGTGGGCCAGTTGTGAAGTCGAAGCTGATATCCCCATGAACTGCACAGGGCCAATCTTTAGATTCCCAGAAAAAAACATCTTAGCCGCTTGACTGGTTGGTAATCATATTCCAATATTATCATATATTTTCCTAATCTCATATCTATTCATCATATGCGGATACGTAATGATACGGATATGCATGGCGCAAACATAAGCCGAATAAAGCTGCACCCAGCCAGTTGGTTGCCCTAGCATTGAGTGGCCAAGTCTCTTTCCTTCTGACTGGGCACCTGCCTCGGCACCTCAGGCCAAGTCATTATGAGGCATGACAGCCATAGATTCAGGTGATTTACCAACCCCACGCTTGAATATATTAGAATGATCTAGCATGAACCAGCATCTAGCATCTAACATGCAGAACACTATGTGAGATATGAGCGATTAGATCCTGGAAGGAAAATAACATGTGGAGATTCCACTTCAACAGCTGAGCCAAGTGCAGGATTCTCGTAGACTCGCCAGGTCGTGCCTCAATTGCAAATCATGGCTATATGATGTAGGCAGGCAATAGCTAAATAGTCCGCCTGGAATCAAGCCTTGCACCATCTTGCACCTCTTGAAGAACGAGCAAAACTGCAAAAAGGTGGAACTCGGCTACATTGCATCGCTATACATCTTTGGTCTCCAAGCGAAGCAACCTTGAAACACCTAGCTCAAACTCAAAGGTTATAGAAAAAAAGGCACACTATAATCTGCAATCTCTTCCCCCTAGTGCAGCCCATTCACCATTCCAGCTAGTGGAGACATTGCCAAGTGCTCGAGGTTCACTGTCAGGTCGCGCGCCGGTCTTCAGGAACTTGCCCAAGGCGTCCCCGAAGTCACAGTCGCTCAGGGGCAAATTCAACTTGGTTCCAAGGTCTGAGAGCTCGTCCCCAAACCTCAATGCACCGGTCCCAAAAAAACCCAAGGTATTTAGACAGGAAACAGCAGTAAACCTGGACTAGACAGAATATATGAGAATATCCCGCAATCTCATTCTTTCGATGCTTTTCGGATCTTTTGGAACGGTCCATTTGTGATCAATTTTATGTCCATTTCAATCTTCAATTCTGACTAAATGGGGTGTGCGTAGAATGATCCCCAAGTCACCATGGCTTTCGAGGTGTTTCAATATGTTTCAATCCTACTTCATGGTCAGAGTCATCCATGACATCCATGACATCCATGACATGACTTCGGAAAGCTGCTTCCCTGAGGAGGCAACACCAAGTAGTAGTACCCTCCACTGGGTTGTTGCTCCGCCAGAGTGACCTGGCGCAGCGCGGGGAATCCGCAACTGCTGCGGACCCCAGGGTGCAAGAATGGAGCCATGGAACTGATGGAAACTTGACATCAAATATCAACTCAACTTAAATCAAATATATACCACTCAAGTCTTAAGTATATATCATAATAATTTATAATACATATATATATATACTTAACTGAGTATATATAACTGACTAATGTGACTGAGCATTCTAGGGTTCTTTTTTGAAGGCATTCCGCTGAAAAGTTCTGACTCACCCAATCTGACCCATCAGCCCAGGCACAGCTACATATCTGGCGTTTTGCACTGCTGGGCCATAGAGTCCCGCTTTGTTACCTTGCAAAGTGGTGCCAGAGCGGGCACCAAAACAGGTGTCACGGGCCATGGACATCCATGGACATTGGTAAAGGTCTGCCTAGTTTGGCGGCGAAGTGGTCAGTGGTGAACTACTATGGACAGATGATGTAGTTACAGATCTTTTGGAGAAAGCTTCAGGTGATCTTCAAATCCGCATCTCTTTGCCTTCCACACGATGTTGAGGCTCAAAGCAGTCAAATACCGTTTTTCTTCACCCATACCCAATAGATCCCATGTTCGATATTTTTGGTCATTTATTAACCCCATCTTTTGGATGTTTCACTCCCCTTTGACATGGTTTATATGGTTTAATTTCATGATGTTTTCCTAAAATGTCGACATCCACGGAGCTGTTTCCACGTCCAAGGAGCTGTTCCAAATGCTCTTCACATCCCACGCGGGATCCGCCGGGTAGTTCTCTGGGAAGGTGAAGCCATGAGGAACGTCACCTCGAGGTGACGCAACCGGCCGGCTGTCGTGGCATAGTTTGGAGAATGAGAAGCACCAGTTTAATGTTTGAATATGTTGGACTTCCCAAATGAAACTCAACCTGGAAATGAAAGTTGTATGATGTTAGATGTCATATATGTACCGCATGGTGGACAGCACCATCTTATTTCGCAAGAACGAAGCTCTAGGGCAATGTCAATGGTTCAAAAAACAAGTTGGAGCTAAACAGTCCTTGCCTTTCTCTGTGCCGGCACAGCCCACCACCTCACAAATCATCATCGAAGCGTCGTCATCAGTTACTCAACCAGAAGGAAATGATAATTCAAAGATATTCAAAGGCTGTCAAGATTTCCTGCTGATGAAATGATGGTTGATGACATGTGTGTTTTTTCCATCCTGCCATGCGATCATATTAAATATCCGCCATCACTGCACTGGGCCCCCAAAATGACCAAGTTCAACACTAAACCAGGCAGTTCTCGGAGGTGTTCAATATCCGGGCAAAGGGAAGATGATGACTCAATCATGACTACTTGACTACTTGACTTCACAATCCTATCACGAAAATCACATGCAGTGCCCAAATGCGCCAACCCTTGGGGCCTTGGGAACGTTCATCAGTTCCTCTGCTGCTTTCCTTGCACGAACGTCGCGTATCGAACGTATCGAACGTCGACAGATTTCACGGATCCAATGGATCCAACACATATAGGCCGATGAAAAAACCCGCCAGGTGCGGCCGAGCATCTCCTGTTTCACCACCTCGTCCTTCAAAAGATCTTCGATGGATATCCCATCATCACTACCTGGGACCGGAGCCAAACCGGAGCCCTTGGGAGCCCTGAATTTTGGCACCCAATTTACCTCAGTTTTCATCAAAATATCATCAAAATATCATGAACATAAAACAGATTCAGGAGTCAAATTGCATGTGAAAGTATGTTCAATCATGTTCAATCTAATAAGCCTGCGATCATTGCTGAAGAATCTACGAGTATGGTATTGGTATTAGATATCATGACACATATAGACTGGTCAAATGACTCAAAGTCGACACTCATCATGGTGTGTCTCTGGGCCACTTGCGATATGCAAGGAAAAGCTCAACACCGTATATCCATCCCAGTCATCCCAGTCTATGGGGTCACCAAGTCGCTCATCTCAAACACATTTTAATGGCTTTGCCACAAGCTCCAGACATGCAATATCCACCATGTGAACAAGATATTACTAACATGCAACAGTGAATATCACATGGGTGTGCTTCCAGCGTTTAGCATCCTCCATGGGTCCGTGAAACCCGGGAAATAATCTTCACCGGGATTTCCTGACAATTCAACGACTATATATGACTATAATTCAAATCTATCCCTCTCAGTTTAATCATGTTTAATCCATTTTGATCCAACATTTCCATGTAGTGAAAAGTCATGAAAATTCAATTTTCAATCCAGGTGTTGCTCCATTAAACAACAATAAACAAGATCTTTTCAACACCCAGCTGGTCTTCCATGGTCTTCCCATCTTCCCCGTCTAACCGCCGCAGCACTGATCTCCCCCTGCTCCGACACCACCGCTGTGCGCCGCTCGGACCGCAGCAGGGATGCGGGCATCTCGGGCCCCTCGGACCTGGTTTACTGAAGGGATCTTAATGAGTTTTAAAGTGGAATTTGAATGAGCTTTAATGGTTTTAATGATGTTTAATGGGTTCTAATGGGTTTGAAACAAAGGTCAATTCAGTGGTTTTGATGGGCCTGAAAGATGGTGAATCCCGTGTTTTTGCTGGTTCTTAATCGTTGATCCAATGGTTTTTGCTGGTTTTTGAATGGTGAATCCAATGGTTCTTAGCAGTGGATGCAGTCCTTTTTGATCGTTTATGAGCTACATCTATAAGATGTTCGCATGGTTTACCCGATTAAAAAGTGTGGAAACGGGGTACCACTTTGCATACGAAAGTCGAATGTTGGTCCTGTTTAATTGCTCTATAATACCATCATATACCATCCATTTCGAAAATTAATTATTCCCCACCTGCCAGGTGAGGGTTCTTAGATTTTATCAGAGTTGTTCTCCTCCTTCCCCTCCTCCTCGGCCAGCTCGTCCTCCTCCTCCTCCTCCTCCGCCTCCTCCTCCAGTGTCTCCTCGACCATGTCTATCAACTTCCACCTCCACTTCCGCCTTGCCAACTCTTCGCCAAGCTCTTTGCCAACTTCCGAGCTCAGTGTGCACCGCTGGACCTCAACCTGGGACCTGCCCAGCTCAGTGTGCACCGCTGGACCTCAACCTGGGACCTTCCCAGCTCAGTGTGCACCGCTGGACCTCAACCTGGGACCTGCCCAGCTCAGTGTGCACCGCTGGACCTCAACGGCCAGATAGAATGCCAGAAGAGATGCCAGATAGAATGTCAGATAGAATGCCAGAAGATATGCCAGATAAAATGCCATGAGATATGCCAGATAGAGTGCCAGAAGATATGCCAGATAGAATGTTAGAAGATATGCCAGATAGAATGCCAGAAGGTATGCCAGATAGAATGCCAGATAAGATGTCAGATAGATTGCCAGAAGATATGCCAGATAAAGTGCCAGAATGTTTGCCAGATAGAATGCCAGAAGATTTGCCAGACAATATGCCAGAAGATATTCCAGATAATATGCCAGAAGATATGCCAGATAGAATGCCAGAAGATATGCCAGGTAGAATGCCAGAAGATATGCCAGATAGAATGCCAGAGATATGCCAGGTTGAATGCCAGAAGATGTCCAGAATAAAATATCGAACAAGAATTCAAGATGGATCTGGTCCAGATATATGCCAGAAAGATATTACCGATAAAATACCATAGATATGCCAGAAGAAATATCCAAAGATATGCCAGATAGAATGCCAGAAGATATGTCAATAAATGCCAGAAGATAATAAATGCCAAACGAATGCCAGATAAAATGTGTCGGAATATATGCCAGATAGAATGCACAGCAGATATGCCAGATAGAATGCCAGAAGAATGCCAGATAAAGATAAATGCCAGAAGATATGCCAGATAGAATGCCAGAAGATATGCCAGATAGAATGCCAGAAGGTATGCCAGATAGAATGCCAGATAAAATGTCAGATAGAAGGCCAGAAGATATGCCAGAAAAAGTGCCAGAATGTTTGCCAGATAGAATGCCAGAAGATTTGCCAGATAATATGCCAGAAGATATGCCAGAAGATATGCCAGATAGAATGCCAGAAGATATGCCAGAACATATGCCAGAAGATATGCCAGTTAGAGTCCAAATAGAATGCCAAATCGAATGCCAAAAGATATGTCAGATAGAATGCCAGAAGATTTGCCAGTAACAAAATGTAAAAATGTCATGGTGGGGATCACACGAAGTAAAGTAATTTTGGAATGTGTTGGAACCTGAAGTTTCCAGCAAAGACTGTGATTTGGTGTTTTCCATGTTAGTTTTCAGCGGTGTGATTGGACTTGTGGCTCATATCATCTCATATCCCTAGTAGCCAGTCCAAAAATGTAGCCAGAATCATTCATGTTGGGATTTAAATAGCAACCCAAATCAGGGCTTAGGTCAGCTGTTGTTGGGTCAAAATTTGCGAACATGATTCTAGATGATGTCGGATTGCTTTGGAGACTGTTTGCGCGTTTTGCGCGTCCTCAAGTCCTCTAACATTTTAAACAGCGAAACGAGGATAAAACAATGATAAAACATGAAAAATCCATGTGGAGATGGTTCAAATTGGTTCAAAACCTATTCATACTATATCAGCTATTTCACCTACCTGCAAAGCACCACTTCAGCCATAGCCATAGCCCGGTCATGGCCCGAATCGCCTGTCTGCTTTCTGCGCCCAACTGCTCTGCAACTCCTTTGGCGGATCACATCTTCTACGTCCATTAGTTTCATGGTGTTGCCTAGCTACAGAGTTGGTTTACAACATTCACTCTATATATATATATATTATGTCTATCATTTTCTATCCATAATAACACGGTATATTGTGTTTTACACATATATATATATAATATATGTATGTGTGTGTGCACAGTCTACATTACGATATATTCACGATAAAAATAGACGATGGTTCATGGATGTATTATCGTATGACTTGACCAACAAAATGATATCAAAGGCTCCAGTTGGATATTGCGCCCTTGGCGCGAAGAGAAATGATCGCGCTTCGATCAGGCGGTGCCGTAGCTTCAACATGGTTCAACATGTATATATCCATACTCGGAGTATAGCATGTACGTGATGAGGCATGATAAAGCCAAAATAGACCAGACCCCATGCATACACATTTTATAATTACACCAGTGTATTAATTATACCCATTAAGGTGTGTAAATACATTTATATATATAATACAGAACCCTCTTGGATCCAGCATGGAATCGAACCCCAAAGATCTGGCGCCATCCAAGGGTCTAGAAGCGACTCGGCAGCGCTACCTTTGGCCCTAGGCAAGGAAGCCGCCTGGCAACACGGCTGGTGAGATACTTTGGATAGTCACTTCTCTGAGGTATGGTCATGTTAGTCATGTTGATCGTTTTATGAATTTTATGGCATGGTCTCTTTACGGTCTTTTGATGTCTTTGGATGTCTTTGGAGCGTTTTGGTCACTCCCGGCACCTGCGCCCGCACATCTACAGCTCTTGCCGTGGCCAAAACCACCTCAGTAGTCATTCCAACTGGGTCCCTTCCAGCCGCGGCCTCCCGGCCTCCCTGTCCAGCAGCTTCGGCTCCAGGCAGAAACGATGCATATGAACATAGAGCCAAACCTCACCAAAAGATCGCCAACTGCCAAAGCTGCAAGAACTGCGACTGTCAACGAACAGTGTTGTTTGAAAAGAGGGGGGCTGCCTTGCGTACCTTGGAATCATTCCAACTTAGTCTCCGGCAACGTGGGATGAGCGTGGACGCCCTCTCCAAATGCATGACGTGGGTGGCACGGGCCACTGAGATCCAAAATGTTGCAGGTGCAGCAAGTCGATCCGAGTGACCAGCAAAGGCATGGTGGGGCAGTTCTGCTTTGTGTTGTGTGGGGTCTTTTAAATTTTGGGCTCAAGAGTTGACAGAAGGAACACGCGATAAACACATAAATAAAAATAAACAATAAATAAATAAAATACAATATAAGCAATATACATAACATTATATATATATACCTGGAGGTTCAAAATCCTGTTTTTTTTTTGAGCGTTTGTGTTTGCTCACTTTTTTGGTGCGTCGGGATCAAAATTGACCGATACGAGCGTTTTGGTGAAAATCTGTGCGTTTCCCGATCCCACATCCATCAAATCACCCCAACATAGCAATTATATGCAATTATATGATTGGTATGATTGGTATGATGCTTCAATTTATAAGTAGCGGTTAAGCAGATGCATCTTGCATGTTTTACAACGTACCGCATCAATCTTGGAGCTTTCACCCCATTTTTGCCCATAGACTAATAATATGTTAAAATCACAAACATACACTTTTTGGAATTTGAGTTCGTTTGGTGATTTTTGAGTCCGTTTGATGGATTTGTGAGTCCGTTTTGATCGAAAAACTGGGCGTGATTGTTTCATGGTTTTGATGCCTTGTGCACCAAAATCAACACTTGGGCGGCAACAACTCTCTAACTGTTCATTTTTGTTTGCATGGCTGAGATCAATTTTTTCATTACCCCAGGTTAATGATTCAGTCTTGAGGATCTTCTCGAGTAGTCAGCCGTATCTTTAATGATTACAATATATTACATTTTTTCTAACTAAACACTAATGAAAACATGACTAGTGACTAGTGGTCGCTTTGGGTCAAAGGTTATTTTTTATGAGCGACCCTATTGAAAACTAGGCAACAGCCTAAACAGACAATTTATTTTGAGCCTTTGAAGATCCAGGTATATATAACATACATAAATAAAGATCCGTTTGTGTACATACATTGGCCTGGAGAAGCGCCAAAGACGATTCAACCAGGTCAGAAAGCTGCTTTGGGCATCCCCACGCCACATGTGCCCAATCTGTCGGCCAATGCCCGCAAACCACGGGTTCCAGCCGCAGATTGAATGGACCTTAGGCCGTGACCGAAGGAATCCGAAGGAGACAAAAGGCCCGGAAGGCCCGAAGGCCCGAAGGCTTGCGACTTTGCCCAAGGACTGAAAGAGATTGTGGGGGATTTGCATTATTTCGCTGCGATACCATCTTGATCATCTTGTACCCTTCAAAAAGGACCAAGAGAAACACATGTTGTTTCATCTTGTTGTTTCTTCAGTTGGTAATTTCGCAAAAAAATATATATCCATATATCCTGCAGGCAGGTGTCAAGAAGTTTTGCCCCCATGCACATCCAATCTCCCCGGGACATTTCTTGCCCCTACGGAGTCACTGCCCAGCAGCAATGGGACGTCCACTGCTATTCAACGCCTCTGCCATCCGACCTTGATGGGAAGCTGGTACACCATTGGGGTTGAAATCTCCATTACCAAAAAAGGCGCTGGCTCATGGCTTTGGCTTTGCCACACTGCCACACTCTCCATCTCTCTCTGTATGTATATATTTATATTCATCTATTTTTATTGATCTATATATTACATGTATATAATTATATATATATACACATGATCACATATGTATAAAAGGTCCTCAGAATCCTGGAAGTTTCCACCGTCAGAAACCGCCCATGTTTGGAGCGAGGCACGGTATTTCTCCACCGTCTTCTTCTTCCCCTCGTCGTCGCATTTTCCCGACTCAGGGTAGCCGACCTTGCTGTGGAAAATTGATGGATTTCCCCAGGAAAATGATCTGGAAATGGTTGATTTTCCACATCCTTGTTAGTTTACCCTAGGGTAATAATTAAAAATGTGCTTCAAAATGGATCGAAATGGTCTCAAAATTGAATATGTGTGTATGTATATATATATTAAATACCCTGCCATGAAATTGGTGGTCTGGGCTCTTGAGCTTCCCATCTCGCCCAATTCAGAACATACTTCATGTATTTGTCACTCTGTGGTGTACTATATTGATACTCCCTCTCTCTCTCTATTTTATACACACAATAAGATACATGATATGTATATATATATATATATTACATACTAGCATAAGTTAATATAACACAGTAACATACAGTAACAATTTACCAGCTACGGTGAGGCTCTCGGCCGGTCCCTCTACCGCATCAGCATTGCTTCGCCACGGGGCCATGATGTCACCACCTGAATGGCTCAAAGTTGTCTGAAACGACTAGGGGTTCTGACGAAAATCCCCAATTTAAAACATAGAATATAGAAGTTGGTAAAATCATCTAAAATCCAATCCTAAACCAGTGACAAATCACATTTAATATAATATATATATATATACATATATAATATTATATTATATATATATATTATTATATATTATATTATATATATTATATTATATATATATATACAAATATTGTTCTATCTTTTTGGTGATCCATATGTGATGTATGACATTGTATGACTTTCCCCACAAGCGTCATCTTCCTGGGCCAGTAAACATCAGCCATAGTAGGTATAGAATTTCTGCCAAATTACACCAGGACTAGTATTGAAACATATTGAAACCCATGGTTTTGGGGATCCCCCCATTTTTCATGAACCCCCATATACAAAAGGGCTTAAAGTCCAAGCATCAATCTGGATCAACACAGCCATCGTTCTTCACGAAATCCACATCCCAGGAGGCAAACAGCCTTGCCAGGCAGATACATCAGGCAATGATCTTTCCATAAGGTTAAGAATCCCACCCCTTTGTGGAATCTTATGAATCCTCACTAAAATCATCAAACCCTTCATATAAGATTAAGACTTTCCATTTGTGGCAAAGACTGGAACACCCTTGATTTATTTTTAAACTCTTGTCTAGTTGTTTTGCTAGTGATTTCAAACAGCTGTTTTTTTAGTGGTTCGGTCACCAATTTGAATGGGGTTGGTGCTCACCTGCTAAAAAATAAATTTGATCCTCTCTCAGAGTTTCCCACGTTTCCAAGTCTTAAATAGAAGAAAACCTTCAAACATCCTTAATAATCTTAATAAATCCATCAAACATATTCACACATCATCAACACAAAGAAAATTATGTGAATCCCTCAAAAATCCTGAATCCCCTCCATAAATCCACAATAAATCTCCTTGCAACACAGTCAACACAGTGATTCGCCTTCCATCTTGAGCTTCAAAACCCAAGGAGGCTGGGCGGCTGGCGCAAGTCTTGAGGCCTGGCGGAGTCATTTTCAGCAGTGGATTTTACCCATGGGTAAACAGTATAACTGGTGATTGTCCCATGAGTATAACATAATATAACTGTGGCTAGTACCATCATACAGTATAACTGTGTATCTATAACTAGTGATTTTCCACTGGTTAGATTATCAGAGGGACGGTTCCTCCAAACGCTACCCTGGTTTCTTTGGGGCCAAATTGATGTTTTCGGTTTAACCCAAAGTGGCCGCAGGACTTGGATTCGGCTCCCAGTTTGGCTTGGACAAAGCCATGTCAATCTGCTGCCTCTGTCGGTGTAAATGCCATACTTGAAGCCCAATTTGTGCAGGTAATCGCCCAGGGATTTCATTCCTGCGTCCAAGGGACCAAGGGATGCGTTTCATGTGTGAGGCAGCTGGCTTTGAGCATACCCAATCTGAGATACCTGGTTTATTTAGTTGATTTATTTACATTTATTTATTTATTTATCATATACTTATATACTTTATATTCCTGCAATAAAGGTTGACTGGGCAACCCCTATAGCCAAAACCTCCCCGTTCCATGCCCGGTGAAGGCCTGAAGGAAAGGCTCTTTCATCCTCTTCCAGCTGGCCAGAATCCTCAGCATGGCCCCTGGTAGTGCAACAGCGGCTTTCTTGTTGGTGGTTGACCCTCCCCTCTGAAAAATATGAAAGTCAGTTGGGATTTTTATCCCCAACATATGGAAAAATAAAGAAAATGTTCCAAACCACCAACCAGATGTCTTATTTTTGAATGGATTAATGATTAAGAGGTTCAAATAAGTTCAAATAGCTTGCCTAAAATATCCTAAAATCCAAGTCATCCCTGGCCCCGGATTGGTCTGAATACACCCCAAAATCGGATACTTGATCATCATGTTCACATAAAAACTGTCCAAGACAAGACTGTCGAATTAAGAGTACCTTTTTCGGGGGGAGGGTAAAGAACAAATCCATATTGATAACCAGACTTTAAGAATCTACCTCCAAGGAATGATCAACTCAGCCACTCGCAGGCTCAATTTTAACGGGCATGATGACATGGTAGCAGCGCCCAGTTCACCCAACCTGTGATCCTCAAACCCACTGCTCAGGTGATATGATGAATTCTAGTGTGAATATTCTGCCTTGGTGACTCCTGCCTGGGTTTGCTTTACGGAGAGGAATTGCCCTTTTCACGCATAAACCCACTATATCCCCCTAAAATCCCCTAAATCTCATGGTATCTCACCTCCAAGCTGCAAATCTTCAGTTCCACCCCCGGCATTTTTTTCAGCTTTGGGCGTCTCAACAGGAGGTCAGGATTTCAGCCCCGTGCTCGGTGACCAGCACCGTGTGTTCCCACTGGGCGCTCCAATCTCCGTTCTTCGAAAGGATCGTCCAGCCATCTTCCAAGGCATCAGTGATCTCAGCACTACCCTCCTCAGAAGCGATGTCCAAAAAAGCCCAGAGAATATGGTCGTCAAATGTCATCAACTGTTTCGACATGTTTGAAATGAGGCCACGTTTTAGAGGGAACTCGGAAACAAGATGAAGGGACAAATCAGGGGCCAAAGATGGGGCCTCATTTTTTGGAGTGTATGAATGGAACCGCTTCGCTGCAACAAAACCAGCAGGTCGGGGAGATTGGTAAAGGTGGCTAGCCGGGAAATCCCTAAACTAAATGGGACAATCAATATAAGGCATTTTCCAGCAAGCCGCATGTTTGCTGAAGGGTAACCGGTAACATCCGGTAACCAATCAAAAAATCCAAAGAACGTGATGATTTCTTCCACCGAAGCTTCGACAAAGATTGGTTCAATAGTAAAAGTCATCCCCGGAAGGAGTTCGAGCGCAAGACTGTTGGGCACATGGCTGACATTCGGAAGCATGTGGAGCTCACTTCCGATGAAATGGCCACAAAACTGACTCACAACCTGAGGACCGCAGGATGTCGCAGGGGAGTTGAACATCTCAACCACCCCTGAGATTAACACCTATTAAAAACAGATCAGCAATATATGTACAGTAGTATGATTAATGTAAATTGGCCCGATCCAATACAAAACCAAGGTTTCTCTAGGCGTCTCGGAATGGATTTAGACCATAAGAAAAGAACGAAAGTGGTGCCAACGGCTCAGAACCCGGCCATCTCCCACACCCATCACCATTATAAGAGTAACGTGCAAGCCCCTCTTCCGCGCAAAGTCATGGCAAAAATGGCCAATCTGATTCAACTTCAGTCCTTCCAGCCCAATTGATTGTGAATGAAAATGCATGTAGCCATTGTGGAAAATTATACATGGAAAGAATCCGAATCATGAATCAAAATGGACTCGTGGACCATGCCATGCCATGTGGACATGTTCATCTATCCCTGACCGGAAATCCTCCCGGTGCAACGGCTCCTGGTCCCACCAATTCCACAGCTTCGTCCAAGCACTGCTTGGTGGCATCCACCAAGAAGCGCGCGGCTGGGTCGACGTCCCCAACGCAAACCATGGCCGAACAGTCGCCAAAGGCACCGTTCAAATAGACGGTGACGTCTAAGTTGATGATGTCTCCTCCATGGATATCCGATGATACCCGATGAATCCCGATGATGTCTAATGAGCCGTTGTCAAGATTTACTGTTTTCGCTAAGCTACCAAAAAATGGTATCGCTTTTATGGGGGGATCATCACTACACATGGTTTTGTACGTACTTCTGGAGATAGAGGAACAATCTGTGTAAAGAGAAGATATGAAAAGAAGAACAGAAAAGGAAAGGAAGAGAGGAAGAAAGAGAGGAAAGGAGGAGATAGGAGGAGAGGAAAGGAAGAGAGGAAAGAAAGAGAGGAAAGGAGGAGAGGAAAGGAAGAGAGGAAAGAGAAAAGAGGAACGCACCTTTCTATAAAACAGCTTCAGGTTTGGACATTGTGCACACTTATATAGCAAGGTGTGAGCCAAGTGAGCCATGATTTTAAGGGCGAAACCACCCTGAGACCCTGAGTGAGTGGATAACTGAATGTATGGCCCAAATGTGAAACGACTGCAACTTTTCTAGATTCTAGATCTTCATGTTTTTTTTACTGTCCTGAAGGCACGAAACTGGCCAATCGCACATTAGGTAGCTGGAAGGATACCAAAAAAACACAGCAGGAACATTGAAATTCTATACAATAGCATGACTGTTCAATCCAACACATTTCCACCAATCTCATCCTCCGGATCTCCTTCTTCCAAAGGCCGAGTATTGGGCACCCCATGCAACGCCACCTCATTTGGTGAGGCGCAAAGGCCACGTGGGAAGCCATAATAATTGATGCCTACCGGATAGGCCCCACGGGAAATCACGAACTCGCTGGTGCGACGGTCCACCTGTGGTCACGCGCAAAGGCCATGGTTACTTGGCTGGCACAGCCAGGAGTGGGGCTATAAGACGGTTTTTGTAGTGGAACCTCATGGAAAATCTTTTTTTCCTCATCGATAAGTAATCCACATATAAAACGAGCGATGGGGAGATGTTGATTACAACATATTACAACTTAAAAGTAGTGGGAAGTTACAAACGCTGCAGTGACTTCAGAAGGATCACATGGCACTGAAATGATGATCATGTCTGACACTTGTTCAATAGTCTAGGAGTCGAACATTCCAGCTTCACCAACTGGGAATTACGGAGAGTTCCCAGTTAAGCATCATCCAAACTCATTGTCAACAAAAAGTCAGTAACATCAAACATCATCATGAAATCTCTAAAGTAAAGACATCATTCAATATCTCTAGATTCTAGATTTTAATTGTTTCATCACCTGGACCCGCTGCAGCCTCGTCGGTGGTCACCCCCACCTTGGCCACTTCGCAGGCCAAGGCCAGTGCTTCAGCTGCTAGGCCGCAGGCGGAACGCATTTTCCCAATCATTTCCTGGAGGATGTTTTGGGCAAAAGGATGCAAAAGGGAAAATGATGGGAAAATGATGGGAAAATCCCATGTTCTATTCTAGATTTCTTAGAGATAGTGATTTTTCATGGAAGTTCCTATCAAATTTCAAAACCAACATGCTATCATCATGCTATCATCATGCTATCAACATGCTATCAACATGCTATCAACCTGCTATCAATTTGCTATCAATTTGCTATCAATATACTATCAATATGCTATCAATTTGCTATCAATATGCTATCAATATGCTATCAATTTGCTATCAATATGCTATCAATATGCTATCAATTTGCTATCAATATGCTATCAATATGCTATCAATATGCTATCATCATCGTCATCGTCATCGTCATCGTCATCATCATCATCATCATCCTCATCCGAGTTTCTGGTGACTTCTGTTCTGCAAATTCTTCCGGAAGTAACTCTCTCGGCCTTCCCTGTGGGTCGTCCGCATAGGACGGCCGCGGAATGTGCTGCGGCACCGCCACCGCGGGCGGCACCGTCCAGTTGCTCAGCGGCACCGCCGGCGTGTTGCGCCGCGCCGGCACCGTGGAGGCCACAGCACGGCGCGCCAGGAGGCGCCAAGGGATGGCCATGGCAGGGTATGCCGATGGTGAAATGATGTGTGGATCTATGGATATCTATGGATCTATGATGGGAAACTGAAACAAATTGGTTGGAGCTACCAGGAAATGTGGGTACTGGATGGTACTGGGATAAAAGTGATGTTACATTGATATCATGTGAAACTAGTTGCTTGTTGATTCCTGGGATCAAATGGGCACCCGCCCCGCTGAGTATCCATGATCATCCTCATATACAGCTCATGCGACGAAGCGTTCTATGTTATGTCTGGGCCCAAATACTAATGCTACTAATGCGTCAATCCCAACTCATCACAGTGGTGTTTTGGACCATTGTATGTACTTATTATATGCTTCATCTTTAGGATGATTTAGGTCACATGTTTGCAACTGCGGTATTGTGGTATTGTTTGTGCACTTAAGAGTGCATCATGTGAAAAGTTTGTGCACATCCACATGCATCTCTTAATCCCCCGTTGGAATGACTGCACTGGCATATATGTTTTTTTTTCGTTAAATGTATGTATAGTGCAGATGCATGCATATATACATATATCATATATCATATGAAATTTATATTCACATCATATACTATGCGGTACCACGGTAGCATATGTGTGGTTGTAAACCCCAAGTCGAGGCGCAGATCTGCTGATCATCCAACCTCAGGAGATCCGGGGATCCAGATAAACCCGGCTGTTGGGGGGCGGTACCATTGAAGTATCAGATGAAATGACTATTGGGGAAGTACCCCCCATAATTAATAAACTATAGTAACTATTAATCCGGGGTTGACATTATAGATCATTATAGAAAGATGATGGGTTATGTTGGATTGTCAAGATGTATCAAGTCATTGTTGATGTGACTTCATGATATATGTCGGACTAGATCAATTGGAGTTGCTAGTGCCCAATCACTAGGATGAATCTGCATCTTACTGGCAGGGGCACATCGTTGTGGGGAGCCATCGGCCAACGGTCTGATCTGATTGAGCTTCACGATGCAGAAACGATGAGAGCTGTATCTGTGAGAAGTGAAATTTGGATACTTCTACCTCTCTCTCTCTCTCTCTCTCTCTCTCTCCATCGCCATCCCAAAGGTTCAGCTAAGGCTGAAATTTGGATATGTTCACACCGAAAAGTACAAGTTTACCCGGATAATTACTCTTTTACAATGACAATAAAAAAAAGATCTAGAGATAGAGAGGTATCTTCATCAGACTGCCATAGACTGCCACCTTCCTGCAAGGGGCCTTCGAACCATTCTGACCTTCCTCCGCGCAGCCAGGTGGCAATCATCGACCACCACGTATTCATAGCCAAGCTCGAGGAAACCCAAATTCTTCAGTTTTTCCTTGGGATTGCAGATGCAATGGTCATAAAATGTCATAAAACAGCCCAAGAGCTGGGATTTTTTTAGCCAGCCAAAAGGGTGGAGGCTCCATGGCTCCATGCATTCCAAGCGTCTGCGATGGCCTCAGTATGGCAGATTTGGGAATGCGAAATGTTGCTTATGGGAATGGTATGAGATTAATTCGAAACAGGGGACTGAAAATACTCTGTGCACATGCGTGCCTGCAAATAAATAGGTACAACAATTGAAAAACACTGCATAATAAAGCATAATGTAAAGCATACACATAGCTATGTACATTGTACATCTATGTACATGGATATAGTTTATAGAAACACATACAGTATCACACATAAGCAATCTACACACAGAGCATGGCTGAATTCAGGCGACTTCCGGCAAGGGACCGTCAACTTCTCTTCGGATGGTCTACACTCCAAGTCATTCCAGGAATTGTAACCCATAGGCGGTTTCTGCGCCAAGCCATCCTTGGTCCCGACATATCCCAACGGTCAGATGAATCACGAAACAGAGCACGATTCAACAACCCAAAATAAATAGGAGGTGGTGGTATATACACAACTGGAAATATCTGGAAATTATGAAATGACGTAATCTACAACACGCTGGAACAAAGCAATCGCCCCGGCTTGACCCCCCCGAGAGGCCAGGGATATCAGCGAAGGTGGTTCACCCACATGGCGGTATGGAGCAATGCGCGAAACTGTGCTGAATTTCCTTGGCCACTATTAGATCTATTAGTCCAGACCCGGGAACTTTGCAGAAGTCAGTAGGTCCGGTATGATTGAAAAAACTGAAGATGCCCCAAACCACATTGGTTGCTCCTGCTGAAATTCATCAAAGTAGATCTCTCGAAAGGATTTCGGTGGATTTCGGCCCCCGATTTCAGAGCAAGGAAATTCACCATATTCAGCATTATTCTGCGTGCCGTTTTCATCTGTATTCTGTATTTGCGACATATTCCTATCCCATTCTTTCATATGATTCCTCCGCTTCTGTTTATGCCGCCAATATTTCCCGTGTTTCATACCAGTTTCCAATTTTACTGCATGTACCCGAAAGGGTAATTAAACAATTATTAGACATGGCTGGAGAACTCAGCATTTAGTTCCATGATGTTCATTGATTTTCCCATTCAAATGCCTATTGATATGGGATTTCGCCAAGGGTCACCCGGCAGGGCGAAAGCCTGCGAAGCCTGCGAAGCCAGGACCTGAGGCGAATCGAAAATCAACCAATCGCAACTTCATAACCACCATTAAAAAAGAACCAGAGCTTATGAGAGAAGCATCATCTAATCTAATCATAATCCTGGAAGACTTTTCTGGATCTTTGTGGAACTTGCTATATATGAAACCATTGGTTTTCATATCAAAAGTTACGGGAAACTGGGGGGTTTGACATGTGTTTGCCATCAATAAAGGGACACTTCCATGACCTTCAATCCATTTCAATCCCCATGTCGCCATCAATGTCAAAGAGCCAATCCCATACTGCCAAAATGAGGTTGCCTAAGTCACTTCACGTTTTCGCCAAATTTCCTACA
The DNA here is from genome assembly GCA_947184155.2 of Cladocopium goreaui. Lineage (NCBI taxonomy): Eukaryota > Dinophyceae > Suessiales > Symbiodiniaceae > Cladocopium > Cladocopium goreaui. The sequence continues at coordinate 85,098 of CAMXCT020001123.1, forward strand.
GTCCTACTCCCCTGTTGTGAAATCCCCTCAAAGCTTTGTCAAACATTCCAAGAACCTGGTACCTGGTAAATGTCCAGTGCGGAGACTTTGAGCATCACCCGTGGTTGTTGGTAATGCTTCCCCTTAAATTGGCAAGGGCGATGGTCAAGTGGCCATCCGCCTGGATTCTTCAAGTTACAACCTGGAACTGGAGCAAAGGAAAATTTGCAGGAACTGCCTGAACCCCCCATAGCTCATGGATGTTCATGGCAAACGAGAACTAAAAATCATGCTTAAATGAACTATTTTCTAAGAACCCCCATAGTCAAATTATTCCATAGTGGGCAGTGGTAACCAGGGAAAGACACGTTGCCGGCAGCCTTCAAGGCTTGGATGATCTCCTTGTTTTTGGGCTGTCCTGCCATTCTCAAGCTGGCGTGCTCTTGACGCCGGGATAGGCCTTGCCGGGCCCTGCATCCGTCGTATTGGGAGAAGAGTGGAGCAGAAAATAGATGCTGCCACTCATAGGCATTTCGCTTTGCTACAGCCGAACTGCTGTAAATTGGTAAATTGATGTAAATTGTCATTAAAATGTGTGCAAATCGATGTCTATATCTGAGCCTATCTGACCATGCCAGTTTCGCCAGGACGGGCTACTCCAAATTCCCTTTGCAGTTTTGTCTTACTTCGTCATCTCCACATTCAGCACCGTGGAATTCTGCAGCCCAGCCTCTGCCAAAGTGAGCTCTTTGTCTTGAAACGCCTGCTTTGGGTGAATCGTCACCAGGCAGTAGGGGCTTCCATTGCGGATCTCCGGCTCTGTAGCGCTTTCCGCCTCCACAACGTCATAAACCTTGGCGATGGGATCCGAAGACAGGAAGTGGCAGTGCACCCGCCGGCCGCTCGGCAAGCGAAGCAGCAGCTCCACAGCTTCGGGCTGGGAGACCTGGGCCTCGCTGGGGTGCACCTGGGAGACTTGGGAGATGGGCTCTTCATGCTCTTCTGCTTCAGGATGCTCTGGACGGTCAGGAAGTGGATGGCCTGGTCGATCATAATGCAAGGCCTCCATTTCCACCTTCACAGTTGGCACGGTAGCTGCTGGAGGTTTGTCCTCTGGGTCTGGGTGTTCAACCTCCATGGCGGCTTCATAGAGATCGGAATAGGCCACACTGCCATGAGGTCGCCAAATGAGGCTTCGGCAGTGCCAGCAACACGCGAAAATGCTGGCATGAAGGCAGCCGCACATCAGCACCACCAGCGGGCGGATGGTACCACCCAAGCCAGTGGAGTGGGACGGGATGGCAAAAAAGAGTTCCAAACACGCTGAAAAAGCGCCAAGGCAACAACAAACCGTCAGAGGGGTCAAGTACAGCAAGCCATCCTTCACTGGATACCTGACCCATTCAGGTAGTGTGAGCACCCATTCTCCCAGCTGTAGCACCACGGGCCCCATGAACCGCTCCAGCCATGGGTCGGACTGCAACAGCAGCGATCCGCAGAAGGCGGTGGCGCCAGTGACCAAACACAACCAGGGCAGCCACAGCAGCAAGGCCAGCAGGGTCAGGCCGTAGAACCCCAGGACACCCAAGCGGATGCGACCCAGGTAGATCTTGGCCTCCGACACATGAGGCCCGCGCACCCGTGGTGCCAATGGAAAGGTCGGAGCTACGGGGCCGCCACTTAGGAGGCCGCCTGGGGCCGGTGGATCCAGTCCCAACATTGCAACCGCTGGAGCCAAGCGAGCCATGATTGGGCATGCTATGGCGGAAGCATTGGAAAACATATTGGGGGTTCTTAAAAGGGGGGAATATGGGGGGATCCCCAAAACCCATCAAAACAACAGGTGTCATAAAAGGATCTAGATTCGCTGATTTGGGGGTACCTCCATGACTCAGGAAATCTTCATGTTGGAACATCATGAAATGTTGGATCTGCAAGATGCCAACCAACCGTGGCAGGTTATCAAGGGCGATGCCATCACCAGCCATCTTGGAGTTACGAGTAGTTGTGCAAGGGGGGTACCCCCAAGAGACACCGATTGGATCGGCTGATTGGTTCGGCTGATTGGCGGATACCTGTGCACAATCATCCAATGGCTTTCATTTGTCTGGAGGGTGACTTCCAGCCCTTCAAATGAAGCAGGTCTCATCCAATGGCTGGTTGCGTCCCCATGGTTTCCTTTTCTGTTCAAAGTAAAGCCCATGAATGGCTGCTGACATCATACTCGTAATTGTATATAGCAACCCCCAAACATCAAGACAGGTACTGTGACTTTAATGGTCGCAAATGACTTGTATCTTTCTTTGGGGGGTTGTCTACCCTTCCTTTTGGGTGCTATAAGTAAATCACACTTAGATGATCTAAAGTCAACCAGTTGCTCGGTAATTATCACTTCGTCCTGCTTCTGAATCCTCCCCCTATCGATGATCAAGTGACCACCCACCAGTGCCGCATGGCGCGCGCATCTTCGCCCGGCGGTGCGGCCAACAGGGACGGATGGCAAGCTCTTCAGAGCACAGCTGGGGGCAGAGTCACATGGGTTTCTACGGACATGTGGATTTGTGGCCATTTGTGGCCATTTGTGGCCATTTGTGGCCATTTGTGGCCATTGATTCATGGGGCATGCGGAATTTCATGATGATCAAGTGCTGGATCTTTTTGGGGGCAGCAGCAGTCTGGAAAAGACGACCTATGGATTGAAAGTCATGGAGATGTTTGGTGGTTTTCACCATGACCTTGGATGGCAAGAATATGGGTCACCTGCTCTTGAAACAAACAGCAATAGTTGTTTGTTGGGGCCCGTCTGCATTTTGTTTCAAACAACACTTTTCTGAGACAGCACACATAATCAATAAACAGTAGCAAATCTAGAGCGATGAGTGACGCTTGCTGTTTTTGTATTCTCAGAATATATGCCTCATCATACTTCATCCATTTGCAGGCAGAAACTTTCCTTAAAACATGGCTTGAGCAGGCTAGCTTGTGGAATTGGTTTCCTCCTGTTTGACTCATGCTCCAGCACTGCTTTGGTGATGAATTATCGTTTGCATCTCTGCATCATTGTCAGGAGCTTCAAGATTCGGTGATATTCTATGAGTCATTCTAGGGTGAGTACATCTACCACATCACAACAATCCTGGATGTTGCAAACAACATGACAACATATGACAACATGACAACCATAGAACCCCAGCTGCACTGCACAGTGCTTCCTAGAGCCCTGTGCAGCCGCCTCCACCCCCGCATGGAAAATACCTCCGAACCTGGGACGAGGATTTTCCCTATGGGGGACCCGGGATAAGCACCATTCTTCAAGACAGCGCTTTACATGTTAATCGTAACAAGCACAGTCACAATGAACAAGAATAGCATAATAGCTAATATATGCACGCACCTATACTCATAAATAAATAAATACCAGCAGATTAGATTCTAATATATATTTATATATGTTGTTTTATGCGTGTGTGTTATTAAATAATATGCCGCAACAATGTCACAACATGTCACAACATGTCACATCTAGAGTCGGACCAAGAAATTTCCCCATCAGCGGCGCACTTCAGTGGCATGCGCTTGTGCGCCAGCACCTTGTTCAGTCGTTGGATGGCCGGTTCCTGGGTGACCTCAGGGAATTCACCATGGAGTTCTCACCATGGAATCCATGGAACCTTGGGAAGTGGTTACCATTGGGTTCCGTGTGGTTTCATATAGTTCCATGTTGCAGGGAAGTACCAGTGAGGTGGTTTCAGCATGGGTTGATGCATGACAAGGTTTCGCGGGAAACCATACATGTTTTCCCGCCAGTATAGCTACAACATGCTACAACACGGAAAGGGGCTCCTGTGACTCCTGTGCCAATCTTTCCCTCTTATCAATCCATTTCTGGAATGGTTTACAGTTTCAAGCAGTCCCAAAAATCGACACTAGTTACACAATACCAAAGCCACCCCAGTTATGCAATTTGAGTTTTAAGTTGTCACAGCACGCACGGTCTTGCCACCTCTGTTTTTCTCCATCCCGGGAGGAACAACTGACATTGGAATCCATGTGAGATCGCTTTGGATGCTACATTTCAACTCAGCAAGTGATCTCGAGCTTGTCATTCTTTGCAGTCAGTTTTTTGCCTTCAAATGCCTTCACGGCTGCATTGGGGACCGCAGGCACGTTGTTCAACTTGGATTCCTTAAACTCTTCTGGAGGCGCCACAGAAGCAGGCGAGACACAGGACTCTGGAAGCCAAATGTCATTGTCCAGGACGCCCATGACTTTTGCGTTGCACTTCTCTGTGCATGTTGCGGTAGCCTTGCCCTGTTTGCATGTTTTGGCAGCTGCGCAGCATGGGTGTTCCTGGTCTGCCAGCTGATCATAGTTCGGAAACTCAAATTTGAATCCCAGACTGCAAATCAAAGCAGCCGATTCTTCAACAACGCCGGCTGAATGATGCATGGCCCCTGCATGTAGATCATCTTCTGAACGGATTGCCTCACTGAGCACAAGAAGGGAAGCCACTAAAGAAAAGGTGGGAGCCATTGCACTAAAGCAAACTCCTACGAGTTTGGCAAACGCGAAATCTAGATGCACGATGCAATGTAACAGGCTTTGAACCCACAGGGCCACAGTATGCCACACTCGTCCTTGCCCTGTGATATTTTCGTGCCAACTCACCCAAACAAATCCACCAAATGCATCGCACAACACCTGAGTCATACCTGAATCTGCATGACAGCGACTGTGCAAGAATCTGCAAAATTCAAAACTTGAATGTGTTTGTTTGAAGAGCAGTGGCGTCAGCCCATCCTCACTCTGATAATCATCTGATATGTGAAATTAAGAGCATTGGGCAGTGGTTTGCCAAATATCTGCATATATCTATATATATCTGCATATCAAAGCTACCCTAGTTACACAATTTGAAGTGAGCTTTAAGTCTTGAGTTTGTCACAGCACGCACGGTCTTGCCACCTCTGTTTTTCTCCATCCCGGGAGGAACAACTGACATTGGAATCCATGTGAGATCGCTTTGGATGCTACATTTCAACTCAGCAAGTGATCTCGAGCTTATCATTCTTTGCAGTCAGTTTTTTGCCTTCAAATGCCTTCACGGCTGCATTGGGGACCGCAGGCACGTTGTTCAACTTGGATTCCTTAAACTCTTCTGGAGGCGCCACAGAAGCAGGCGAGACACAGGACTCTGGAAGCCAAATGTCATTGTCCAGGACGCCCATGACTTTTGCGTTGCACTTCTCTGTGCATGTTGCGGTAGCCTTGCCCTGTTTGCATGTTTTGGCAGCTGCGCAGCATGGGTGTTCCTGGTCTGCCAGCTGATCATAGTTCGGAAACTCAAATTTGAATCCCAGACTGCAAATCAAAGCAGCCGATTCTTCAACAACGCCGGCTGAATGATGCATGGCCCCTGCATGTAGATCATCTTCTGAACGGATTGCCTCACTGAGCACAAGAAGGGAAGCCACTAAAGAAAAGGTGGGAGCCATTGCACTTAAAGCAAACTCCTACGAGTTTTGGCAAACGCGAAATCTGGATGCACGATGCAATGTAACAGGCTTTGAACCCACAGGGCCACAGTATGCCACACTCGTCCTTGCCCTGTGATATTTTCTTGCCAACTCACCCAAACAAATCCACCAAATGCATCGCACAACACCTGAGTCATACCTGAATCTGCATGACAGCGACTGTGCAAGAATCTTCAAAATTCAAAACTTGAATGTGTTTGATTGAAGAGCAGTGGCGTCAGCCCATCCTCACTCTGATAATCATCTGATATGTGAAATTAAGAGCATTGGGCAGTGGTTTGCCAAATATCTGCATATGTCTATATATATCTGCATATCAAAGCTACCCTAGTTACACAAATTGAAGTGAGCTTTAAGTCTTGAGTTTGTCACAGCACGCACGGTCTTGCCACCTCTGTTTTTCTCCATCCCGGGAGGAACAACTGACATTGGAATCCATGTGAGATCGCTTTGGATGCTACATTTCAACTCAGCAAGTGATCTCGAGCTTGTCATTCTTTGCAGTCAGTTTTTTGCCTTCAAATGCCTTCACGGCTGCATTGGGGACCGCAGGCACGTTGTTCAACTTGGATTCCTTAAACTCTTCTGGAGGCGCCACAGAAGCAGGCGAGACACAGGACTCTGGAAGCCAAATGTCATTGTCCAGGACGCCCATGACTTTTGCGTTGCACTTCTCGGTGCATGTTGCGGTAGCCTTGCCCTGTTTGCATGTTTTGGCAGCTGCGCAGCATGGGTGTTCCTGGTCTGCCAGCTGATCATAGTTCGGAAACTCAAATTTGAATCCCAGACTGCAAATCAAAGCAGCCGATTCTTCAACAACGCCGGCTGAATGATGCATGGCCCCTGCATGTAGATCATCTTCTGAACGGATTGCCTCACTGAGCACAAGAAGGGAAGCCACTAAAGAAAAGGTGGGAGCCATTGCACTAAAGCAAACTCCTACGAGTTTTGGCAAACGCGAAATCTGGATGCACGATGCAACGTAACAGGCTTTGAACCCACAGGGCCACAGTATGCCACACTCGTCCTTGCCCTGTGATATTTTCTTGCCAACTCACCCAAACAAATCCACCAAATGCATCGCACAACACCTGAGTCATACCTGAATCTGCATGACAGCGACTGTGCAAGAATCTTCAAAATTCAAAACTTGAATGTGTTTGATTGAAGAGCAGTGGCTTCAGCCCATCCTTACTCTGATAATCATCTGATATGTGAAATTAAGAGCATTGGGCAGTGGTTTGCCAAATATCTGCATATGTCTATATATATATGTCTGCATATCAAAGCTACCCTAGTTACACAAATTGAAGTGAGCTTTAAGTCTTGAGTTTGTCACAGCACGCACGGTCTTGCCACCTCTGTTTTTCTCCATCCCGGGAGGAACAACTGACATTGGAATCCATGTGAGATCGCTTTGGATGCTACATTTCAACTCAGCAAGTGATCTCGAGCTTGTCATTCTTTGCAGTCAGTTTTTTGCCTTCAAATGCCTTCACGGCTGCATTGGGGACCGCAGGCACGTTGTTCAACTTGGATTCCTTAAACTCTTCTGGAGGCGCCACAGAAGCAGGCGAGACACAGGACTCTGGAAGCCAAATGTCATTGTCCAGGACGCCCATGACTTTTGCGTTGCACTTCTCGGTGCATGTTGCGGTAGCCTTGCCCTGTTTGCATGTTTTGGCAGCTGCGCAGCATGGGTGTTCCTGGTCTGCCAGCTGATCATAGTTCGGAAACTCAAATTTGAATCCCAGACTGCAAATCAAAGCAGCCGATTCTTCAACAACGCCGGCTGAATGATGCATGGCCCCTGCATGTAGATCATCTTCTGAACGGATTGCCTCACTGAGCACAAGAAGGGAAGCCACTAAAGAAAAGGTGGGAGCCATTGCACTAAAGCAAACTCCTACGAGTTTTGGCAAACGCGAAATCTGGATGCACGATGCAACGTAACAGGCTTTGAACCCACAGGGCCACAGTATGCCACACTCGTCCTTGCCCTGTGATATTTTCTTGCCAACTCACCCAAACAAATCCACCAAATGCATCGCACAACACCTGAGTCATACCTGAATCTGCATGACAGCGACTGTGCAAGAATCTTCAAAATTCAAAACTTGAATGTGTTTGATTGAAGAGCAGTGGCTTCAGCCCATCCTCACTCTGATAATCGTCTGATACCTGGATCTTCGAAAGGATACAAATAAGTGTCCGTTTCCAAGATTTCTGCCCTTAGGGCGGATTTCTTGTGAAGGAGCTGGAAATGGTCACTTTTTGATTATTGTGGTTAATTTTGGATTTCGTGCCTTTTGGGCTGATCTTACTCTACTTTGCGTAAAAATGTGTCGATTTTTTTGGGCGGAAATTCCCGGGGAAAAGGCGGAAATACCCGGGAAAAGGGCGGAAATACCCGGGCAGATTCATCATGACTCAAAAATGAAAACATGAAGTGGCATGTTTTTTCTTGAAATTGTCATTTTTATTTTGAAATGGGTAAATCTCCAAAAAATGGTCAGAAATCAAACCAAAATCTGCCCTGGAAAGAAATTTGTAACCAATGAATATCCAGGTATGTGAAATTAAGAGCATTGGGCAATGGTTTGCCAAATATCTGCATATGTCTATATATATATGCATATCAAAGCTACCCTAGTTACACAAATTGAAGTGAGCTTTAAGTCTTGAGTTTGTCACAGCACGCACGGTCTTGCCACCTCTGTTTTTCTCCATCCCGGGAGGAACAACTGACATTGGAATCCATGTGAGATCGCTTTGGATGCTACATTTCAACTCAGCAAGTGATCTCGAGCTTGTCATTCTTTGCAGTCAGTTTTTTGCCTTCAAATGCCTTCACGGCTGCATTGGGGACCGCAGGCACGTTGTTCAACTTGGATTCCTTAAACTCTTCTGGAGGCGCCACAGAAGCAGGTGAGACACAGGACTCTGGAAGCCAAATGTCATTGTCCAGGACGCCCATGACTTTTGCGTTGCACTTCTCTGTGCATGTTGCGGTAGCCTTGCCCTGTTTGCATGTTTTGGCAGCTGCGCAGCATGGGTGTTCCTGGTCTGCCAGCTGATCATAGTTCGGAAACTCAAATTTGAATCCCAGACTGCAAATCAAAGCAGCCGATTCTTCAACAACGCCGGCTGAATGATGCATGGCCCCTGCATGTAGATCATCTTCTGAACGGATTGCCTCACTGAGCACAAGAAGGGAAGCCACGAAAGAAAAGGTGGGAGCCATTGCACTAAAGCAAACTCCTACGAGTTTTGGCAAACGCGAAATCTGGATGCACGATGCAACGCAACAGGCTTGAACCCACAGGGCCACAGTATGCCACACTCGTCCTTGCCCTGTGATATTTTCTTGCCAACTCACCCAAACAAATCCACCAAATGCATCGCACAACACCTGAGTCATATATATATATTATACATTATATTATATATAAAATATGATATATATATATATATTATGTTATATATATATAAACTATATATATATTATATCTTATTTATATATAGTATATAATATATATATATAATATAATTTATTATATATATATATTATTATATATATATTATATATATTATATTATATATATATATTATATATTATATTACTATATATCTATAGAGTATAGTCATAGTTATAATTATAGTGACTCTAAACATTCATTGATGGCAATCCAAAATTGGCACATCTGGGGGTAGCGCGTCATAGATGTGAAGCAATACCGGCATGCGCCGCGGCGCTAGCTGCTCCAGCGACGGCAGGGGGCTCACTGTCCTGAAGGCCGAGCCGCTGGCTTTGAAGGATAAGAAACAGCTGGTTGTGATGATGATGGTGGGATTGATGGTTAGTAGGGCTAGTAGCGGGTTAATAATGGTAAATTGTAAATAATGGTTAATAGTGGTTAATAATCTAATAATGGTTAATAATGACTGAGGATGAGGATGAGGATGAGGATGAGGATGAGGATGATGATGATGATGATGGTGATGATGATGATGATGATGATGATGATGCTGATGATGCTGATGGTGGTGGTGATGATGATGATGATGATGATGCTGATGCTGATGCTGATGCTGATGGTGGTGGTGGTGATGATGATGATGATGATGATGATGATGCTGATGCTGATGCTGATGCTGATGGTGGTGGTGGTGGTGGTGATGAGGAGGAGGAGGAGGAACAAGAACCAGAACCGGCAACAAACACAACCAGAACCAGAAGCTCAAGTGACGGTGGACTGTTCTGACCTCATGGCTGTCCGCGCAAAGTCATCGGCAGTTGGCATCAGCTGCTTCCATCCTGATGGCTGTTTCCCAAGCAACGAAGCAATTGGATGCTTTCGTTGCCGCAACAAACTCTAAAACCATGTGCGAAATCCCCATCAAGACGCAGAGAATCATTTGTTCACACATTGTCATATCTGTATAATGTCTCAACCTTTTGGGGCACATGAACCAGAAACAGCCATTGGAACAACTACTTTAGAAGTTCACCATCCCCATGCTGGGAAGTCGGCAAGGCAGCTTACCTTTACAAATGTTTACGGTAAACAGATTTAATTTGGATCATGGTCCATATGGGACTCTAGTAAACTCAAGGCTGAAGCGTCCGCCAGTTGACGCAAAAATGGATGGTATATGATATAATGTATTATATATATATAATTTAATATAATATTATATTATATATCAGATTATATCATATATTATTAGATTATATTATGTATTCAATCATCCCCTACGAAATGACCCAGGTTTGCCAAGGGCCCAGCCTTCCCCCAAGTCACCTGGCAGCAGTCTCCCGCGAAGCTGAATGATACCATGCATGTATGTTGCTGTGTATTCACCTAGTATTCACCTACATGAATTGGTGATTTCTTGGGTCATGTAATAATGCCTTGGTATAGGCATAGGTAAAATATAATGGTTCAGTGAAGGTATTAATAAGCTTATTTATCTTTATTGTGTGACAATCTTCGGCTGGATCGTTCACTAATTCTGCTGGATAGTACAGTGATGTTCGCTGTTTTGGTAAGCAGCTGTCCACCATCCACTAATCTCTCGCGACTGGATTCCGATGATTCGGGCATCGCTGACCGGGACAAAAGTTGATCGATATGGCTGATGGCGCTGTCCTTTAATCATTTAATCATATTTAATCCATTCGTGACAAGGATTTTGGGACATTTGGGACATTGTTTCCTGATGTTTCCTGAATTTCTTCGAAAGGTTTGCCCTTTTGCTCTCAGGGGCCGCACCTGCACTTGGATCTGCCGGCGATGCAGCCTCTCTGAGTCCTCAAGGATACGGACCAAGTCTCGAAGTGACGATGAAGTTGGGGAAATCATGTGGTAAAGAGACTCATGGTCATCGTAACTGTCACATCCAATTCATCCAATTCTGACTCTTTGAGGTTATAGAATGTTGTAGATGGTAGATGGTTATAGGTTATAGACATACCATGACATACCTCGGATCAAATCGGGGCTTAGACCGGCTTGCTGCACTCCTGGCTGCCTTGACGCCGGCAACGACACCGTCTCGTCCTAGGCTCAATAACTGCACTAGCACTACCATGGTGGATAAATGTGAAACGGGTAAAATGAGACTTTTAGGGTCTTTCATCGGAAGTAGATCACCTTCAGTATGTTTTCTCTCCCCAGTTTAGGGAAAATCAGGGTGGAATACAATGGATTATCCATTTCTCCTTGATTGCAAAATATCGTCGAAATTCGCAATCTAATGCCGATTTCCCATGAAAATAGCATGGTTATGCAAGGTTTCTATCCGATAATCTATCTATCACCTTCAATGAAATCCATAGGATCCCCACCTGACTGATCTGATCTGGGAGATCACAGCCTCATGCCACGGCGAGGCGTTGATGGTCATAATGGGGGAGTTTTACAATTTAAGCAACAAGACTTGGTGCGATGTTTGAACAATGTTCTACTATCAAAAAACACAAGTTGTCAGTTATAGTTATAACTTATAACTTATAACTAACTTGTCAGTGAATGAAACAGTACTATAGAATATAATGGACACCCCCAATGGGTGACTCTTTTTAGGTGGAAGGCATTTACTCTCCCGTAGCCATAGCTGCTTCAACTCATTCAACATGGACATGTGAAAATCCCTACACTGGGAAATTTTGCCTTGCCATGTGTGTTTTGACCAGAGGAAATTCACCAACTATATGGAAGACCTGGGAAAACTTATATGCAAGCGAAGCCAGGTTTAAGTGAAAAATGGGCGTTGGCGTTGCGGCACCTAATCTTTAGAGCAAATAGTCGCAGAATTTGCATAGACAGAGAAACCGAATTAGGAAATCTAAAACCTTTGGTTAGTCATGGTTGTTGCTGGTTGTTCATTGAAAATTCCATTCAAAGGCCAGAACTGCTATGCGACCCCCACTGGTAAGAAACAATGACATCATTGGATTCCCGGTTTTTGTTTCTAATTGATCTCAATGTTTGATGGTTAGTTGACATAATTGAAATCCCACTGCCTTGCTGTCGATTTCTGTTCCCATGCTCAATCTCCATGGGCCCAGCCCTTCACTGAGCCCATGGGCGAGGCAACAGCGCCGAACGCATCCAACCTCGGGCACCCTCTTGTGCCTGTGCAGTGGGCAGTGGCAGAGACACAAGGCACATCAGAAACTGGGTTGATGTAAGGGAAATTCTGGCGAGGTGTTTACCTCCGCACCGGACCTACCAACAAAAAACATGAGCCACAGCCATGCAAAGCTTCCCGCCAGAAAGAAGAACTAGAATGAACCTGGGGCTCAAAAAATGAGCACGGGAGAAATATGAAGGAATGATCCAACATTGAGTGGACCTGTTCCGCTTTCAGGCCAGTGGCTCAGAGGATTGATGAACCCGGCTTTGAAGCGGGGCACCCTTGACAGAGTGATGCTTTGGGAAATATGTGGATACAAAATGATACAAATCAAATTTCGTGTGCAATTTCCAAGGCAGAACGAAATCGCTCGAGAATTATGATTCCCATTAAATCACAATCATTTCCCATTAAATCACTACTAATTAAATCCCATCAAATCACTATAGAACCCCATATTGATAGATTCACTTCTAACTTATATCCCACTAAATATCCCATTAAATCATTAAACCCCACTAATATCCACTAATTAAATCACTATGAAATCCCACCATATCCCACCCCAACCCAGGATCTCTGCCTGGTGCAGCTCCGCCATCTCACCGTTGAGGCTCAGCATGGCCGAGCGGAGGTTCGGGCGGCCCCGATCCCACAGCATCTCCGGTCCCGCAGTGCCTGGGGGGCGCTTGAAACCAGGGTTTGACCATCCTGTTCCATGGTTTTTTCCCATCAAATCCAATGTTTTGTTGAATGTTTCCCCCATCAAATCCAATGTTTTGTTGAATTTTTCCCATCAAATCCAATGTTTTGAATTTTTCCCATCAAATCCAATGTTTTGTTGAATGTTTCTCCCCCATCAGAACCAAGTCGGGTCCAAAAGGTTTTTGTTCTCATCTTTATTGGGATGATGCACAGGAAATCTACAGCAAACCATATGTTTTCTGCAGACCATAGGTTTTCTGCAGGTCTTCCCCGCTAAGATTTGGATGATTCTGTGTATATATGTATAAATATATTATATATATACAGTATATAAGTATATATTATTTCCCTTAAGTTAAATCCTAGACTTGGTCTAAGGAAAAAAGCAGAGGGCAACATTTGGATTTCATGGGAAAAACATTGGAAAAACCTTGGATTTGATGGAAACAAAAATTGGAAACACATCACATGCTCTTGAAGGCAAGCAATCCTGACCCGTATCCAAAACGTTTCAAATGTTAACGTAAAATGAATCCAACAGTCAACATATGTCAACATTGAACTTGAGATTTCGATGGCCGTTGGAAAGCGAACATGATTTTGGAGCTCCGGCGACACACCCGATCAATGGGAATTCCAAGATCCTAAAATGGAGGTACTGTACCATATAAGGCCATATTTTGTGGTGATATTCACTTACATAGGCCTTATATAGGCCTTATATATGGTAGGTACCTCCATTTTAGGATCCTGAAATTCCCATTGACCGATTTCGGTCGTCATAACTTCTGCCCCAACTGGGCATCCGGCTTTCGTATCCCTCGGTGCCTGCACTTTGATGGCTCCCGGCGTTCCTGGGGATCATCATCCCAAGGGGAAGCCGTGGCATGAAGCGCGTTGTGAAGCCATATTGCTGCAGTTCATACTATCATATTCCATATTCCATGCTTACATAATGATGATCATTCTCATTGTTTCTTATCAAATGATGCTTTGACTATCATTATTCTTACTATGATATATTGATTAATATCATTATCAATAACAAATTGAATGCAATTCGATTTAACAAACCACCAAACCACCCGTCAACATGGAATGGCTATCCTCGTCGTCGGCGGCACATCAAGCGCCTGTGGGTCTCCAAGAATTGGTGCGGCACATGACCCCGCTGAAAGCGGACCAGTACCGTGAGGGAAGCATGTGGGAAAATATGGAACAATGATGTGAAAACTATGGAAAATGATGGAACATGAGTGAAAATGATGGATGAAACATGGATAAATCATGATAAAACATGGTGAAATTATTGGATGAAGAGTGCTGATGATGGTTGCAGTGAGTTCAGAATCTCAGGATGATCGACAAATAGGTCACAGTTTTTGACAACACATTCTGGATTATGCTAACAGAAGCATACCACATCACGAAGACTTCGTATTCCGCGGTGTTTCACCTGCAGTCTTGCTTCCCACTTTACGCTCCGCACCTGTTGAAGGTGTTCTGCCAGCATCGACAAATCCTCGGCGCGGCAGTTGACAGCCCCATCCCGTTTCGGTCCGCGGACGGCGCCTCAGAAGCAGAGGCAGGAGATGTCTCAGCGTCAACGCCTGCAGAGTCGAAGTATGCTCCGAAAAGCTGGGATGGTTTCAAGTGGGACGGGTGTCTCCTAAAGATACGAAACTATGTCTAGTCTATATCTGTGTTTTCTGGGTCATTCTGGGTCTTAAATTCTTGACCCTTGTCCATAGTGGAGGCCTAGGAGACAAGGGCATCAATATCTATCTACCTGTAACGGTGAGATTTATCAGTAACACCGACAAGCAGCAGTGCAGGGCGGCCCTCAGCACATACCAACCATGAAATGAAAATGAATGAAAATAACAAAAAGTTCCTGAATGAACACATTTTAATATCACGTGACAACCAACAGAACCAACAAATTCAGGTGACATAATATTATATATATAGCGCATACATCAGCATACTGCCTTTCAGAGCGGAAAACCTCAGCAAACTAACTCCAAGCCCTGGCTCGCCGCATTTTTGAAAGCACAAAGAACAAATCTACAACTGCCAACACATCTTGCGATTTGGAGCTTTGCTTCCAAGATCGTTGCTGCTGAAAAAAAGCAGCCGAGTTGGGTGAAACTGCTCTGATGCCTCTGCATCTACCTCTTGTAGTTGATCCTGGTATGATTACGATACAATCCGGCATATTTCTCTGCATTTCAAGGCATTTGAACAATTCTTGGATGAAACATGCGATATGACTTACCAGCAATCATCGAGGCACCAGCAATGGATCATCAAATGAAACCCGAAACCCAGAACACGTCTGGAGCTGAGGTCCACGGTGGCCTACAGCCTGTGCCACTGATAGATGGGGTACTGTAACTGGTAAGTCATATGTAACTTATATGGCCCATAACTGCCCATGACCAGGGTTATCTACCAGTTTAATTGAGTTTTATCATTGAGGATCAGCATTAGTCATCATCCTGGATAGATCTGGATAGTAGTGGTTTATGATGGTTTATGAAATTGGGCCCTACCTAGGGACTTGGCATTCTCCGTATCCTGGCTTCATTTATCCCAGCATATACTCTATGGTTGCTTTGTTATCTCAATACCCCATGATTTGCGATGGTCATATGCTACATTCTTTTGTCATATTTTGTCTTGTTTTGTCAACATATGTCAACATTACGTGTTTCTCCTGAGCATTATATGGGCATTATTATCCATATCCCACATATTCCGCACAAAGCTACGCAGCCCACAACGGAGCCCAAGAGCGCGATTCACATTGCGATGTTGGGCAAGGACTGTGAGAATGACATGGAGCGCGTGGAACGCCTCCGCAGCCTTGGGTGTGGACAATGGGGAGTGTATATATATATATATATCTAACAATATAATCATGTAGGCAACATATGGCAACATTTCTCTCCCTATATAATGTAGATATATAAATATAGAAATATATAGACTATATTCATGTTATGCATGTGTAATTATATATGATATTATATATATATGTGCGTGTGTGGGTACTGTATAATGTATATGAACCATATTTATATACGTTTCTATAAGTGCGTGGGTTACAAGTGCGAAAACCAGATTGAGGTGGTACCCAAAAGAGAATGATGTGATGTTGGCATGACAGTCAGCGGTACAAAAATGAAAAAAACAAATATCACATTTATATACATTTACTGTATCCATATGTGACATGGAGATAACTTGAGATCACGTGTGTGTGTGTGTGTGTGTGTTCATCTATATTCCACCCACCAATCCCGCGGGCTGACTGCGGAGTAACAA
The DNA here is from genome assembly GCA_947184155.2 of Cladocopium goreaui. Taxonomy (NCBI): domain Eukaryota; class Dinophyceae; order Suessiales; family Symbiodiniaceae; genus Cladocopium; species Cladocopium goreaui. The sequence continues at coordinate 101,291 of CAMXCT020001123.1, forward strand.
GGCTGTCTGCTGACGCTTGAACCTTTGTTCCATCTCTATCAGAGCATCAGCGATGTCACCTAAATCATTCCAGCGACGTTTTGTGGGAGCCTACAAAAGCAAAAGAACTGTTATGGGGTGTTCTTCAAATCGAGGGTATAGACTAAACCACGTGGTTTCAGTACTAAAATAATCCAAACTTGGATGATTTGAAGGTATTCCTACTTTCAGAAGCTACCAAGACCATGGGTAGAAGCAACATGCCCAACAAGAACAAGAGAATGATGCCGAGAGTATTGTCACGACAGCCAAGTGCAGCTGGCAACCTGCGAACAAAACTAGCAGGTCATGGCAAAATCATGGCACACGGTGAATCCTGCAACTGCTTGGTGTGCAGGATAGGGCTACAGTATGTTGAAAGACTCAAGTGGCTTCCAAGCGATGACTTCTTCTAAGAACCCTGTGCACTCCAATATGCATCCACATTGCCAGTTCTCAGTTGCCAGTTGATTTACCACTTCACCACAAAATGTCACAAACTATCCGCATCAAGTTGGTTTACCTCAATATCCGCATAGATTTGCGTTGCCGGTGCCAAGCTGCTGTGCCCACGCGTCTCTGCATAGTACTTGGTGCTCTTGGAGAGCTCGTTGCCGCCCCCAAGTCTCAGGAGGGCAACTGAGAACCATTCGCGGGGAACCCAAAACACACAAATACACACACGCATGTATAATAATAATAATAATAATTTTATTTATTATTATTATTAATATATATATATATATAACGTATGTATGTATATACTATTATATACAGATATATATATATATAATTATTAAATATATGACACACACATGGCCATTAAATTATCGGAGTTAGATCCCAGCTTGTGAGGGGCTGTCTATAGGGCTATGATATGTTATAACCCGATGGATCCACGGCAGGAAACGCCATGAGCGTCTCCACGCACTTGTTGTTGCCGCGCCGTGCCGCTTCGTGCAACGAGGGATGCCCCGAGAAGTTCTTCACCTGCGACGATGGGCCTTCTTGGTGCTGCATCCCACGGAGGGTTAGGACCATACCAGGTATTACAACCCAGTCCCAGTATTTTTATGGGATAATATACATATAATATATTCTATTATGTTACATTACTTACATTATATTATATTATTACTATATTACATGTGTTTCATATTATAACACATATATATATATCATATTATATTGTATTTTTATATTATATCAAATAATATTATATCATATTACATATATATATACATTTATAAAAACATATTATATATCATATTATATCATGTTATATTATACGTATAAAATTGTTATATGTGATTTATATGTGTATATAATTGTATTAATATGGGTTATGAAGCACTTCCCAACTGGGATTCGCACATCCAAGTTGTCCCTTGGACGAAGTATGAAAACAAGGGTCATCCACTGATTTACCCTCTGGTAATGACTAACATAGCTATTGAAAATGGCCATTTATAGTGGATTTTCCCATGAAAAATTGTGATTTTCCATAGTTATGTTAAATTACCAGAGGGTAATTTCACTGGGAGTTTCTCACCCCGCCCATCCCAGCAGTTTTTGAATCACCTTGACTCTACCCAGGCAATTCATCCAAACTTCCTTCCCAACGAAAAAATGAGAAATCAAATGTTGACGACACAAGCTATATACCCTCTGGTTATTTAACATAGTCATGGAAAATTACCATTTTTAACAGGTAAACTATAAATGGGCTATTTTCCATGGCTATGTTAAATAACCACAGGGTAATTAAAATGATGACAATAAATGAAATAATTCACATAGCACTTGTGGTGACTTTCCCCACCCCTCTAGCCTTGACTAAGTCTGGCAGTTTCTTGGCCAACGTCTTCACGCAGTTCTCTTGTCCAAAGCGCGCAGCCAAGTGCATAGCCGTGTGACCATCCATACCTCCCGTTGGAAACATCGGTGATGTTCGGGCTGTTGCCATGGAACATGGTCCACCTATAGATGATTTCCCTGTCAAAGGTGATGTTCAATCAATATGTTCAATCAATATGTCATATTACCTAATTAAACGTATTGATGATGTTCAAAGGTGAACATTCAAAATGGTAATCAATATGTTCAATCAAATTACCAAAGGGTATTCCAAAACAAAACCCCTCATGATCAATCCACACTTTGGGATCCTGCCTAGGGATGCCGGAAATGTGTTTGACGCCGCTGGTCATGGTGTTCTTATTCAAATAGATCTCTCTCTCTCTCTCTTAATGAATAATGATGTGTAGTCATTACCAACAAGAACATGTCCAAAAATAGGGTTGCCTAAAGATCCACTACTAGAAAAATCATTTTCCCCAATGACATTTGCTATTTGGGCATATGCACCCCGGTAGTTTCACAAAGCTATATATTGAAAATTGCTCTTTATAGAGCAGACTTACCTATTAAAAATGATGATTTTCCACAGCTATGCTACGTTCGTTGAGGGTACCTGTTCAACCACAGCCGCTCCCCCGGGCACTTTGCGTCGTCATGAGCTTTTTGGCCATGTGCGTTCGAAGCCTTGGCTTCCCCTTAAAAACGTGGGCCAGATATTCCAGGTACCTACCAGGACACTGCCGAAGGATTTAGTATGGGAAACTATATATACAGTATATACCCTCTGGTAATGACTAACATAGCTATTGAAAATGACCATAGAAATAGTGGATTTTCCCATTAAAAATTGTGATTTTCCATAGTTATGTTAGTTTACCAGAGGGTAACTTATGGATGTTACACCAATTTTAGCAATGACAGCCCCCCATTTTGTTCGAGAGTTTTTCCGGACAACATGGTGATTTTTTCCACTTCGGCCTCACCTAAGCTAACATAGCTTATAGATGGCCCATTTTGTTCGTTGATTTACCTATTGAACATGGTGATTTTCCAGAGCTATGTTAGTTTACCACTTGAAGGGTATATCATCCCATATATATATATATATAGGTTGCTTGGGGGTTCTGGGGGGGGCGCTGAGCATATATATAATATATATATATACATATAATGTTGAATCACCATGTGTAGTATTTCTTAGTGGTTCAATCAACATTTCCCATTATATCCTGGACCCCTGGGCCTCCCAGCAAGATATTCAAACACTTTCGGTGGCCGTTGACGCTGGCCAAGTGCAAGGCCGTTCGCCCAGTGTTCGTCACGGCGCCGATGAACCTGGAGCAGTTGAGGGCTTTCCATGGTAAAACCACGGGCTGCAAATCGTATGTGGTGAAGCATGGTCTATCTTCGTAAGATTCATGGAAAAGTGTAGCTAAATTCATCATCAATGGTTCTTAAATCGACATTAATATTAATAAGGGGAACAATCAACAATAATAATACTGCTAGTATTATGTATTATTAATATATGTAAATCGTATACTGCATATCTTTCAACAATTGGGGTTGTGTAGTTCTGGAAAATGTCCCATGCAATGCCTAGATGCAGGCAGCTGAGTCCCAGCGCCATGCCGGAGAAGGTATCCACATTGTCAGGTTCCCCGGTTGATTGGCTACCCTCTGGTGAACTAACATAGCAATGGAAAATCACCATTTTTCATGGGAAAATCCACTATTTCTATGGCCATTTTCCATTGCTATGTTAGTTCACCAGAGGGTACCCTGTATTGTGCAAAAACTATTTCTAGTGGATGTTCCCATCTTTCTGCATCTATTTTTGCAAATGGATTCTAAATGATTCGAGGCTGAGACCCAAGATGTTCCACGAAAACGGCCACAACTTATGGCGAAATATCCCATTTTCTTCAGATACAGCGGGCATAATCGCATAACCATTTTCGGCCAAACACTCTGGCGCTTGGCTTGCAGCCGACATCAGTAGGCGGCAGCACTCGGCCTAGCGGCATTCCGGCTGGCTAATTATTCCAGTTGGAAAGATTGTAACCATGATGTTTTCCAACGATATCTGACATGTTTTAAGTGTAAATGCTATCAAACATATCTTTGGCACGCTTGCCAACCACATCAGTCGACATCTTTCTGGAATGATTCCCACTCCAACAACTCGGCCATTCCGTGGCCATTTCATGGCCATTTCTTCAACGGTACCAAGGCACATGGCCATTGTGAGCTGCATAGTGCAGGGCCGTCCAGCCGATCTTGTAGCTCTTGGCGCTCAGGAGCTCCAGTAGGACCTGGACAAAAGAGAAAGGATTGTCATAGTCATGGGGAAAATGGCCAATAGTGGTTAATAATGGTTGGGAATGGTTAGGAATGGTTAAATAAATTTAAATTTAAATAATTAATGGAATATTAATGGTCAACAACGGTTGACATGGGAAAGGATGGTCAATTGCCCATCTCACCCTCCCTTGGTGTTCTGCCGGAGCAGCCTCTCTTGGCGTCTGCCGCATTCCCAGCAATTCCTCAAGGGAGGCGTGATGTCCTGCCAAGGATGACATCGCTGGTCAAAATGAACCAATGATAAACAATGACTTGGGAGACATGCCAAAATTGTTCCAACCAAAACCTGTCAGTGTAAGCTAAGTGGACAAGTCCTTCCATGTTGTGGCAGCCTTCCAAAGTTCTGTAGTTGGTCAATGTCAATGGCATCGGTTGAATTGCATTCCTACATGATCATTGTTTTTTTTGTTGTCCGAATGAATCACAATTCTTGCAAAGGCAGTAAGGCGGCCCTGGATACTCAGCGGTTTGAAAGGATATGGGAGCTGGAAGGCAAACATATCAAATCGGCAAAAACACAACAAGACTGAGAACCAACAATCCTCAACAAAGGATACAAGATGAGGAATTCGATGTGTCGGCAGACAAACTCTCAGAGTTGGTCTGAGTTGTTTTTTCCAGGAAACGACTAATCTTGAGATGATAACCCCTATGTCAGATCATCATCCCAAATATGGTCATAAAAAATAGTTGAAACCACCAAGCATGCAGTAGCCCCTCCATGTCTAATTAAGTTACGTAGTTTATAAATCCCATTAAACCCCATTAAACCCTAATGAATCCCATGAAATCCCATGAAACCCGATTAAACCACATTAAACCACATTAAACCACAATAGTTCGAGTTTGCCCCGGGCCCCGTCCTTCCGCAGCAGCGCAGTGGATGGCTGTCTGACCTCGGAAGTCCCAAGTTGACCTACTCAATCTGCATATAAATATATCATCATATATCATCATATGTCTATACAGTTCTGTAATCCTATAAAACTATATATATATATATTTATATATATCCTTATTTCAACGTACACATATTCTCTATGCACAGCTCCCTGAGTTATCAGCGGAAAAACATATTCCTACCGGTTCCCGCCTGCACGATCCTTCTCAGCCATCACCTCCGGCATGACCCGAAGCAACTCCTTGATGCAGTAGGCCCTGAGCCGGGCATCGGTTGAAGTAAGTGGTAGCTATCAATGGCCGTTGGATCAGCAGCATCATCATGATGAATCGTAATCATAATCATCATCGTCATCGACGTCGTCATCGTCATCGACGTCATCATCATCATCATCATCACCATCATCATCATCATCATGATCATGATCATCATCATCATCATCATCATCATCAAAAGTGATAGCAAATCACTAATTTATTATGACAACTACTAAGCCACCAATTCCCCGTGCCTCCCGTACCATGCGGCTTCGTGCAAGGCGGTCTGGCCGCGCTTGCCACGATACCTGGGAAAGTTTGAGAACTAACGACACCCACAACTTCTGTGATAATGAAGATTTATGATAATTATCATAATCAGTCATAATCTACATATGAATACACATACATACATATATATATATTAGTACAATAAATAATTTGTTGTTTGTTTATTGGTTTATTGAGTAATGACAACGATAGTTGATGGGATCCAAGGCATGACGATGGACTCAAACCGCAACGACAAGCTGCGATGGATCCGCCCCCTTCTCCAGCAAGCGATCCAGATCCGACTTCCGGTCATCCTCGCGCGGCCAGTCCCCACATATGACATGGGATTGAAAATGGCCATATCATCCAAGAGGAAAATCACAGAATTAAACTCTTCCACACTCATCCAAAGTCCATGTTTGGGGCTGCGGGCTCCAGAAAAAAAATGGGACGTGTAAGCTACCAATGAAGTTTGCATCATAGGGCTGTCTCCAAGGTGACTGTCCTTGATGGCCAGATGCAACGCTTCACCCAAGTCGACCCGGACCTAGGAGAAGGACCCAACGTACGGGAGGCTTCGGTGAAGGTCTGGCCGGATATCGTTGGCAGTTCCACATGATTCTCTGTAGGTTGTGTACAGAAACCATTCTGATTCATGGTATCATATGGTATCATATGGTATCCTAGATTTCGCAATGCCGACAGTTGTCGTCGCTCTTGGGAATGACGTCCACCATGTCACCTCCAAGCAAAGGATGATGCAAATCCAACATCTATTGAGCACGTTGTGGAATGTGGTAGATGCTTTATGGATATCATCCCTCTTAAAATGATGGACAATCGGTGGCCATGTCAGCATTGGAGGGTCAAAGGAAGGGGTGATCAGAAGCAACATGATTACCCCTTTGAAGGGGCCTGGAAAGGGTTGGTAAGGAGGTCAAAGTTTCGAGTACTTTGGGATCTTTGGGGCGAACCAACAGCCTGTAACCTGCTGATTCAAGACTGGAGACAAGCTGGACGTTCTCAGTTGCATGGTCAACTAAAAATCAGTTACAGCACACCTCAGCATACAATATCATAGAACAAATTGATATAAATGCGTTCACACAGCACCGGGTTATCTATCCTGTGGTTGGGAAACTCTTACGTACTAGTAGCTCCTTGCTCTCCAATGAATAGGTACTGCAGTCTGGATGCAATTTATACGTAGTTAAGTTATACTGAATCATGAATTACCTAGTTTCGCTTCACCCATTTGCCTTGGCTGCGGGTTTACCGCTCTGACCACTGCCTACTTTGAGCCATGGCTGCGATTTCGGAACGATGGGGCGCCCGGGTCCCTGTTTCCGGAACTGGGAAAATCGAGGTTCTAGAGTGAGAAGCTCAAACATCATCAGAATATAATATATATATATATATGTTCATTGATTGAAAGCCCATGAAGGATTATGTTCGGCTGGTCAAACACCTATCATCGTTCCCAGTTGTAGCAGTTCTGTATCTAGAATAAATTCCCATCTGGTGAAGCCTTTCCGCCTGGGATTGCATCGACATTAATCCAACCAATATTTGGTCACTTAAATTGCGCACGGACTGTCGGACTGTCGGATTAATCCATCCCATCATTTCCCGATCAAACAGTTGGTTAACCCACCAATGGATTCACCCAAGTACTACTGTAATTATCAACCATATCCCATTATATAATGTTCTTGCTTTGGCCGAACTTTCTAGGCTACAAATCACCCGTTATATCCCTTATTCAGTGCTTATAAATCACCTGTCTTTGTTGATCAAATCAGCTGTTCAGTCACTCATTTTCCTGGAAAAAAAGAAGTTGGATTCACTATTGAATTGTCCTGGAAAGAGTTTGCTTCCTGAGTTGGATGTGCATCCCACTTAGGATCCCTGGTTTATAATCCATATGGAGGTTAAATGGGGCTACCCCCAGTCATAATCCATTTCATTTTGGCATTTTCCATGAAAGAAACCATCCAGCTATTGGGGATCCCCGACCCGGAGCCTGCTGCAAGGTCACAGGCTGCGGCCTCGCCTGGTTTTTGTTTGCAAAATTTTCAGGGGGTACCCTCTGGATGTTTTTTTGAAGGGTGATGATTAATGGATGCTAATGGATTTTCAAGTGAGACATGTGTTTTGATAAATGGATTTTTAATTTCATGGATTCCAATGGATTCTAATAGACTTGAAGGGTTCATATGCTGAAATGACATTCAGTTGAACATGAGAATCACGAATGATAAGAATGGAACATCACCACATATCACCACCAAACTAGTATAAATTAAATGATGATGGTGCCATCCATAAACGCTCCGCTACTTTGGGAGCTTTAAAACATTTAAAACCCAATCCTAGCCATCCAGCGACGTCGCGACGCTACGTGAGGTCAGGTCGCTATAATTCATCCAGGTCTGTTGGAAAATCACAAAATAGGCAGATCTTTATCCCAGAAGTGTACCAGAAATAGGTGACACTATGGTGAATAGCGAATTCACCACAATTGGAGGATTATGGCATTGGGTTCGCCACATTAATTATGCAAATTAAGGAGTCAGAACAGGGTAGAATTAGGACGCCTCGAATACATGAGGGGAAATTCTTTGGATTTGACGTTGCTGCATGTGCATTGGATGTTGGCAATAAAATAACATTTGAAACAAGGGGGTTAATTGTTGAAAAATGTTTGAAAGTGGAGACTTCGACATGTAATTGGGATTATGACCGTTATGACTTATGAGGGGTTAGAACGTGGAGTACTTAGATTTATAATGATTTATAGACGTCTACGACTTCGGGTTGCACTGGGTTTGTGAACAGGCAAAGCGGCATCACAATTATTGACTTATGTTGGTTTGAGAATTCTACATGAAAGCATGGTCGTGCCATCAAAAACTAGCCAAATTGGATGGGGATGTGCTGTAGGATTTTCCATCGAACACATAGCATGGTCATGCAATCATTGGGAACACATTTGACGAGCATGTAACCTATAGGCTAATGCACATGTTTCCTATTTGCTTTTACCTCTCATACTTCAGCATCGTGGGTATTTAAATCCTGTTTAAGATGTATCACTGTATTATCACTGGAACTACTAGATGTTCATTCCCTAATAGTTGGTTATGAAATGTTATGAACATATTGTCAATTGCTCGGGTGTTTTGTGGCACATCACCCCTGGAACGATCTCTTGGAGCAAGACTGGATTCACCCCATGGCTATTTAAGGGTGGAATCCCAGCAGTTAATCCACCAGCGTTTCTCGGAAAATCACCATATGCCATAAACCAATGCCATAAACCACCCCCAATATTTCAAACATCATCACTATCACTAGCAAATCACATGTTGTTCATTCCATTCAATGATGTTCTTCCCCAGTAATAAATGGAAGGTAAACATCATCCCCAAACAAACCATTGCTTCATTCGCTAGGCCGACCAGTCCCAAGACTCCAAGGCACGGAGCCAAAGGAGGAGAAAAACCGTGAGCTCCGAGAGGTTGATACATTCACCTGGGAACTCTTGGATGACTTGGGATGACTTGGATGGGGCCATGGGCTCCACACACATGGTGGATTCTCTCTGTCCGATAAAAAGGAGCCACACATGGTGACATGGTGCATATCGAGCTAGAACTTTTCAGATAATGGCGATATCCACTGATTCTTGTAATGGATCGGAGTAACACGTGATGTAATGATGTGGGTGATATAACCCGATGGTTATACAGTACCCTAGCCTTGGTTTGCAAATATATGGCGGGTACTTTCTGGGAATCTCCCGTGGCAATGTCAAAATGCCTATTTCTTGGATGATCCAGAAATTCATCTGAAAATGAAGAACTTTGCTTGCCATGCTGGATTACCAAAGGGTGGTACCTCAGGTCTTCATCCACTAATATCCCAGTAGCTAGGGGTTCTATCATGTTACATCACTTATCAGTATATTTCCTAGCTGCAAATATGAAGGTCGGGATCATCATCTCAGGATGGCAAGATAGGAAAATATGAATGGACAACGAAATCACCTAAAAAATCCTATCATTGGATGATAACCATTGGATAATAGGAAAATATGGATGGTTATCCTCCAATGATTTAATCCCCGTGGTCATTCCTCCAATGATTTAACCCGTCATGGCTGAACCCCACGTAGATTTCCATGCTTCCAGGGTGCCAGCTTCACGATCTTGGCCCAGCTGAGAGGAAAATTTCCCCCAGAACCTCAGGCTATTCGCAAGCAGTTTCAGGGTAGGTGGGTATTCTGATGTGTGTCATTTTTTGTTTGCAGATTTCTCCAAATTTCTCCAGTCGTATTGGCAGTGCACTTACAAACACTTTTCAGCCATGCCGACATAGGGTTGAGAAAAATATCAAGTCTCAAAATCTCTAAAACATGTGGAGGCCAAAATCGTCTTGGATATTCTTGGCAACAATGCGTAGATTGCGGAAAACCATGATGATGATATTCCAGCAAAGACTGGTGGGTGGGGCCCCGCAAACCTCATCTAATCATGGGAATAACAAGAGCTTCCCCTACCCCAAAGGTCCAAAGGTGATACCTCCACTGCGGTGTTAACCAGCAACAAACGATCTTCCCAGGCCGAGGGGCTTTGGCACCTTGGATCTCAACTGCAGGGACTGAACCTTCCAGCACTGGCAGGTGGATCTTCACCCCCCAAAATGTGGAAATGATCTCAATATCATCCAGGAAACTGACATATCGAAAAATCACCATGCGTAAATCATGTTCCAAACGGGAAAGAACCATGGATTCCATATCAAGGGTTACAGTTTACCGGGGGACGGGATAGCCCCAATAAGGATTGATGATGGCTTTGTACGAAGCACCACCAGTACAGTACCAGCGCAGTACCAGTCGCATCAACATCACAAGGTGCATAATATTGCATATAATTTCACTCTTGAAACATTCCTGACACTATATACACATACGCATACACACAAATATATATATATATAATATATATCTCTCACTCTATCTCTATCTATTTTGTCTTAATATAACTACTGTATATGATATAATTTCACCATATGGGTGTGTCTGGAAATGGCCTATGTAAACCATTTAGTCGGACAATCGATCCGACGGCCTCCGCATAGAGCGTCGCCATGGGAAGCTCCTGGCCTCCAGCGGCCTGCATCGTGCAGCGGGCTAGTAGCGTTTATATTATACACACACAAACACACACACACACACATATATATATATATATATATGTGTAATTATAGATATATTTATATATATATATACTGTGACAGATGTATATATTATATATATTACTGATATATGTATACTGTAAATATATGTAAATATATATATATATGTATGTATATTACTGGCATATGTAAAATCGAAGGAAGTTTCGAAGTCAAACTTCCGACAATATGGACAGATGGAAAAGCAGAGGTGGGAAGAGTCAAAGAGGAGAAGAGCCGAATAGAGAGAAGATCAGAGAAGAGAAAGAGTGAGAAGAAAGAAGATGCAGGCGCGCGAAAAGGTAGAAGAGTCGCGATTCACGTTTTTTTCCAATGATTTGTGGCTCCGGAGGGTCAAAAAGTAGGCTCGCCAAAGCTGCGGGTGCGGAGTTATGTGGTCAGATGAGAGATGAAAAGTTGCACGCCGTTGTGGCGCGAAGCATATTTCCAAGTCCAAATGTCGAACGCACACCAACATCGGACCACTTTTGGAAGCTGAGATGTCGAAAAAGTGCTAAGCACATGTCCAGGTCAAAATGTAGAAAACACACCACGCTCGGACCACTTTTGGAAGTTGACATGTCGAAAAAGTGCACTCCCTTGTGGCACGAAGCACATTAGCACTTTTGGAAGTTGACACGTCGAAAAAATGGCGCGAAGCAGCTTTCCGAGTCAAAATGTTAAACACACTACATGCTCGGACCACTTTTGAAGGTTTAGATGTGTTGGCGTGGCAGGCGCAAGGTATTCTACACCTTGCCAAAAGTGAGGGAAAAAAAAGTGAGGGTTTTGTAGCAATTTCAGCTACAACCACAAGTATACTACACTACACCTAAACCTACAACTACAACTACACTACATCACACTACACTACACTACACTACACTGCACTACACTACACTGCACTAATTACATTACACTACACTACACTACACATCACTACACGACACTCCACTCCACTCCACCACACTGCACGAACTACAACCACTGCACTCCACTTCACTACACTACACTCAATTGCACTACACCACAACTACAACCACAACTGCAACTACAACAGCCACAACAACTACAACTACACTACATTACACTACACTACACTAATTGCATTGCACCACACTAACTACATTACATTACACTACACTACACTACACTAACTACAACTACAACGACAACGGCAACTACAACTACACTACATTACACTACGCTACACTCCACTACACGACACTGCGCCACAACACACCGCACCACACTACAATACACTAGGCTAGACTAGACTATCTAGACTAGACTACACTACAGCACACTACACTACATTACATTGCGCTACATTCATTACACCACACCACAACTACAACTGCAACTGCACCACACTAATTACACTTCACTACAGCTACAACTCCACTCCACTACATTACAACTACAACTACAGCTGCGCCTGCATCCAGCAGTTGTGGGTGAGGTGACCACTGCAACCATGGCAACCACTCCAAAAAACACAACTCCAACCACCTTTCGGTCCATTAGTGGATTTGCTCTGCCATCCGTCATTCGCAACAACCAACCTCTCCTATCGGTTTCCTGTTTTTGAAACTTCCGCCACCGCCTTGTGTGGTCATTTAGAATTGTGAGGCTTGACCTTGATGAAGGGTGGTGTGAGTGGCTACATCACATAACAATACATCACAAAAGAATTGACCTTGATGAAGGGCGGTGTGAGACTTTACATCAAATAACAATACATCACAAAAGAATTGACCTTGATGAAGGGCGGTGTGAGACTTTACATCAAATAACAATACATCACAAAAGAATTGACCTTGATGAAGGGCGGTGTGAGACTTTACATCAAATAACAATACATCACAAAAGAATTGACCTTGATGAAGGGCGGTGTGAGACTTTACATCAAATAACAATACATCACAAAAGAATTGACCTTGATGAAGGGCGGTGTGTGACTTTACACTACATAACAATACATCACAAAAGAAATGACCTGCATGAACGTTGCATGGGGCTTGTGTTGGGGAGGAAGCCGGAGCACGAAACCTTGTGTTTTTCCGTGTCAAGTGGCTGCAGCCGATGATGAAAGGTACCTCCTGTGTGCGGCGGTTGCGGCTGTGGTCGGTTTGCCTTTCTTTTTGCCGCATTGTAAGGGTGGCTTCAAGCTGCTTTGGGTGTGCTTCCGCGTGCGTAGTTATAGGGTGCTGTGGAATCTGTGGTTGCAGATCGCATTGGAATGGCTGCATGATTGTTGTCATCTGGCGTTGCCATGTGCGTAGATACGTGCAGGTTTGCGACGTGATGCTGCAAAACGCATTGTAATGGCTGCATGAATGTTGCATGGGGTTTGTGTTGGGGAGGAAGCCGGAGCACGAAACCTTGTGTTTTTCCGTGTCAAGTGGCTGCAGCCGATGATGAAAGGTACCTCCGTGCGGCGGTTGCGGCTGCGGTCGGTTTGCCTTTTTTTTTTGCCGCATTGTAAGGGTGGCTTCAAGCTGCTTTGGGTGTGCTTGTGCGTGCGTAGTTATAGGGTGCTGTGGAATCTGTGGTTGCAGATCTTATTGGAATGGCTGCAGGATTGTTGTCATCTGGTGTTGCCATGTGCGTAGATATGTGCAGGTTTGCGACGTGATGCTGCAACACGCATTGTAATGGCTGTGTCAAGGTTGCTTGGCACCGCGGCTGCATGCGTAATACTATTCTCTTTTGCAGCTGGACATCGTAAATAGTGATGGAGTGGCTGCATCAAGGCTGCGACAGTGATTTGTCAGCAGATTTTCTCAATTTTGGCGCTAGTAATTTTCCTTATAAAATCATTTGAAAAGTACTTCAAAATCGTCTTTTTTCGCTTTCGCGTCGAGATCCGGTTTTGGAGCTGCGATTTTTGTTGTGATTATGTACAAGAAAGCTTCTCTGTGTAAAAACTTCTTCCTGTAAAAGCTTGCTGTGTGTAAAAGCTTCTCTGTATGTAAGTGTTCTGTGTGTAAACGCTTGCTGTGTGTGAAAGCTTGCTGTGAGTAAAAGCTTCTCTGTGTAAAAGCTTGTTGCGTGTAAAAGCTTCTGTGTGTAAAAGCTTCCCTGTTTAAAAAGCTTGCTGTGTGTAAAAGCTTCAACTGTCAAAGAACTTGCTGCGTGTAAAAGCTTTCTTTGTACACGCTTTGTATCACAAAGTAGTACTGGGAAGTGCTTCGCGCAAGCTTCGTAGTACAAAGTAGTATATACTAGGAAGTAGTTTGTGCAAGCTTTGTAGTTCAAAGTAGTACTGGGACGTGCTTTGTGCAAGTCTTGTAGTACAAAGTAGTACTGGGAAGTAGTTTGTGCAAACTTTGTAGGTAGTACAAAGTAGTGCTGCGAAATGCTTTGTGCAAGCTTTGTAGTACAAAGTAGTGCTGGGAAGTGCTATCAGACCTTGCGACTTCTTTCGGTTTGCAATCGGTTTCGAATTGCTGGATCTTCATGCGCTCAGCAACGTGAGCGCTGGTTCGACAGCTACGAATGCTGTTGTGCTGCAGAGCGCTAACCTTAGAAACTTGCTGCAACGCAAAGTCGAAGAGGAGGGAAATTTGGAGTCGCAAAACTTGATGATTGACATTGGCTTCGAAGAAATGGCATATCTCAAGCACAGTTTGAAGATTGCATTGCATGTCTACGATGCGTTGCAAAATTCACGGTGCTTCGCGTGCAGACGAAGTATCCCAACCGAGGAGCGCAGGAATATCGGCTTGGGTTACTTCAAATATGGACCCTGCGCTCTTTGTAACTGTTCGCACGGAACAGGACGATACGCTGCGGCTTGCCGAGCAGGTGCAGAATGTCGTTTGTCGCAAGCAGATGCAGCTTGGGTCCGCAATGTCATTGCGGATAGTGAAAACTGTTTGCCTGATTTGCTTCGTGAAGTGCCATGACGGGCAACCAGGCTGCCAACAAGTGTTTGCGGATTAAGCTGTCCAGCCTTTCGTGCCAATGCGGGCCGAAAGAGCTGCCAAAACCTAGACCAAGTGCAGCGCGGAAAAACAATGCAGCTGTTGACCTTGGACCGCGTGAGTCTGATTGACAGATAACAACTACACCATGTTTACAATAAGTTGTCTTGATGAAAGGTGGCTCAGGTGTACAGTATACCACAAGCTTCACCTAACCGGGGTGTACAATATAGAAAGCGTGTGCGCAGAAGATTCTGTTTGTTAGCATTTTTTTGGGCATACATAAGAATTGAGATGAGTTACGAAGAGGTGAGATGAGGTGAAAAGTGTTTCTTCAAGTACTACTGGGGAGTACTCTGTGCAAGCTGTGTAAAGTGCATCTGCGTCTCAAGCTTTCTGACGTGCAGAAAAACCGAGATGAGTTGAGACTAGCTCCGGTGAGATGAGAAAGTTTGAGATGCGCTCGGATGACATGAAAATAGCCAAGAAGAACTTACCCTCTGGTAAATTAACATAGACCCTGAAAATGACCAATTTATAGTGGAAACTAGTCTTCCAACCCCTATCTGGCAGGGTCTATGTTAATTTACTGGAGGGTATCTGACATATGGGAAGACATGAAATGAGATGAGAAGATCTCAGATGAGATGAGTTGAGATGAAGTGCAAGTGTGCAGTGTGGAGTGTGGGGTGTGAAGGGGAAGTGTGAGGACAGTGTTTGCTTCACGTTGCATTGCACCGGGATCGCGCGCGGGTCATGTTCTTGGACAGCAGCACTGCAAAAGCTTCGCACAAAGCACGCACGCATGGGCCTGGCTGGCGCACGGCGCCTGCAAGTTCCTTCGTAGTAGTACTGGGAAGTGGTTCATGAAAGCGTAGATGACATATGAGAAGAGATGAGAAGAGATGAGCTGGGATAAGGTGAGAAGAGCTCAGATGAGATGAAGTGTGGAGTGTGGAGAGTGCAGTGTGAAGTGTGGGGCGTGAAGAGTGCAGTGTGAAGTGTGGAGTGTGAAGTGTGAAGTGTGGAGTGTGAAGGAAGCAGTGAGAAGTGAGAAGTGTGAAGTGTGGACTGTGAAGTGTGAAGTGTGAAGTGTGGAGTGTGAAGAAAGCAGTGAGAAGTGAGAAGTGTGGAGTCTTAAGAGTGCAGTGTGAAGTGAAGTGTGGAGTGCGAAGCGTGCAGTGTGAAGTGTGAAGTGGGGAGTGTGAAGTGTGTAGTGTGGAGTGTGAAGACCGCAATGAGAAGTGTGAAGTGCGAAGTGGAGCTTCAAATGTGACATGTGAAACAAGACACCACTTTCGCAGAGTGCACGCACGCACGGGCTTGGCTGGCGCACGGCGCATCCAAGTTCTGTAGATGAGAAAGTTCTTATATATCCTTAAGGCAACTTCCGCGCCGCCTCGTGCGGGTACTACTGGTAATACTACTTACATATATACATTTATATATATATATTTATATATATATATATATTTATATATATATTAGCCATGATATATGAGCATACAATAGTATATATCAGTACACTATGATATCTCTATTGCCATAATATGTATATAGAATAATTACGCTATGATATCTGACGTATGCTGTAATTCGATGTAGTTTTATCATATATAATATATCATATATCATATATCTGTATAGTGTAAAAATTGAGGCTGAGGCTAACGGATAATACACCATGTTCAAGATCGGCCCATGCCCGAGCTTGAACCTCAAAGTGGTCCAACATGACGTCACCTAAACAGGAGAAGCAAATAGAAGCGGTTGAAATAGCGCGCCTGGAAACAAAAATGTACGTAATTGAAAAATCATCAAAAGACCCGGGAACCATGAAAAGTAGCTCCTTTTGAACAACTTGCCAACTATTCTTTTAAGAAAATTCGGCAATTCAAGACCATGTAAAACTCATTTGAAGAAAACTCATGGTTTCTTCCCATATTACTAGTAACGTATTATTAATTATTATTATATACATTATATAATCATATGTAACCACTATATGACACCCATAATTCCTGATCTGCCCAGACTCAGCTACGGACGCAACTCCTCCAGTTCGGCTGTCACAGAGCTGCCCAAGACGGTCCTAGAATCTGCGGATGTGCATCCCTTGAATCGTAACTGGGATCTAGTACATTCTAGTACCATATAGTATCCATCTAGTTATATATATATAGTTAAATGTTGATATATGTTAATATAGTTGTGAGATTCACAATCAATCGGGATTGGTGCATCCATTTGCCACTTGGGAAAGATCTGATATATTGTTGCATCATTTTGGGGACCCCTATGAGCCCAGAATGACTGAGTTCTTCCATCAGGGTATTCCTGGCATGTAGCCCCACTAGGGATTGAGTTACCAGGCGAAGCCCTGGTGTTGGGAAAACCAGTCCTTGCAAACAGTCCTTTCATCAGCGACCCCACTGCAACTCGCACTTTCGTCGCTGGGTGAAACTGCACCTGCTGAGTCTTTGTCATTCAGGTGCTGCTTGGCCAATTCCTTCGTTAACCAAGGCTGAAAGTTGATGCCGTTGATGAAGCGGTCATATAGCAATTGGCAGTCTGCCCGAGGCAACTGCGAAAAAGGACCCACTGGCTGCAGGGATGCCAAAAAGGATTCTTCGTTGAAGGCTTCTGGTCCCTTCAACAGCTTCAAATGTGGCAGGAAGGGGCGCAGAAACGCCAAGGTGAGCTCATAGAAATAGCGCCTGGCCATCTGATCCTTGTCCTCATCACAGGGTGTTTCCAAAAGAGCCAGAAACTGTTCATCCGGCTGCATGATGAGACGCTCATCATGCTGATCATCCATGATACTTCCCCAGGGTTTGGTACCTTTCACTTTGGGCAGCGGCTCCCTCCGAAGTCGTTGCAGCCGTTCCCCCTGGGGACTTTCCAGTAGAACTTGGTGATGCGCCTCAGGCAGTGGAAGCGTACCGCCGTGCAGCGGGCGGAGAAGCAGGCCAGTGGGGAAACGGGCCCAGAGTTGCATGATCATTGGATTGGTGACCCCGAAAATGGCAGCCTGACTGCTGATTGCGTTGCTTTGAACGCAATTGCGATAGTATTCGAAATCACCATCATAGATGGTGAAGTAGGGTCGGTAATCCCCCATATATTCCACCGGCGAAATCAGAGAAGTCACTACCAATACAGCCCCCGCCACCCTGGTGGGATAATCTGGAGAGAATATGACCAAAGGCTCACCACATAATGCCACCTCCCACAGTGGCCACAAGCAGCTGCTGAGTGGAGCAAAGGCGGAATATGGCTGGCATTGCCCTGAAGGCCCTGGTGGTATGGTAGTCAACCCCAGCTGGTCAGCCACAAAATCCAATTCCTCCGCGGCAAGCGAGGCCCATGCCGCCGCAGCGCCGGCGCGGGCGCGCTGCTGCTGCTGCTGCTTGCTGCGTGACCCAGTGGACCAGGCGGCAGTACACGACCAACCGGGTTCATGCGCCGGAGATGAAGCTGTGAGCAAGTTTCCATTGGCTGTAGCAAACTGAGTGGCACCAGGAGGGCAGAAGTCCAGGATGCCGCCAAGCAAAGGCAGTGTCATCATCTTGGTGGAGCTTGGACTTGGTGGATTTGGCCATTCTGCCATGGCTTGCACAGCTTTCTGCAGGAGCTCGCGAAAAGGCAAATGCTGTAATTGACCTAGTCGCATCACTAGTGTTGCCCATAAGGACAAGAAACTGTGCTGCGAAACCACCACCAGGCTGCGTTGACTGCATTTTCGTTTGCTGGCCTCATCAGGTTGCCTGGGCGGTAGTTTCGACGGATTCTAGAAAAATCCAAAAAAAAACGAGTCTGATGATGATACCTTTTTCTGGGATGGCACACAAATCAAACAATAAATCAGGAAATTATATAAAACAAAAAAAATGAATCATCTTGAATCCACCAAGCAGCTGTTGAAAGGATGAGGCTGCATAGTAGAACCCATCTTCTCGTTTGGGTCCTCCACAGGGACTGCGGCCTGTCCTCGACACGCCCCGCGAGGCGCCGCTGCCGCGCCGGAAGCGCAGCGGAAACACGGCGCTTTCCACAGCGGAGCGGCTGGGGCCGAAATCCGGGAAGGCCAAGTAGCGGAGCAGCTGTCGATCTTCATCAGCTAAGCTGTCAGCTGGAAACTCCAGCTCTAGCCTAGAGCTTAGCCCGATCCAACTGCCCGAAAAAACCATGCCCCAAAAAAAGAATGTCATGGACATAAAATAGACTTCAAAGGCAAATAATTTGATTTCACTACAATGCACGTTTGCCCAGTAGATGCCATGGTTCTATTATATAAAATTTCTCAAGTGGAGAGGAGAGTCTCAATATTTTATCCTGCATCAAAAATAATATAATATATATATATATATAATATGTTAAAAATATTAGACATATTTAAAAAACATTCATATTTAAACACAATAAACCATGATATTGATTAAACCCATGCAGACAACAAAAAATCTTGCCCTCAGCAGTGCTCAGCAGCCGCTGTCCTTGCTCCAAATCAAAGACACAAACGCAGAAGCACCGAGCCCAGCGCTGGAAGGCCGTCACGGTCTCGGGCGCCACGCTCTCGGGCTCCGGGTCCATGCGGGGCGCATGGCGCCAGGGAGAAATGGCTGGAGATTGTGCTGAAAAAAAATGGGAACCAAAAATGCTGTCGAAGATGTGGAGTGTGCGAAGATCTGGAATATGCGAGAATCTCAATTTACAAACTTTCAAGTGCAGCATCGCTTCGATCTGAAATGTCACCTCTAAACTAAAACATCTTAAGACATGCAGATTGAGCGATGCCAGCCGTTGGAAGTACATTGCTAACTCACACCAAATCCACCAGTTGAAGGCTGAAATCAGCCAACAATGGGAAACAATACAAATCCCTTCCCCAATGTTATAGATGTTATAGTCATTTATAGTCCATATGGGTCCCAGGAATAGATCCATGCCCATGCATGACAATAATGAACCATGATTCAGTTTCCATTCCATCTGGCCTCCGAGATAGCCGCCATCTAGCTGTAGCTGATCCTGCGACCTGAGGCCGGTGAACATGACTTTTGTATACTTTTGTGGTCTCCTTTGGAAAATCTCTATGGGACAAGAACAATGGACCAAGATGGACCAAGATGGACCAAGATCCAACACGAACATCCACGAAACACCCACCCCATCGACCCCTGTCTGCGCTATTCTCCAAAGGCTTTCTGTTGGAATTTCTGGAGCTGGAGTGTCTGCTCGCATCCCAGATGGAGCCGAATACTCTTGCTGTACTTGGCCAACATGCCGCTGCTGCGAAGATTGGGAAGAGGATCACAATGATCAACTCTGAGGTAGGAAATCAACTTCTCGCCCTCTGGCAATCAAACATGGCTGGCGGGGAAACCCACTACAAATTGGCATTTCAACATCTATTTCAATGGGAAAATCATCTACATATGGGGGCACATGTGATCATGTGTTTCCAAGTCGGCGGCATTTCATACCTCACAGTGCCGATCCCTGATCCAACACATCAAAATTTCCCGACACAGCGCCACATTCTGGCAGGACAGGGCCCAGGGGTGTTCTCACGAGCGGTGGCTTTAAGAAAGTATGAAACCAACTCCCGCACCCTGACTGTACAAAAAAAAGATGTGTTTCGCAGAACTACCCTTTACATCGCTTTACAAGTCTGCGAGGTATCAAATTATTCCATTGCAACATGCTGCAACAAAGTGCAACTCCCTATACAAAGTACAAGGTCATTACTTCACCGGTGGAGTTGCTTCGCTTTAGGCAGTCAGCGGAATCGTCTGAATCTTCATCAAGGTCAATGAAGGTCTTGCGCACGACAGTTTTGATGCCCTGTGGCTGGGCACAGCAACTGAACTCGCGCAAAGCAAAGCGTGGAGCAGCATCGGCTACCAAGCTTGGTGTGGAAGTTCCCCCGTTGGCATGGCGGTAGGCTGCTTTCTGCACCTTGAAAGCCTGATAGAAAGATGTTCTCAGCTGCTCCCACTCCTGCCGCACGACAACACACTGGTAGTTGACGAGCTTGCGGCCATCCATCACCTCGTATGTCTTCAACTGGTGCCCCAGCCGCTCCATGAAGCACCGCATGTACCCGCTCAAGTGGAACTTCTCATCAGACTTGAAACGGGTCCAAGACACCAAGCCGAGATGTTCGCCTGCCGAAATGTTGAAAGATTCCTCCGAAGCAGGGTCATTGGCAGGAATCATCGGGTGTCCACGATTGAAGCTTCGCAGTGAGAGGACCAGGTACATGTTTGCATCAATGGCCCGCATGTCCCTTATCGAGGGACCATTAAGCATTCTATCCAGAGCGTTGTGGAGCATATGAGTGAAAGCAGGGAAAAGGGGCAAAGCCCAAGTTGCCCATGTGTCTTCGGGTGTAGTGAACACACAGACCGAACGATAGTGACTCACCGAACCTGGCACACGGCGCAGGATCCACACGGATTCCAATGCAAAGTAGCTACAATCTCCTGGCTCAGGGAAATCCTTGTAAAGCCGGTGTTGCGACGACACAGGGAGCTTGTGATAGATGCGGTCCTCAGAGGCGTGACGACTGCTGCCGAAAAGGACCTTGGCTGAGAATCGCGACCAGGATGGCATGCTTTCAAATCACTTTCTTCAAGGGACCCCCACCAACTGACAATCTATCTGCAGGAATAAATTCTGGAAAATATTGTGGCATTTTATTTGGCGATTATATGCCGACATTTTATCCCATGTATATTAATCCCCCTTGCAATTCGGGCTCCGACCCTGACCCCTGAATCTTTAAGGGACCACTGGTAGCCTCTTAAAGAATGCGAACCAGGGCAAATTTCAGCCTTAAAGAATCTAACCCCAATGAACCAAGATTGCACACAGTAGCCAAGGTATGTCCCTTTAAAGGATTGGAGACCCAAGTTGCACACGAAGGGGTGCCCCTTTAAAGAATTAGATACCCAAGTTGCAGTCGAATGGACGACGGCAGGCAAGGCAAGCTGGTTTTCATTTGACACACAATCCCAAAAACATTGATGAACATACCAAAAAAATCCAAAAAATCCCCGTTGCTTGTGCCTTTTAGTCTCATGCCTCGATTTTAGCCAGCTAAAACTCCGAACCTACCCCAAAAACAAGGCTGGATAAAATTTGGGCAGGAGGTCCTGCATAGGCTAAAATTTGGGCTCGAGACCCAAAATTTATACCATCCCACTTGGTTTGTAGAGAGATATCAGGCAGATAAAATCCAAGGGTTTGACGTCTATTCGGCCGAGTCAATTTTTGAAAAATGTGAGGTCTTTGCAGGTTATGATCCTTGGCTGCTGATGTTTTTTTCTGTCAACGGGGCCAGGACAACATATGCACGGAAGAGTGCAGTTCCGGCTCAATCCCAAAACGTGGCTAGCATGAGCCCTGTGGATTTGGAGACCTATCGCGCACAATGCCCTCCAAACAGAACGTCCAAAATCCCTGCTTGAACTGTTTCATGTACCAAAATCCCTCCTGGATAAAATTCCGTGGGACTGAGAGTCAAGAACGTGTAGAACTTTTATGTTTGATAGTAAAGGTATCCGGCGAATAAAATTCCGATACAACCCCAAAATATAAGAAACAGCTACTGGGATAAATATGCGGTGGAAGGTATCCAAGGTACCGGCTGGCTATTTTTTGGGGCTGGACCCTCAGGATTTCAGCCAGGGGTAAGCATCAGGGATCCAAAAAACAAGTTCCTAGAATCTTCTTAGGAAGGCCTCTTAAAGAATAGGAGACCGTTAAACAACAGGATTTCCTTAAAAAATAGAAACTGTTTTTTTTTGCCGGCCAGGTATGTCCCTTAAAAAATACAGTTTTTTAAAGACATCATGTCCTGAACTCTTTAGGCTAAATTCCCAGGAGGATGTATATTATGACATTTGTTCTGGCATTCATCTGGCATTCATCTGACATTTCATCTGGCATTCTACAGTATCTGGCATTGAATCTGACACATGTTGTTTTTTAATCTCAGTCTCCATTGCCATCTGACATACGTACACACATGTTCACATTTTATCTGACATTCTATCTAGAATCTGGCATTCTATCTGGCATTGCCTCTAACAGTGTATCTGGCATTCTACTATTATTTGGCAAACTATTTGGCATATTATCTGGCGAATATATATTATATTAAATATATTATATATATGCATATACAAGCAGTATAATTATTTTGCATTTATATAATAATATAATGCTGACATATGTGTTGACTTTTTCTGAAAATCTGTCCATGGCATTCTTTCTGGCATTTTATTTGGCAGTCTGTTTTGCATTCTTTTAATCAATATTCAAACATTCTATCTGACATCTTTTTTGCCATTGTGTTCGGGTCAGGAGCCCATAGAGCCTGCGAGCTCGCAACTTCGGGGCGGGGCAGGTGAGAATCACAAGTCATGAGATGTCATGGTTCATTGATGGATTATGATGGATTGATATCAGTTTGCTTTTTCAGTTCCCATATGTTCCCATTGAACGGCGGAATTTTTCACACCGGGCCGAGGTGCAGCGCCTAAGCGCAGGATCCACATGGAATTTCTGCGATGGATCAAGGCATCACCGGGCGCATAGGTTTCGAGGTGCTGCAGATCCACCTCGCAGCCAGACGTCCTGCCCAGGCCCGGGGGCACCATCGCCCGAACTTCAGGGCGTACCATGACGCTGGTGGGATCTTCCGGAGCTTGTTGGATGAAGATGCTCCTGAGCTGGGGGGGAAAGTAGCTTGAAATATATACCGTATATACCTAAATATATATATATATATAAACTATTATAAATAATAATAATAATAAGTAATATATTATATCTGTATAACTTGAAGTCTGCTGCCGGAAAGATCAAGCGCACGTTCAGTATTCAGAATGGAGTGGCGGCTGAACGCGGGCATGAATCAAGCATGCCCAAACCAGTTCAAACATGTTCAAAACACAACAAAATCAACTGTGAACAAAGAAGATCCTGCAACATCAAGGCATATCGAGAAACTGTATCTCTGTGCAGTACTATGCAGAACCATGCAGTACCAAGCGTCTTTGAGTCGATCTTGATGAGGTGACCACCCCAAGGGCATGAGCGATGAGAAAGCACAGCCTCGGGCGTTTCAGCGGCCACCTCCCACTGCGCATCTGACATGCAACTCGGCGCAAACTTCAGCCACGCACCATAGTTGTCTGTCGGCGCTACATCTGCCATGCCTCTGACCGAAGTGAAGCCTGGATCACGATTCGGGCCCCTCCTTGAGCACTGGCAAATGCAGAAATAGAGGACAGCACAGCTCATCACAAAATTAATGGAATATAAAGAGACCTCAGAGCTATGTAGATGTATGAATCGTGCTTGAAGCACTTTTGACCTGGAATTTTGCAACTAAGAATTTGATAGAATTTGCACTCCACCTCCAGTGTCCCATTGCTGTGCCTCTACGGATTCAACATCTGCTGCAATCTCTGGCGTCCCATTCCTGTCGGTGAAACCTTCACACACTTCCCAGGAGCCTGTGCCCCTGGACCAATGTATACCAATGTGGGATTTGATCGGT
The DNA here is from genome assembly GCA_947184155.2 of Cladocopium goreaui. Classification (NCBI taxonomy): domain Eukaryota; class Dinophyceae; order Suessiales; family Symbiodiniaceae; genus Cladocopium; species Cladocopium goreaui. Next base: position 125,708 of record CAMXCT020001123.1, read on the forward strand.
TGCATTCGGTCGCAAATCACAATTATATAAATAAATCAAAAGTTAAGCATAAGTTGCACTTCTTCTGATTCTACTGGGGTCCACCTGACGCGTCCATATCGAAACCCAACATTGGCACCTCGCCATGTTCTGAACGGGGCGTGCAAGGCATGAGGAACATCTAGGAATTAAAACATCTAGGAACTACCTCCTGCACCCCCGACTGTACAACAAACTCTTTGCAGACTCTGTGCGATACAATGCTATATACACCGATTTCAAGAACATTGCACGTAAATTTGCAGCCATGGCTTGCCGATTGACTACACACAGTAGGCCAATACTTCACCTGTCGAGTTGCTTCGCTTGAGGCAGCCAGCAGAATGGTCTGAACCTTCATCAAGCTCAATGAAGGTCTTGCGCACGATGGTTTTGATGCCCACTGGCTGAGCACAGCAACTGAAATGACGCAAAACAAAGCGTGGAGCAGCATCTTCTACCAAGCTTGGTGCTGTTGTTCCTCCATTTGCACGGCGGTAGGCTGCTTTCTGAACCTGGAAGGCTTCAAAGAAAGGTGTCCTCAACTCATCCCACTGCTGCCGGACCACCACACACTGGTATCGAACAAGCTCGCGGCCATCCATCACCCCATACGTCTGCAACTGGTGCCCCAGCCGCTCCGTAAAGTCCCGCATGTACTCACTCAGGTGGAACTTCTCATGAGGTTTGAAACGGGTCCAAGACACCAAGCCGAGATGTTCGCCAGCTGCAACAGTGACAGAGTCTTCACAAGGCTTGCTCTGCGGGACCATGGGGTGCCCGCGATTGAAGCTCTGCAGAGTCAGGACCGAGTACATGTTGGCATCAGTGGCTCGCAGGTCCCGAATGTTGGGGCCGTTCAGCACTCTCTCCACAGTGCTGTGGAGCATATAAGTGAAAGCAGGGAAAAGCGGCGAAACCCAAGTTGCCCATTTGTCTTCCGGCGTGCCGAACACAAGGATCGAACGGTAGCGACGGTGCGAAGAATCTGGCAAACAGCGCATTGATCCACATTGCTTCTGCTGAAAAGTATGCGGCACCTCCGGTTCGGGAAAATCTCTGTCCAGCCGGTGCTGTGACAACACGGGAAATTTGTGATAGATGCGGTCCTCAAAGGAGTGATGACAGTTGCCGAAAAGAACCTTAGCTGTCAGGGGGCTGGGGTCTCAGTGCAACATGTTAGATATTTTTTAGAGGACCGTTTGGCTCAGTTGCAGCGAAGCAGCTCTTCATAGACCACAGGCCATGATCCCATGAAGCAAGCCGTCCTGGAATGGTAGGTTTATGGCAGCCAGGGCTTCCCACATTGTATCTCCCAGCTGCCGAGTTTCTGCTGGCTTCCACTTCTGGTCGCACCAAGACGTCGCATGGATTTTCTGGAGTTTTTTCAACGAAAATGCTCCTCGGATGGTATACTACTGGAGAAGATAGGAGGACAAAAAACATACTGTAAATAAAAAACCATATGTATATGCATGTAACATGTATACATATATATATAAATATGTATATATATATACTATATATGTATATATGGTATCCCCCCAAGAAAGGACATTCCTCAGCCTGTAAAATTCTAAAGAAAATTCTAAAGCCTGTAAAGCCTATTACTTTTTTGATTTCCACGCAAATCAATCAACTCTTGGCAAAAATAACGAAAAACATTGAAAAACTTGCAATAAAGGTAGTTAGATTCATCATAATAAAAGTAAAATAAATTGAACAAGAACCTTCTGCAATCTTAAACAATAATTTTGTTAAAGAAGAAGAAGAAAAAATATAAACAATAATAAGTAAAAATACATGAGCTCATCCGATAGCAATACCTCTTTATCTACAGATCAACCAAACCTTCCCAACAAAATGTATTAGAAAGGGTTGCAAATAGATCGGCAAAAATTTTTTCCTTTTAAAAAAACATGGTTGCAATTTATGTTGAGGAAAATATGTAATAGACTATAAAAACCCTGAAATGCTATCAAAGTTCACATCACAAAATGGTAGAATACTATCATTAAAAAATACAAACAAATCAATCTGAAAAAACATATTCAAGATATATTTTTTTAAAAAAATAATAACTTAAAACTGGATCCTCAGAATATAGAGGCAAAAGAACCAGTGAAAATATAGAATCTTTCGAAGTGAAAATACATATATATATATATATTCACCCAATGCTAGAAACTCCGATAATACTTTTAAAAAAAACATGAGAACTATAAAAAAGTAAGGCAAATTATAATATAACAAATATATTAAAAACTGATCTAGTTGTTTTTGTTTACTTATTAATATATTATTATCAAAATCATTTCTGTGTAACAAAAAATATCTAACCCAAGCACTCCTTGATTTAAAGCAATGAAATTACAAGATCATCTGCATTACACAGATTTTGAATGAAGTATTAATGCAAAAAAATACCAACCCTTCTGCACAAAAGATTGTAGATACTGAAGAAAAAGCTAATGGAAATAACGTAGATTCCCAAGAACAAATAAGACAAGTAACATCAAATGAGAATATGATTGATTATTGTCAATTTACTATGCAAAGCTTGATGGAATGTTATGAAATTGTAGGAGGATTAAAAAGGTAATTGCATTATAAAATCAATATGTCTAACAATTATAACTGGAGATTAGTCTTATACATATCTAGTGTACTTTTTTTACACTTTTATTATCTGCAAAATGTAAAATCTCAAGATGCACTAACTATATCATCTAATCTTGCACAAAGCTCAGCTTTGGTAGAAGCTAAAAGGTTTCAAATTGCTACAGAAAATTTAGTAAACATGAATTCCACCAGTAAATATTTATAAAAGCTACCTTACAAAAAGTTGTATTCATCAAAAATGAAAATAAAAAGATAATATGCTACACTGTGGCTATACTCTATACTGTAAAAACAAATAGCAAAATTTCAATCCATCTATTCCCCTATTAATCATACTTCTGCAAATCCTAAAGGTTATGTAAAAAATACCAAATGTTGTAGAATATATTTAAGAAGCAGACTTGCAAGAATCAGATCATACATTAGATATAAAATTCGTGTTGATATATCAAAAAATGTCTAAAAAAATAAAAAAGAAAACATGAAATATAGCCCAATAAATATGTCAAATATAGATGTTACATGATGTTACCGCGCTATGTTGCAGCTACATATGTGGGCAGGATGTGTCCAGGCGCATGCGCCCAAGATACTTTCCTGATGCAGTGCTACAATAGGTGATAAGATAAGAAGGAAGACAAGGCATTCAAGGACATATCTGATACACAAAATGTAGGTCTTGGGGGGGGGAGCATATTTCAATGGGAATTTCAGGATCCTAAAATGGAGGTACTGTACCATATAAGGCCATATTTTCTGGGGATATTCCCTTACATAGCCCTTATATAGGCCTTATATATGGTAGGTACCTCCAATTTAGGATCCTGAAATTCCCATTGAATATTTACATAATTATATACCGCCCGTGAGTATGAAAGCATTATTCCATATTATCAAATGGGTTATTCATGCCTATTGGGCTCACGACAACTGTGCCTTAAGGGTATGGGAGAGAGCTCAACAAGTCAAACATGACTAATATCTAGGAATAGCGTAACTCAGCACCTAGCATCTTTGAGTCGATCTTGATCAGGTGACCACCCAAGGGCATGAGCGATGAAAGAGCACTGCCTCGGGCGTTTTGGCGGCCACCTCCCCCATTGCTCATCTACAGTAACATGCAACTCGGCGCAAACTTCAGCCACGCACCATGGTTGTCTGCCACAGGCCCCACAGCCGCCATGCCTCTCACCCAAGCTGGGATCCTCTTCTAAGCCCTAAGCAAGCTTGGCCCCTTTGTGAGAATTGACAAACGCAGTCCCACAGGCAGCAATAGTCGTCAAATTTCCACAAATCAATACAAATCACCAAAATGCATCAAGTATCGCATAATATCGCATATAAAATAATGTATACCATGTGATGAACCTACCATTTGGGGTTGGTTTTTAGCACAGATTTAACATATCTTAATATATATATATATATATATTATCAATATTATCGTAATATATTAATATTGATTAATCAGGATGGCTACATAAATGCTAAATTATTGGGCTTCCCACATTACTTGACCTGACCACATGCACTCAACCTCCAAACGTGTCCCGTCGCTGTGTCCGTGTCTTTTGCACACACGACTGGTCGCATGCCTGCGGCTACTAATGCGGGCATCAAGCCTTCAGGCAATAGGGTGTTGCAAGGGGTGTGCTGTACAGTCCGCCTCCAGCAGTGTCCCCTCGCTGTGACCCTCTGGACTCGCTGGATTCTGGAACCTCTATGCCATTCAAAGCTATGAGGTGCCCAGACGGATATGCAAAATCATTGAATTCGATGCTTTTCATCCAGTCACTTCATGGGTAATCCGTGAAGGATCGTGTGCGTCTCTGTGCGGAGCACAGGTCAACATGCTTGGCCAATGTGGGATCAGAATGGGTTGGATAGGTCGGTCACAAAACAAAATAAATCAGGAGCATTCAGGGGCTTTCTGGATCTGCACGAGACACGCCTAGCATGAACTTGGGATTGGCCCTGCGATCTTTCTGCTGATCTTGAGATCCATCTGCCCCATCCATGTCCAAACCCAACATTGGCACCTTGCCATGTTCTGAACGGGGCGTGCAAGGCATGAGGAACATCTAGGAATTAAAACATCTAGGAACCACCTCCTGCACCCCCGACTGTACAACAAACTCTTTGCAGACTCTGTGCGATACAATTCCGATACAATGCTATATACACCGATTTCAAGAACATTGCATGTAAATTTGCAGCCATGGCTTGCCGATTGACTACACACAGTAGGCCAATATTTCACCTGTCGAGTTGCTTCGCTTGAGGCAGCCAGCAGAATGGTCTGAACCTTCATCAAGCTCAATGAAGGTCTTGCGCACGATGGTTTTGATGCCCACTGGCTGAGCACAGCAACTAAAATCACGCAAAACAACACGTGGAGCAGCATCTTCTACCAAGCTTGGTGCTGTTGTTCCTCCATTTGCACGGCGGTAGGCTGCTTTCTGAACCTGGAAGGCTTCAAAGAAAGGTGTCCTCAACTCATCCCACTGCTGCCGGACCACCACACACTGGTATCGAACAAGCTTGCGGCCATCCATCACCCCATACGTCTGCAACTGGTGCCCCAGCCGCTCCGTAAAGTCCCGCATGTACTCACTCAGGTGGAACTTCTCATGAGGTTTGAAACGGGTCCAAGACACCAAGCCGAGATGTTCGCCAGCTGCAACAGTGACAGAGTCTTCACAAGGCTTGCTCTGCGGGACCATGGGGTGCCCGCGATTGAAGCTCTGCAGAGTCAGGACCGAGTACATGTTGGCATCAGTGGCTCGCAGGTCTCTGATTGTGGGGCTGTTCAACACTTTGTCGGCTACTTTGTGGAACATATTTGTGAAACCAGGATAAAATGGTGAAGCCCAAGTTGCCCATTTGTCTTCAGGTGTATTGAACACGAGGACCGAACGATAGTGACTGACCGAACCTGGCACACGGCGCATGGTCCAAAAGCCTTCTAATGCGAAGTAGGTACAGTCTCCTGGCTCAGGGAAATCCTTGTAAAGCCGGTGTTGCGACAACACAGGGAGCTTGTGATAGAAGCGGTACGCGAAGGAGTCATGACAGCTGCCAAAAAGGACCTTGGCTCAACTGGGTGTTACGGCACAGGGCCTGCGATGCATTCCCACAGTTTCCCTCTCATCATTCCGTTCTCTCCAAAGCATTCTTTTCCGCTGTGTAGGGACTTCACGTAGGTTTGTCTAAACTAGGGTGCCCCTGATCATCAATTTATATACATCAATTTGCCCTTGTGGATCTTTTTGGTGTATCCTCCACCCATCTCAAGAGTTTACACTTCTCCATGACAGCACCATCCACCATCCTTGCCAAGCTTCGGCTGCGAAACGGAGGATCCACATGGAATTGGTCCGTTCGATAAGCGCATCGCCAGGCGCATGGGTTTCCAAGCACCTAAGAGTCATTTCCATATCGCCTTCAAACGTGGCTTGCACTTCGGGTCGCACCAGGACGTCGCAGGAATTTTCCGGAGCTTTCTGAATGAAGATGCTCCTGGGATGGCGTAGGCTGGGGCTGGCGGAGAAACATATCCGCGAAGCAGTTGCGAATCTGCGGATCTGTAGTGATCTGTAGTGATCTGTAGTGATCTGTACATAACGTATGTGAGATCATGTGAGACTCACGTCACAAAATGAAACATAGAAGATCACGGAACAGCATTGTTTGGTACATTCGCAGTATCTAGATGTATCTAGCGTCTTTGAGTCGATCTTGATGAGGTGACCACCCCAAGGGCATGAGCGATGAGAAAGCACAGCCTCGGGTGTTTTGGCCGCCACCTCCCATTGCTCATCTAACATGGAACTCGGCACAAACTTCAGCCACGCACCATGGTTGTCTGCCACAAACGCCGCATCCGCCATGCCGACCGAGAGCTGGGATCCTCTTCTAGGCAACTTTGGCCCCTTCTTGATAACTGGCAAGCTCGGAAATACAGGACATCAGAAATCATCAGAAAGTCATCGTCTGCGTTTGTAATGTGTCTCCAAACATAGAGTAGCCCAAAATTGGTTTGGGTTCACCATCCAAATTACCCTCTGGTAAACTAACATAGCTATGGAAAATCACCATTTTTTTAGGGAAAATACACTATTTCTATGGCCATGTTCAATAGCTATGTTAGTCATTACCAGAGAGCCACATCAAAATTGCATGTAAATTGGGGTGCTGAGGCCTCCAAACAGCTGGAATCTTTAAGCCCACGCCGAGATGAAAAGAGGAGCTTGCACGACGTGCAAAATCGTGCAAACAAAACTGGGCTCTGGCGTCCAAAAACTGGGAATCACTCTGACACGAAGGAAGCATAAGGAATCCACATCCAGGATTCCATAGGATTTCATAGGGTTTCTTTCATGTTTCGAAAAAATCGGAGAGGTATCCCCAGTTTCTTGCTAGACTTTACCCATTGTGCAAGCCGTGTGGTGAGTTGGTTCTTGAAACTCTTTCAGTTCGAGCAAATCACTTCCAGCACGACCAGGTCGTACCACGTGTTCGCATCGCTGTACTGGCAACTCCACACGCCTAGCCAAAATCAAATAAATTAATAAAGTTCATCCCATCTGGAAAGATGTGAATTGATAAGGCTGAAATGTCCCATTTCAATCCATTTCATGCAAGGCAAACATCTCCCAGTCTCCCAACCACTAGGGGGGGGTCATGTCCAACAACCATCGAGGTGGAGGTATCGGTGAGGTGTCGAGCCTCCAAGGGCCATCATGGGACATTGGGCAATCCAAACTGGATCCGAGCAGAGGGGTTTGCAGAGCACTTGCTCCGTACCCACTCAGCCGGCTGTACAAAGCCGAAGCGGCAAAGGACATCGAAGGACTCTATACAATCTGCCGGCTGGCTTTGTGGTAAAGCTCTACCGGCTGGCTTTGTGGCGAAGCAGCTCTGGTGGAAGCTTCGGACGCAGGGAGGTCTTGTACCTACCTAACAAAAATATATGCTTCAATGGGCTTTTGATCAATCCCTTTGAGAAGCGGACAGAGTTTTTTGTGGACTCTGCAGGCAGGTGATATGGGTATGTCCCAGAATTATGGTACATTTACGAAATCCATGAACTACACATTGTAGTGTACGCGGCATAGGTTTTTGCCAACAAGACCATGCTGAACCATGATAACATATGATAACCATGGGTAGCTTGGAGTGACTTATAGTGACTTGGAACACACCATGAAAATGACCTAGACGAAGAATGTACTCACAGAACTCACATCTGTCGAATCCGAAGAGGCAGCGGCATTACCAATCCGCACACTGCAGTCACTTTTGATGTGGGCTGCAGGGCAAACATCATGCGCAGCGGAAATCCACCGTGGACGTGCAGCCTCCGTCAAGGTCGGTGTTGATGATCCTCCATTGGCATGTCGGTAGGCGGCTTTCTGCACGCGGAAGGCTTCAACGAAAGATGTTCTCAACTCATCCCACTGCTGCCGCACCACAACACACTGGTAGGGGACAAGCTTACGACCATCCATCACCTCATACGTGTTCACCTGGTACCCGAGCCGCTCCATAAAGCTCCGCACGTACTCGCTGAGGTGGAACTTCTCGTGGGCATTGAAGCGAGTCCAAAACGGCAAGCCCAGGTGTTCGCCCGCCATGATGTGGATCGAGTCCTCACGCGGATTGTCGTGGGGAATCATCGGCGGTCCGCGGTTGAAGGTTCGCATCGACAGGACCAGGTACATCTTTGCATCGATAGCACGCAAGCACCGGGACCTGTGGCCATTGGCAACTACATGCCGCTACTACCCTTGTGCAATTTTCTTTTGTGTGATTTTAAGTATAGGCTAGAACCTATTGTGGGTACCGTTTACTATTTATCCTTTCACTATATGAAATTCAATATTTCACAATGATGGGCCTTTAAATTTCGCACATTTCCACAGCAGTTGGATTTTGTTTCCTCACCTTGGGCCATTCAAGATCCGGTGGGATGCTTGGCGAAACATCTGGCAGACGCCATGCAAGAATGGAACGGCCCAAGGCGTCCATCCGAATGGAGTATGGAAGACAAAGACCAAGCGATACTCACTGGAAGACTTCGGCAACCTGGGAATGGAGTTGTTTTTTCTAATGATCACCATTACCATCAAAGAAACAACCAAAAAAAACATCTTAAGGATCCACAGTCGTGATGTTTAAACGTCGAATGGGAATATAAAACCAAATGAATCCACATTTTTTATCCTCATAAATCCACGTCCATGATTTTCGTGGAATTCTTCCACGGTTTTTTTACCCCAAACCCCAAACGGATCCCGGATCCCCTCGGCACCTCCGAGCCAAATACATTGCTTCTGATGTGACATAGACGCAGTCTCCTGATCGCAGTCTTTTTCGCAGTCTGAGCCACTGTCTTTTTGGCAAAAAATGATTTTGTAGATGTTCAATGATCATAGTGATCTGGTGTACAGTATATGATGTGTATACAATATATATATATATACGTGTGCATGGTCTGTCTGTCTGCATCCGCATGTATCTATATGTATATGTATCTATAATTATCTATGATATTCATCTACTGCATCTACTGCATCTACTTAGGTCCATATATATCTATATATTTATATGTATACATATACCTACATGTGTCAATGTGACTATTTATCCAT
>CAMXCT020001123.1:137500-139384 GCA_947184155.2 Cladocopium goreaui
GGAATTTGTTTGGTTTTAACATCATTTTAAATATAATTAAGGTCTAAATTTATTAGAGGCCATAGAGGCCAGCTTCTCCCCCGAATTTTAAATACCTCCTAGTAACCATAATAACTACTAGGTTTTATTATTTAGGAGGGGGAGGGGGTACGGTTAATATTAGGGTGAAGGGATTATATAATGCAATGCAATGCCATGAAATGCAAGCATGCAGGGACATGACATGCTATACATAGCTGGGAATGGGACCCCCAAAAAAAATCACCCAGTGACCAGTCACCATGGTGTCGTTCACGACAACCCGACAGCGTCTCCTGGTTCTGGCAAGTCCCGGTAAAGCCGGTAGCGCGTGGTCGCAGAGCCCGTTCCGAGCCAGTGGTCTTCGGCAGAGCCCTCGCAATGGCCAAAGAGCACCTGATGACCGGGGGCTGGGGCCCTCCATGCCATTGAAACCATCATGGGCTGAAGGGGTCTTTAAACAACATTAAAACAACACTAGAACAACAAGTGATGTAAAATAAGATTTCTTGGGGCTGGATTTGGCAAATGAAACATTGTAATCACTGTATAGTAATTTGGCCAAAAATGAGATGCAAATATCATCGCTGTTGGGGTTTCAACTGGCGAAACCTTGCTAGTAATATCCGGATAACCCAACACATGAAAGTGTGACGTTATACGGGTGCCTAGTGTTTAGATGTGTTTACATTTGTCTGGTGTTTTGCCCCGAAGCACCTGCGAAGGGCTCCTTCCAAAGAGCAGCTGCCAATATTATATATATATATATAATCAACATCATCACCTGCATCATCATCATCATCTTCTTCATCTTCTTCATCTTCTTCTTCATCTTCATCATCAACATCCGCCGCATCTTCAACAAGACCATCATCATGTTCAACTACAACATCCATACAGCTACAACTGAACAATGCAAATAGCAAATAAAACGCCTACACATCAACAACTGATTCTATATGCAGGTACACAGGCATAGGCAAAAACATCTAGCGAAACGCCTGTCGATCGTCAAAGAACTGAAGTAACATCGCAATTTTCTTCTGCCGAACGCTTGTGCTGGAAGAAACGTTCCCGGACGAAACGCGTGTCAATCGTCTAGCACTGAGGTAAAATTCCGATTGTCTTGTGCCAAACTTGTGTCAGAAGCTTCTGTGTGCGAATATGTATGAATGTAAGAGTTTCTGTGTGTAGAAGCGTCTGTGTGTAAAAGCGTCTGTGTGTGTGTGCAAAATCGCCTTGTGCTTAAAAGCACCTGTGTGAAAAAGCGTATGTGTTGAAGAGTATCCTTTTGTAAAATGTGTGTAAAAACTCCTGCGCGCTGTGCGTCAAAACGCCTGTGTGGAAAACTGTCTTGGGGTAAAAAAAAATGTGTGTAAAGGCACCTGCGTGTAAAGGGTCTGTAAGTACGGTGTCTGGAAATAATGTGGTGGTGGAATGAAGTAACATCCCAAACAACATGGCCAGTAACATGCGTAAAGAACATTCTTAAGTATTGCATTTTGAGCAACATTCCTCAGTACCATTGCAACATTGCAAAGTAACAGTTCTAGGTAACATATGAAGTATCATTTTATAAGTAACGCCGAGTTTAAGCAACCCACCTAGGGCAAAGTCATGTAAACTCACCAACCGCATGGGCACACGCATTCATGGTGATCTCTACAATGGCGGCAAAAAAGGATGCACACAGACTCTATACCCCGTGGAAAAAAAACAAATTAAGATACGTGCAAGGCAAAACGGTAAACGTATCGTTTTTTGTGAGTCCCCAACGTTTTAGGATGCTTCATGCAAAAGTTAACATCCGATGCTCACTCCAAGACATACTTAATCAACGCAAATTTGACGGAATCTCGTGTATTT
>CAMXCT020001123.1:139484-176765 GCA_947184155.2 Cladocopium goreaui
CTGCCCCAACTGGGCATCCGGCTTTCGTATCCCTCGGTGCCTGCACTTTGATGGCTCCCGGCGTTCCTGGGGATCATCATCCCAAGGGGAAGCCGTGGCATGAAGCGCGTTGTGAAGCCATATTGCTGCAGTTCATACTATCATATTCCATATTCCATGCTTACATAATGATGATCATTCTCATTGTTTCTTATCAAATGATGCTTTGACTATCATTATTCTTACTATGATATATTGATTAATATCATTATCAATAACAAATTAAATGCAATTCGATTTAACAAACCACCAAACCACCCGTCAACATGGAATGGCTATCCTCGTCGTCGGCGGCACATCAAGCGCCTGTGGGTCTCCAAGAATTGGTGCGGCACATGACCCCGCTGAAAGCGGACCAGTACCGTGAGGGAAGCATGTGGGAAAATATGGAACAATGATGTGAAAACTATGGAAAATGATGGAACATGAGTGAAAATGATGGATGAAACATGGATAAATCATGATAAAACATGGTGAAATTATTGGATGAAGAGTGCTGATGATGGTTGCAGTGAGTTCAGAATCTCAGGATGATCGACAAATAGGTCACAGTTTTTGACAACACATTCTGGATTATGCTAACAGAAGCATACCACATCACGAAGACTTCGTATTCCGCGGTGTTTCACCTGCAGTCTTGCTTCCCACTTTACGCTCCGCACCTGTTGAAGGTGTTCTGCCAGCATCGACAAATCCTCGGCGCGGCAGTTGACAGCCCCATCCCGTTTCGGTCCGCGGACGGCGCCTCAGAAGCAGAGGCAGGAGATGTCTCAGCGTCAACGCCTGCAGAGTCGAAGTATGCTCCGAAAAGCTGGGATGGTTTCAAGTGGGACGGGTGTCTCCTAAAGATACGAAACTATGTCTAGTCTATATCTGTGTTTTCTGGGTCATTCTGGGTCTTAAATTCTTGACCCTTGTCCATAGTGGAGGCCTAGGAGACAAGGGCATCAATATCTATCTACCTGTAACGGTGAGATTTATCAGTAACACCGACAAGCAGCAGTGCAGGGCGGCCCTCAGCACATACCAACCATGAAATGAAAATGAATGAAAATAACAAAAAGTTCCTGAATGAACACATTTTAATATCACGTGACAACCAACAGAACCAACAAATTCAGGTGACATAATATTATATATATAGCGCATACATCAGCATACTGCCTTTCAGAGCGGAAAACCTCAGCAAACTAACTCCAAGCCCTGGCTCGCCGCATTTTTGAAAGCACAAAGAACAAATCTACAACTGCCAACACATCTTGCGATTTGGAGCTTTGCTTCCAAGATCGGTGCTGCTGAAAAAAAGCAGCCGAGTTGGGTGAAACTGCTCTGATGCCTCTGCATCTACCTCTTGTAGTTGATCCTGGTATGATTACGATACAATCCGGCATATTTCTCTGCATTTCAAGGCATTTGAACAATTCTTGGATGAAACATGCGATATGACTTACCAGCAATCATCGAGGCACCAGCAATGGATCATCAAATGAAACCCGAAACCCAGAACACGTCTGGAGCTGAGGTCCACGGTGGCCTACAGCCTGTGCCACTGATAGATGGGGTACTGTAACTGGTAAGTCATATGTAACTTATATGGCCCATAACTGCCCATGACCAGGGTTATCTACCAGTTTAATTGAGTTTTATCATTGAGGATCAGCATTAGTCATCATCCTGGATAGATCTGGATAGTAGTGGTTTATGATGGTTTATGAAATTGGGCCCTACCTAGGGACTTGGCATTGTCCGTATCCTGGCTTCATTTATCCCAGCATATACTCTATGGTTGCTTTGTTATCTCAATACCCCATGATTTGCGATGGTCATATGCTACATTCTTTTGTCATATTTTGTCTTGTTTTGTCAACATATGTCAACATTACGTGTTTCTCCTGAGCATTATATGAGCATTATTATCCATATCCCACATATTCCGCACAAAGCTACGCAGCCCACAACGGAGCCCAAGAGCGCGATTCACATTGCGATGTTGGGCAAGGACTGTGAGAATGACATGGAGCGCGTGGAACGCCTCCGCAGCCTTGGGTGTGGACAATGGGGAGTGTATATATATATATATCTAACAATATAATCATGTAGGCAACATATGGCAACATTTCTCTCCCTATATAATGTAGAAATATAAATATAGAAATATATAGACTATATTCATGTTATGCATGTGTAATTATATATGATATTATATATATATGTGCGTGTGTGGGTACTGTATAATGTATATGAACCATATTTATATACGTTTCTATAAGTGCGTGGGTTACAAGTGCGAAAACCAGATTGAGGTGGTACCCAAAAGAGAATGATGTGATGTTGGCATGACAGTCAGCGGTACAAAAATGAAAAAAAAAATATCACATTTATATACATTTACTGTATCCATAGGAGATAACATGAGATCACGTGTGTGTGTGTGTTCATCTATATTCCACCCACCAATCCCGCGGGCTGACTGCGGAGTAACAAGGCTGTCTGCTGACGCTTGAACCTTTGTTCCATCTCTATCAGAGCATCAGCGATGTCACCTAAATCATTCCAGCGACGTTTTGTGGGAGCCTACAAAAGCAAAAGAACTGTTATGGGGTGTTCTTCAAATCGAGGGTATAGACTAAACCACGTGGTTTCAGTACTAAAATAATCCAAACTTGGATGATTTGAAGGTATTCCTACTTTCAGAAGCTACCAAGACCATGGGTAGAAGCAACATGCCCAACAAGAACAAGAGAATGATGCCGAGAGTATTGTCACGACAGCCAAGTGCAGCTGGCAACCTGCGAACAAAACTAGCAGGTCATGGCAAAATCATGGCACACGGTGAATCCTGCAACTGCTTGGTGTGCAGGATAGGGCTACAGTATGTTGAAAGACTCAAGTGGCTTCCAAGCGATGACTTCTTCTAAGAACCCTGTGCAATCCAATATGCATCCACATTGCCAGTTCTCAGTTGCCAGTTGATTTACCACTTCACCACAAAATGTCACAAACTATCCGCATCAAGTTGGTTTACCTCAATATCCGCATAGATTTGCGTTGCCGGTGCCAAGCTGCTGTGCCCACGCGTCTCTGCATAGTACTTGGTGCTCTTGGAGAGCTCGTTGCCGCCCCCAAGTCTCAGGAGGGCAACTGAGAACCATTCGCGGGGAACCCAAAACACACAAATACACACACGCATGTATAATAATAATAATAATAATTTTTATTATTATTTATTATTATTAATATATATATATATAACGTATGTATGTATATACTATTATAGACAGATATATATATATATAATTATTAAATATATGACACACACATGGCCATTAAATTATCGGAGTTAGATCCCAGCTTGTGAGGGGCTATGTATAGGGCTATGATATGTTATAACCCGATGGATCCACGGCAGGAAACGCCATGAGCGTCTCCACGCACTTGTTGTTGCCGCGCCGTGCCGCTTCGTGCAACGAGGGATGCCCCGAGAAGTTCTTCACCTGCGACGATGGGCCTTCTTGGTGCTGCATCCCACGGAGGGTTAGGACCATACCAGGTATTACAACCCAGTCCCAGTATTTTTATGGGATAATATACATATAATATATTCTATTATGTTACATTACTTACATTATATTATATTATTACTATATTACATGTGTTTCATATTATAACACATATATATATATCATATTATATTGTATTTTTATATTATATCAAATAATATTATATCATATTACATATATATATACATTTATAAAAACATATTATATATCATATTATATCATGTTATATTATACGTATAAAATTGTTATATGTGATTTATATGTGTATATAATTGTATTAATATGGGTTATGAAGCACTTCCCAACTGGGATTCGCACATCCAAGTTGTCCCTTGGACGAAGTATGAAAACAAGGGTCATCCACTGATTTACCCTCTGGTAATGACTAACATAGCTATTGAAAATGGCCATTTATAGTGGATTTTCCCATGAAAAATTGTGATTTTCCATAGTTATGTTAAATTACCAGAGGGTAATTTCACTGGGAGTTTCTCACCCCGCCCATCCCAGCAGTTTTTGAATCACCTTGACTCTACCCAGGCAATTCATCCAAACTTCCTTCCCAACGAAAAAATGAGAAATCAAATGTTGACGACACAAGCTATATACCCTCTGGTTATTTAACATAGTCATGGAAAATTACCATTTTTAACAGGTAAACTATAAATGGGCTATTTTCCATGGCTATGTTAAATAACCACAGGGTAATTAAAATGATGACAATAAATGAAATAATTCACATAGCACTTGTGGTGACTTTCCCCACCCCTCTAGCCTTGACTAAGTCTGGCAGTTTCTTGGCCAACGTCTTCACGCAGTTCTCTTGTCCAAAGCGCGCAGCCAAGTGCATAGCCGTGTGACCATCCATACCTCCCGTTGGAAACATCGGTGATGTTCGGGCTGTTGCCATGGAACATGGTCCACCTATAGATGATTTCCCTGTCAAAGGTGATGTTCAATCAATATGTTCAATCAATATGTCATATTACCTAATTAAACGTATTGATGATGTTCAAAGGTGAACATTCAAAATGGTAATCAATATGTTCAATCAAATTACCAAAGGGTATTCCAAAACAAAACCCCTCATGATCAATCCACACTTTGGGATCCTGCCTAGGGATGCCGGAAATGTGTTTGACGCCGCTGGTCATGGTGTTCTTATTCAAATAGATCTCTCTCTCTCTCTCTTAATGAATAATGATGTGTAGTCATTACCAACAAGAACATGTCCAAAAATAGGGTTGCCTAAAGATCCACTACTAGAAAAATCATTTTCCCCAATGACATTTGCTATTTGGGCATATGCACCCCGGTAGTTTCACAAAGCTATATATTGAAAATTGCTCTTTATAGAGCAGACTTACCTATTAAAAATGATGATTTTCCACAGCTATGCTACGTTCGTTGAGGGTACCTGTTCAACCACAGCCGCTCCCCCGGGCACTTTGCGTCGTCATGAGCTTTTTGGCCATGTGCGTTCGAAGCCTTGGCTTCCCCTTAAAAACGTGGGCCAGATATTCCAGGTACCTACCAGGACACTGCCGAAGGATTTAGTATGGGAAACTATATATACAGTATATACCCTCTGGTAATGACTAACATAGCTATTGAAAATGACCATAGAAATAGTGGATTTTCCCATTAAAAATTGTGATTTTCCATAGTTATGTTAGTTTACCAGAGGGTAACTTATGGATGTTACACCAATTTTAGCAATGACAGCCCCCCATTTTGTTCGAGAGTTTTTCCGGACAACATGGTGATTTTTTCCACTTCGGCCTCACCTAAGCTAACATAGCTTATAGATGGCCCATTTTGTTCGTTGATTTACCTATTGAACATGGTGATTTTCCAGAGCTATGTTAGTTTACCACTTGAAGGGTATATCATCCCATATATATATATATATAGGTTGCTTGGGGGTTCTGGGGGGGGCGCTGAGCATATATATAATATATATATATACATATAATGTTGAATCACCATGTGTAGTATTTCTTAGTGGTTCAATCAACATTTCCCATTATATCCTGGACCCCTGGGCCTCCCAGCAAGATATTCAAACACTTTCGGTGGCCGTTGACGCTGGCCAAGTGCAAGGCCGTTCGCCCAGTGTTCGTCACGGCGCCGATGAACCTGGAGCAGTTGAGGGCTTTCCATGGTAAAACCACGGGCTGCAAATCGTATGTGGTGAAGCATGGTCTATCTTCGTAAGATTCATGGAAAAGTGTAGCTAAATTCATCATCAATGGTTCTTAAATCGACATTAATATTAATAAGGGGAACAATCAACAATAATAATACTGCTAGTATTATGTATTATTAATATATGTAAATCGTATACTGCATATCTTTCAACAATTGGGGTTGTGTAGTTCTGGAAAATGTCCCATGCAATGCCTAGATGCAGGCAGCTGAGTCCCAGCGCCATGCCGGAGAAGGTATCCACATTGTCAGGTTCCCCGGTTGATTGGCTACCCTCTGGTGAACTAACATAGCAATGGAAAATCACCATTTTTCATGGGAAAATCCACTATTTCTATGGCCATTTTCCATTGCTATGTTAGTTCACCAGAGGGTACCCTGTATTGTGCAAAAACTATTTCTAGTGGATGTTCCCATCTTTCTGCATCTATTTTTGCAAATGGATTCTAAATGATTCGAGGCTGAGACCCAAGATGTTCCACGAAAACGGCCACAACTTATGGCGAAATATCCCATTTTCTTCAGATACAGCGGGCATAATCGCATAACCATTTTCGGCCAAACACTCTGGCGCTTGGCTTGCAGCCGACATCAGTAGGCGGCAGCACTCGGCCTAGCGGCATTCCGGCTGGCTAATTATTCCAGTTGGAAAGATTGTAACCATGATGTTTTCCAACGATATCTGACATGTTTTAAGTGTAAATGCTATCAAACATATCTTTGGCACGCTTGCCAACCACATCAGTCGACATCTTTCTGGAATGATTCCCACTCCAACAACTCGGCCATTCCGTGGCCATTTCATGGCCATTTCTTCAACGGTACCAAGGCACATGGCCATTGTGAGCTGCATAGTGCAGGGCCGTCCAGCCGATCTTGTAGCTCTTGGCGCTCAGGAGCTCCAGTGGGACCTGGACAAAAGAGAAAGGATTGTCATAGTCATGGGGAAAATGGCCAATAGTGGTTAATAATGGTTGGGAATGGTTAGGAATGGTTAAATAAATTTAAATTTAAATAATTAATGGAATATTAATGGTCAACAACGGTTGACATGGGAAAGGATGGTCAATTGCCCATCTCACCCTCCCTTGGTGTTCTGCCGGAGCAGCCTCTCTTGGCGTCTGCCGCATTCCCAGCAATTCCTCAAGGGAGGCGTGATGTCCTGCCAAGGATGACATCGCTGGTCAAAATGAACCAATGATAAACAATGACTTGGGAGACATGCCAAAATTGTTCCAACCAAAACCTGTCAGTGTAAGCTAAGTGGACAAGTCCTTCCATGTTGTGGCAGCCTTCCAAAGTTCTGTAGTTGGTCAATGTCAATGGCATCGGTTGAATTGCATTCCTACATGATCATTGTTTTTTTTTGTCCGAATGAATCACAATTCTTGCAAAGGCAGTAAGGCGGCCCTGGATACTCAGCGGTTTGAAAGGATATGGGAGCTGGAAGGCAAACATATCAAATCGGCAAAAACACAACAAGACTGAGAACCAACAATCCTCAACAAAGGATACAAGATGAGGAATTCGATGTGTCGGCAGACAAACTCTCAGAGTTGGTCTGAGTTGTTTTTTCCAGGAAACGACTAATCTTGAGATGATAACCCCTATGTCAGATCATCATCCCAAATATGGTCATAAAAAATAGTTGAAACCACCAAGCATGCAGTAGCCCCTCCATGTCTAATTAAGTTACGTAGTTTATAAATCCCATTAAACCCCATTAAACCCTAATGAATCCCATGAAATCCCATGAAACCCGATTAAACCACATTAAACCACATTAAACCACAATAGTTCGAGTTTGCCCCGGGCCCCGTCCTTCCGCAGCAGCGCAGTGGATGGCTGTCTGACCTCGGAAGTCCCAAGTTGACCTACTCAATCTGCATATAAATATATCATCATATATCATCATATGTCTATACAGTTCTGTATAATCCTATAAAACTATATATATATATATTTATATATATCCTTATTTCAACGTACACATATTCTCTATGCACAGCTCCCTGAGTTATCAGCGGAAAAACATATTCCTACCGGTTCCCGCCTGCACGATCCTTCTCAGCCATCACCTCCGGCATGACCCGAAGCAACTCCTTGATGCAGTAGGCCCTGAGCCGGGCATCGGTTGAAGTAAGTGGTAGCTATCAATGGCCGTTGGATCAGCAGCATCATCATGATGAATCGTAATCATAATCATCATCGTCATCGACGTCGTCATCGTCATCGACGTCGTCATCATCATCATCATCATCACCATCATGATCATCATGATCATCATCATCATCATCATCAAAAGTGATAGCAAATCACTAATTTATTATGACAACTACTAAGCCACCAATTCCCCGTGCCTCCCGTACCATGCGGCTTCGTGCAAGGCGGTCTGGCCGCGCTTGCCACGATACCTGGGAAAGTTTGAGAACTAACGACACCCACAACTTCTGTGATAATGAAGATTTATGATAATTATCATAATCAGTCATAATCTACATATGAATACACATACATACATATATATATATTAGTACAATAAATAATTTGTTGTTTGTTTATTGGTTTATTGAGTAATGACAACGATAGTTGATGGGATCCAAGGCATGACGATGGACTCAAACCGCAACGACAAGCTGCGATGGATCCGCCCCCTTCTCCAGCAAGCGATCCAGATCCGACTTCCGGTCATCCTCGCGCGGCCAGTCCCCACATATGACATGGGATTGAAAATGGCCATATCATCCAAGAGGAAAATCACAGAATTAAACTCTTCCACACTCATCCAAAGTCCATGTTTGGGGCTGCGGGCTCCAGAAAAAAAATGGGACGTGTAAGCTACCAATGAAGTTTGCATCATAGGGCTGTCTCCAAGGTGACTGTCCTTGATGGCCAGATGCAACGCTTCACCCAAGTCGACCCGGACCTAGGAGAAGGACCCAACGTACGGGAGGCTTCGGTGAAGGTCTGGCCGGATATCGTTGGCAGTTCCACATGATTCTCTGTAGGTTGTGTACAGAAACCATTCTGATTCATGGTATCATATGGTATCATATGGTATCCTAGATTTCGCAATGCCGACAGTTGTCGTCGCTCTTGGGAATGACGTCCACCATGTCACCTCCAAGCAAAGGATGATGCAAATCCAACATCTATTGAGCACGTTGTGGAATGTGGTAGATGCTTTATGGATATCATCCCTCTTAAAATGATGGACAATCGGTGGCCATGTCAGCATTGGAGGGTCAAAGGAAGGGGTGATCAGAAGCAACATGATTACCCCTTTGAAGGGGCCTGGAAAGGGTTGGTAAGGAGGTCAAAGTTTCGAGTACTTTGGGATCTTTGGGGCGAACCAACAGCCTGTAACCTGCTGATTCAAGACTGGAGACAAGCTGGACGTTCTCAGTTGCATGGTCAACTAAAAATCAGTTACAGCACACCTCAGCATACAATATCATAGAACAAATTGATATAAATGCGTTCACACAGCACCGGGTTATCTATCCTGTGGTTGGGAAACTCTTACGTACTAGTAGCTCCTTGCTCTCCAATGAATAGGTATTGCAGTCTGGATGCAATTTATACGTAGTTAAGTTATACTGAATCATGAATTACCTAGTTTCGCTTCACCCATTTGCCTTGGCTGCGGGTTTACCGCTCTGACCACTGCCTACTTTGAGCCATGGCTGCGATTTCGGAACGATGGGGCGCCCGGGTCCCTGTTTCCGGAACTGGGAAAATCGAGGTTCTAGAGTGAGAAGCTCAAACATCATCAGAATATAATATATATATATATATGTTCATTGATTGAAAGCCCATGAAGGATTATGTTCGGCTGGTCAAACACCTATCATCGTTCCCAGTTGTAGCAGTTCTGTATCTAGAATAAATTCCCATCTGGTGAAGCCTTTCCGCCTGGGATTGCATCGACATTAATCCAACCAATATTTGGTCACTTAAATTGCGCACGGACTGTCGGACTGTCGGATTAATCCATCCCATCATTTCCCGATCAAACAGTTGGTTAACCCACCAATGGATTCACCCAAGTACTACTGTAATTATCAACCATATCCCATTATATAATGTTCTTGCTTTGGCCGAACTTTCTAGGCTACAAATCACCCGTTATATCCCTTATTCAGTGCTTATAAATCACCTGTCTTTGTTGATCAAATCAGCTGTTCAGTCACTCATTTTCCTGGAAAAAAAGAAGTTGGATTCACTATTGAATTGTCCTGGAAAGAGTTTGCTTCCTGAGTTGGATGTGCATCCCACTTAGGATCCCTGGTTTATAATCCATATGGAGGTTAAATGGGGCTACCCCCAGTCATAATCCATTTCATTTTGGCATTTTCCATGAAAGAAACCATCCAGCTATTGGGGATCCCCGACCCGGAGCCTGCTGCAAGGTCACAGGCTGCGGCCTCGCCTGGTTTTTGTTTGCAAAATTTTCAGGGGGTACCCTCTGGATGTTTTTTTGAAGGGTGATGATTAATGGATGCTAATGGATTTTCAAGTGAGACATGTGTTTTGATAAATGGATTTTTAATTTCATGGATTCCAATGGATTCTAATAGACTTGAAGGGTTCATATGCTGAAATGACATTCAGTTGAACATGAGAATCACGAATGATAAGAATGGAACATCACCACATATCACCACCAAACTAGTATAAATTAAATGATGATGGTGCCATCCATAAACGCTCCGCTACTTTGGGAGCTTTAAAACATTTAAAACCCAATCCTAGCCATCCAGCGACGTCGCGACGGTACGTGAGGTCAGGTCGCTATAATTCATCCAGGTCTGTTGGAAAATCACAAAATAGGCAGATCTTTATCCCAGAAGTGTACCAGAAATAGGTGACACTATGGTGAATAGCGAATTCACCACAATTGGAGGATTATGGCATTGGGTTCGCCACATTAATTATGCAAATTAAGGAGTCAGAACAGGGTAGAATTAGGACGCCTCGAATACATGAGGGGAAATTCTTTGGATTTGACGTTGCTGCATGTGCATTGGATGTTGGCAATAAAATAACCTTTGAAACAAGGGGGTTAATTGTTGAAAAATGTTTGAAAGTGGAGACTTCGACATGTAATTGGGATTATGACCGTTATGACTTATGAGGGGTTAGAACGTGGAGTACTTAGATTTATAATGATTTATAGACGTCTACGACTTCGGGTTGCACTGGGTTTGTGAACAGGCAAAGCGGCATCACAATTATTGACTTATGTTGGTTTGAGAATTCTACATGAAAGCATGGTCGTGCCATCAAAAACTAGCCAAATTGGATGGGGATGTGCTGTAGGATTTTCCATCGAACACATAGCATGGTCATGCAATCATTGGGAACACATTTGACGAGCATGTAACCTATAGGCTAATGCACATGTTTCCTATTTGCTTTTACCTCTCATACTTCAGCATCGTGGGTATTTAAATCCTGTTTAAGATGTATCACTGTATTGTCACTGTAACTACTAGATGTTCATTCCCTAATAGTTGGTTATGAAATGTTATGAACATATTGTCAATTGCTCGGGTGTTTTGTGGCACATCACCCCTGGAACGATCTTCTCTTGGAGCAAGACTGGATTCACCCCGCTATTTGGGTGGAATCCCACCAGTTAATCCACCAGCGTTTCTCTTAATCACCATATGCCATAAACCAATGCCATAAACCAATGCCATAAACAAATGCCATAAACCACCCCCAATATTTCAAACATCATCACATATCATCACTATCACTAGCAAATCACAATGATGTTGTTCATTCCATTCAATGATGTTCTTCCCAGTAATAAATGGAAGGTAAACATCATCCCCTTAAACCATTGGTTCATTCGTCGCTAGGCCGACCAGTCCCTTCTCCAAGGCACGGAGCCAAAGGAGGAGAAAAACCGTGAGCTCCGAGAGGTTGATACATTCACCTGGGAACTCTTGGATGACTTGGATGGGGGCATGGGGTCCACACACATGGTGGATTCTCTCTGTCCGAATATTGGAGCCACACATGGTGACATGGTGCATATCGAGCTAGAACTTAAGATAATGGCGATATCCACTGATTCTTGTAATGGATCGGAGTAACACGTGATGTAATGATGTGGGTGATATAACCCGATGGTTATACAGTACCCTAGCCTTGGTTTGCAAATATATGGCGGGTACTTTCTGGGAATCTCCCGTGGCAATGTCAAAATGCCTATTTCTTGGATGATCCAGAAATTCATCTGAAAATGAAGAACTTTGCTTGCCATGCTGGATTACCAAAGGGTGGTACCTCAGGTCTTCATCCACTAATATCCCAGTAGCTAAGGGGTTCTATCATGTTACATCACTTATCAGTATATTTCCTAGCTGCAAATATGAAGGTCGGGATCATCATCTCAGGATGGCAAGATAGGAAAATATGAATGGACAACGAAATCACCTCAAAAATCCTATCATTGGATGATAACCATTGGATTTTTTGGAAAATATGGATGGTTATCCTCCAATGATTTAACCCGTCATGGCTGAACCCCACGTAGATTTCCATGCTTCCAGGGTGCCAGCTTCACGATCTTGGCCCAGCTGAGAGGAAAATTTCCCCCAGAACCTCAGGCTATTCGCAAGCAGTTTCAGGGTAGGTGGGTAGTATTCTGATGTGTGTCATTTTTTGTTTGCAAATTTCTCCAATTTTTCCCAGTCGTATTGGCACTGCAATTACAAACACTTTTCAGCCATGCCGACATAGGGGTTGAGAAAAATATTAAGTCTCAAAATCTCTAAAACATGTGGAGGCCAAAATCGTCTTGGATCTTCTTGGCAACAATGCGTAGATTGCGGAAAACCACGATAATGATATTCCAGCAAAGACTGGTGGGTGGGGCCCCGCAAACCTCATCTAATCATGGGAATAACAAGAGCTTCCCCTACCCCAAAGGTCCAAAGGCGATACCTCCACTGCGGTGTTAACCAGCAACAAACGGTCTTCCCAGGCCGAGGGGCTTTGGCACCTTGGATCTCAACTGCAGGGACTGAACCTTCCAGCACTGGCAGGTGGATCTTCACCCCCCAAAATGTGGAAATGATCTCAATATCATCCAGGAAACTGACATATCGAAAAATCACCATGTGTAAATCATGTTCCAAACGGGAAAGAACCATGGATTCCATATCAAGGGTTACAGTTTACTGGGGGACGGGATAGCCCCAATAAGGATTGATAATGGCTTTGTACGAAGCACCACCAGTACAGTACCAGCGCAGTACCAGTCGCATCAACATCACAAGGTGCATAATATTGCATATAATTTCACTTTTGAAAAATTCCTGACACTATATACATATACGCACACACACACAAATATTATATATATATATATTATATATGTATGTAATATCTCTCTCTCTATCTCTACCTATCTTGTCTTCATATAACTACTGTATATGATGATCATTTCACCATATGGGTGTGTCTGGAAATGGGCTATGTAAACCATTGAGTCGGACAATCGATCCGACGGCCTCCGCATAGAGCGTCGCCATGGGAAGCTCCTGGCCTCCAGCGGCCTGAACCGCGCAGCGGGCTAGTAGCGTTTATATTATACACACACAAACACACACATACATATATATATATAAATATATTTATATATATATATATACTGGAATAGATGTATATATATATATATTACTGATATATGTGTATATATATATATATATTACTGGTATATGGAAAATCGAAGGAAGTTTCGAAGTCAAACTTCCGACAAGATGGACAGATGGAAAAGCAGAGGTGGGAAGAGTCAAAGAGGAGAAGAGCCGAAGAGAGAAGATCAGAGAAGAGAAAGAGTGAGAAGAAAGAAGATGCAGGCGCGCGAAAAGGTAGAAGAGTCGCGATTCACGGTTTTTTTCCAATGATTTGTGGCTCCGGAGGGTCAAAAAGTAGGCTCGCTAAAGCGGCGGGTGCGGAGTTATTTAGCCAGATGAGAGATGAAAAGTTGCACGCCGTTGTGGCGCGAAGCACATTTCCAAGTCAAAATGTCGAAAAAGTGCTAAGCACATGTCCAGGTCAAAATGTAGAAAACACACCACGTTCGGACCACTTTTGGAAGTTGACATGTCGAAAAAGTGTACGCCCTTCTGGCACGAAGCACATTAGCACTTTTGGAAGTTGACACGTCGAAAAAATGGCGCGAAGCAGCTTTCCAAGTCAAAATGTTAAACACACTACATGCTCGGACCACTTTTGAAGGTTCAGATGTGTTCGCGTGGCAGGCGCAAGGTATTCATTCTACACCTTGCCAAAGTGAGTAAAAACAAGTGAGGGTTTTGTAACAATTTCAACTACAACCACAACTATACTACACTACACCTAAACCTACAACTACAACTACAACTACACTACATCACACTACACTACACTACAACTACAACTACAACTACAACTACACTACACTACACTACACCACACTACACTACACTACACTAATTACATTACACTACACTACACATCACTACGCGACACTACACTCCACTCCACTCCACCCCACCACACTGCACGAACTACAACCACAATTGCAACTACAACTGCAACTGCAACTACACTACATTACACTACGCTACACTACACTAATTACACTACACTACGCTTCACTGCACTCCACTTCACTACACTACACTCAATTACACTACACCACAACTACAACCACAACTGCAACTACAACAGCAACTACAACTACAACTACACTACATTACACTACACTACACTAATTGCATTGCACCACACTAACTACATTACACTACACTACACTAACTACAACTACAACGACAACGACAACTACACTACATTACACTACGCTACACTCCACTACACCACACTGCACCACACCACACCACACTACAATACACTAGGCTAGACTAGACTATCTAGACTAGACTACACTACAGCACGCAACACTACAGCACACTACACTACATTACATTGCGCTACATTCATTACACCACACCACCACTACAACTGCAACTGCACCACACTAATTACACTACACTACAACTACAACTCCACTACATTACAACTACAACTACAGCTGCGCCACACCACACTGCATCCAGCAGTTGTGGGTGAGGTGACCACTGCAACCATGGCAACCACTCCAAAAAACACAACTCCAACCACCTTCGGTCCATTCGTGGATTTGCTCTGCCATCCGTCATTCACAACAACCAACCTCTCCTATCGGTTTCCTGTCTTTGAAACTTCCGCCACCGCCTTGTGTGGTCATTTAGAATTGTGAGGCTTAACCTTGATGAAGGGTGGTGTGAGTGGCTACATCACATAACAATACCTCACAAAAGAATTGACCTTGATGAAGGGCGGTGTGAGACTTTACATCAAATAACAATACATCACAAAAGAAATGATCTTGCTGAAGGGCGGTGTGAGACTTTACACTACATAGCAATACATCACAAAAAAATTGACCTTGATGAAGGGCGGTGTGTGACTTTACACTACATAACAATACATCACAAAAGAATTGACCTGCATGAACGTTGCATGGGGCTTGTGTTGGGGAGGAAGCCGGAGCACGAAACCTTGTGTTTTTCCGTGTCAAGTGGCTGCAGCCGACGATGAAAGGTACCTCCTGTGTGCGGCGGTTGCGGCTGCGGTCGGTTTGCCTTTTTTTTTGCCGCATCGTAAGGGTGGCTTCAAGCTGCTTTGGGTGTGCTTGCGCGTACGTAGTTACAGGGTGTTTTGGAATCTGTGGCTGCAGATCGCATTGGAATGGCCGCATGATTGTTGTCATCTGGTGTTGCCATGTGCGTAGATACGTGCAGGTTTGCGACGTGATGCTGCAAAACGCACTGTAATGGCTGCATGAATGTTGCATGGGGTTTGTGTTGGGCAGGAAGCCGGAGCACGAAACCTTGTGTTTTTCCGTGTCAAGTGGCTGCAGCCGACGATGAAAGGTACCTCCTGTGTGCGGCGGTTGCGGCTGCGGTCGGTTTGCCTTTTTGTTTGCCGCATTGTAAGGGTGGCTTCAAGCTGCTTTGGGTGTGCTTGCGCGTGCGTAGTTATCGGGTGTTTTGGAATCTGTGGTTGCAGATCGCATTGGAATGGCCGCATGATTGTTGTCATCGGCGGTTGCCATATGTGCGTAGATACGTGCAGGTTTGCGATGTGATGCTGCAAAACGCATTGTAATGGCTGCATGAATGTTGCATGGGGTTTGTGTTGGGCAGGAAGCTGGAGCACGAAACCTTGTGTTTTTCCGTGTCAAGTGGCTGCAGCCGATGGTGAAAGGTACCTCCTGTGTGCGGCGGTTGCGGCTGCGGTCGGTT
Organism: Cladocopium goreaui; assembly: GCA_947184155.2. Lineage (NCBI taxonomy): Eukaryota > Dinophyceae > Suessiales > Symbiodiniaceae > Cladocopium > Cladocopium goreaui. The sequence continues at coordinate 155,641 of CAMXCT020001123.1, forward strand.
TGCCTTTTTTTTTGGCCGCATTGTAAGGGTGGCTTCAAGCTGCTTTGGGTGTGCTTGTGCGTGCGTAGTTATCGGGTGTTTTGGAATCTGTGGCTGCAGATCGCATTGGAATGGCTGCATGATTGTTGTCATCTGGTGTTGCCATGTGCGTAGATATGTGCAGGTTTGCGACGTGATGCTGCAAAACGCAATGTAATGGCTGTGTCAAGGTTGCTTGGCACCGCGGCTGCATGCGTAATACTATTCTCTTTTGCAGCTGGACATCGTAAATCGTATTGGAGTGGCTGCATCAAGGCTGCGACAGCGACAGTGATTTGTCAGCAGATTTTCTCAATTTTGGCGCTAGTAATTTTCCTTATAAAAAATCATTGGAAAAGCGCTTCAAAATCGTCTTTTTTCGCTTTGGCGTCGAGATCCGGTTTTGGAGCTGCGATTTTTGTTGTGATTATGTACAAGAAAGCTTCTCTGTGTAAAAACTTCTTTCTGTAAAAGCTTGCTGTGTGTAAAAGATTTTGTGTAAAAGCTTGCTGTGTGTAAAAGCTTCTCTGTGTGTAAGTGTTCTGTGTGTAAACGCTTGCTGTGTGTGAAAGCTTGCTGTGAGTAAAAGCTTCTCTGTGTAAAAGCTTCTGTGTGTAAAAGCTTCCCTGTTTAAAAAGCTTGCTGTGTGTAAAAGCTTCAACTGTCAAAGAACTTGCTGTGTGTAAAAGCTTTCTTTGTACAAGCTTTGTGTCACAAAGTAGTACTGGGAAGTGCTTCGCGCAAGCTTCGTAGTACAAAGTAATATATACTAGGAAGTAGTTTGTGCAAGCTTTGTAGTACAAAGTAGTACTGGGTGCAAGCTTTGTGTAGTACAAAGTAGTGCTGGGAAGTGGTTTGTGCAAGCTTTTTGTAGTACAAAGTAGTACTGGAATGTGCTTTGTCCAAGCTTGGTAGTACAAAGTACTGGGAAGTACTTTTTGCAAGCTTTGTAGTACACAGTAGTACTGGGAAGTGCTTTGTGCAAGCTTTGTAGTTCAAAGTAGTACTGGGAAGTGCTATCAGACCTTGCGACTTCTTGCGGTTGGCAATCGATTTCGAATTGCTGGATCTTCATGCGCTCAGCAACGTGAGCGCTGGTTCGACAGCTACGAATGCTGTTGTGCTGCAGAGCGCTAGCCTTAGAAACTTGCTGCAACGCAAAGTCGAAGAGGAGGGAAATTTGGAGCCGCAAAACTTGATGATTGACATTGGCTTCGAAGAAATGGCAGCTCTCAAGCACAGTTTGAAGATTGCATTGCATGTCTACGATGCGTTGCAAAATTCACGGTGCTTCGCGTGCAGACGAAGTATCCCAACCGAGGAGCGCAGGAATATCGGCTTGGGTTACTTCAAATATGGACCCTGCGCTCTTTGTTTTGAAGCCTTGACAACTGTTTGCACGGAACAGGACGATACCTTGGCAGAACAGCGCTGCGTTGCCCTGACTGATGACGGTGTGCACGCTGCGGCTTACCGAGCAGGTGCAGAATGTCGTTTGTCGCAAGCAGATGCAGCTTGGGTCCGCAATGTCATTGCGGATAGTGAGAACTTCTTGCCTGATTTGCTTCGTGAAGTGCCATGACGGGCAACCAGGCTGCCAACAAGTGTTTGCGGATTAAGCTTTCCAGCCTTTCGTGCCAGTGCGGGCCGAAAGAGCTGCCAAAACCTAGACCAAGTGCAGCGCGGAAAAACAATGCAGCTGTTGACCTTGGACCGCGTGAGTCTGATTGACAGATAACAACTACACCATGTTTACAATAAGTTGTCTTGACGAAAGGTGGCTCAGGTGTACAGTATACCACAAGCTTCACCTAACCGGGGTGTACAATATAGAAAGTGTGTGCGCAGAAGATTCTGTTTGTTAGCAATTTTTTTGGCATACAGAAGAATTGAGATGAGTTACGAAGAGGTGAGATGAGGTGAAAAGTGTTTCTTCAAGTACTACTGGGGAGTACTCTGTGCAAGCTGTGTAAAGTGCATCTGTGTCTCAAGCTTTCTGACGTGCAGAAAAACCGAGATGAGTTGAGACTAGCTCCGGTGAGATGAGAAAGTTTGAGCTGCGCTCGGATGACATGAAAATAGCCAAGAAGAACTTACCCTCTGGTAAATTAACATAGACCCTGAAAATGACCAATCTATAGTGGAAACTAGTCTTCCAACCCCTATCTGGCAGGGTCTATGTTAATTTACTGGAGGGTATCTGATATATGGGAAGACATGAAATGAGATGAGAAGATCTCAGATGAGATGAGTTGAGATGAAGTGCAAGTGTGCAGTGTGGAGTGTGGGGTGTGAAGAGTGCAATGTGAAGTGTGAGGACAGTGTTTGCTTCACGTTGCATTGCACCGGGATCGCGCGCGGGTCATGTTCTTGGACAGCAGCACTGCAACAGCTTCGCACAAAGCACGCACGCATGGGCCTGGCTGGCGCCCGGCGCATGCAAGTTCCTTAGTAGTAGTACTGGGAAGTGGTTCATGAAAGCGTAGATGACATATGAGAAGAGATGAGAAGAGATGAGCTGGGATAAGGTGAGAAGAGCTCAGATGAGATGAAGTGTGGAGTGTGAAGAGTGCAGTGTGAAGTGTGGGGCGTGAAGAGTGCAGTGTGAAGTGTGGAGTGTGAAGTGTGAAGTGTGGAGTGTGAAGGAAGCAGTGAGAAGTGAGAAGTGTGAAGTGTGGACTGTGAAGTGTGAAGTGTGAAGTGTAGAGTGTGAAGAAAGCAGTGAGAAGTGAGAGGTGTGGAGTCTTAAGAGTGCAGTGTGAAGTGAAGTGTGGAGTGCGAAGCGTGCAGTGTGAAGTGTGAAGTGTGGAGTGTGAAGTGTGTAGTGTGGAGTGTGAAGACCGCAGTGAGAAGTGTGAAGTGCGAAGTGGAGCTTCAAATGTGACATGTGAAACAAGACACCACTTTCGCAGAGTGCACGCACACACGGGCTTGGCTGGCGCACGGCGCATGCAAGTTCTATAGATGAGAAAGTTCTTATATATCCTTAAGGCAACTTCCGCCCCGCCTCGTGCGGGTACTACTGGTAATACTAGTGGCATATATATTAGCCATGATATATGAGCATACAATAGTATATATCAGTACACTATGATATCTCTATTGCCATAATATGTATATAGAATAATTACGCTATGATATCTGACGTATGCTGTAATTCGATGTAGTTTTATCATATATAATATATCATATATCATATATCTGTATAGTGTAAAAATTGAGGCTGAGGCTAACGGATAATACACCATGTTCAAGATCGGTCCATGCCCGAGCTTGAACCTCAAAGTGGTCCAACATGACGTCACCTAAACAGGAGAAGCAAATAGAAGCGGTTGAAATAGCGCGCCTGGAAACAAAAATGTACGTAATTGAAGAATCATCAAAAGACCCGGGAACCATGAAAAGTAGCTCCTTTTGAACAACTTGCCAACTATTCTTATAAGAAAATTCGGCAATTCAAAACCATGTAAAACTCATTTGAAGAAAACTCATGGTTTCTTCCCATATTACTAGTAACATATTATTAATTATTATTATATACATTATATAATCATATGTAACCACTATATGACACCCATAATTCCTGATCTGCCCAGACTCAGCTACGGACGCAACTCCTCCAGTTCGGCTGTCACAGAGCTGCCCAAGACGGTCCTAGAATCTGCGGATGTGCATCCCTTGAATCGTAACTGGGCTCTAGTACATTCTAGTACCATATAGTATCCATCTATAGTTATATATATAATATATGTATAACATGTATATATATATATATATTTAGTTAAATGTTAATATAGTTGTGAGATTCACAATCAATCGGGATTGGTGCATCCATTTGCCACTTGGGAAAGATCATTGTTGCATCATTTTGGGGACCCCTATGAGCCCAGAATGACTGAGTTATTCCATCAGGGTATTCCTGGCATCTAGCCCCACTAGGGATTGAGTTACCAGGCGAAGCCCTGGTGTTGGGAAAACCAGTCCTTGCAAACAGTCTTTTCATCAGCGACCCCACTGCAACTCGCACTTTCGTCGCTGGGTGAAACTGCACCTGCTGAGTCTTTGTCATTCAGGTGCTGCTTGGCCAATTCCTTCGTTAACCAAGGCTGAAAGTTGATGCCGTTGATGAAGCGGTCATATAGCAATTGGCAGTCCGCCCGAGGCAACTGCGAAAAAGGACCCACTGGCTGCAGGGATGCCAAAAAGGATTCTTCGTTGAAGGCTTCTGGTCCCTTCAACAGCTTCAAATGTGGCAGGAAGGGGCGCAGAAACGCCAAGGTGAGCTCATAGAAATAGCGCCTGGCCATCTGATCCTTGTCCTCATCACAGGGTGTTTCCAAAAGAGCCAGGAACTGTTCATCCGGCTGCATGATGAGACGCTCATCATGCTGATCATCTATGATACTTCCCCAGGGTTTGGTACCTTTCACTTTGGGCAGCGGCTCCCTCCGAAGTCGTTGCAGCCGTTCCCCCTGGGGACTTTCCAGTAGAACTTGGTGATGCGCCTCAGGCAGTGGAAGCGTACCGCCATGCAGCGGGCGGAGAAGCAGGCCAGTGGGGAAACGGGCCCAGAGTTGCATGATCATTGGATTGGTGACCCCGAAAATGGCAGCCTGACTGCTGATTGCGTTGCTTTGAACGCAATTGCGATAGTATTCGAAATCACCATCATAGATGGTGAAGTAGGGTCGGTAATCCCCCATATATTCCACCGGCGAAATCAGAGAAGTCACTGCCAATACAGCCCCCGCCACCCTGGTGGGATAATCTGGAGAGAATATGACCAAAGGCTCACCACATAATGCCACCTCCCACAGTGGCCACAAGCAGCTGCTGAGTGGAGCAAAGGCGGAATATGGCTGGCATTGCCCTGAAGGCCCTGGTGGTATGGTAGTCAACCCCAGCTGGTCAGCCACAAAATCCAATTCCTCCGCGGCAAGCGAGGCCCATGCCGCCGCAGCGCCTGCGCGGGCGCGCTGCTGCTGCTGCTGCTTGCTGCGTGACCCAGTGGACCAGGCGGTAGTACACGACCAACCGGGTTCATCCACCGGAGATGAAGCTGTGAGCAAGTTTCCATTGGCTGTACCAAACTGAGTGGCACCAGGAGGGCAGAAGTCCAGGATGCCGCCAAGCAAAGGCAGTGTCATCATCTTGGTGGAGCTTGGACTTAGTGGATTTGGCCATTCTGCCATGGCTTGCACAGCTTTCTGCAGGAGCTCGCGAAAAGGCAAATGCTGTAATTGACCTAGTCGCATCACTAGTGTTGCCCATAAGGACAAGAAACTGTGCTGCGACACCACCACCAGGCTGCGTTGACTGCATTTTCGTTTGCTGGCCTCATCAGGTTGCCTGGGCGGTAGTTTCGACGGATTCTAGAAAAAACAAAAAAACGAGTCTGATGATGATACCTTTTTCTGGGATGGCACACAAATCAAACAATAAATCAGGAAATTATATAAACAAAAATGAATCATCTTGAATCCACCAAGCAGCTGTTGAAAGGATGAGGCTGCATAGTAGAACCCATCTTCTCGTTTGGGTCCTGGTCCACAGGGACTGCGGCCTGTCCTCGACACGCCCCGCGAGGCGCCGCTGCCGCGCCGGAAGCGCAGCGGAAACACGGCGCTTTCCACAGCGGAGCGGCTGGGGCCGAAATCCGGAAAGGCCAAGTAGCGAAGCAGCTGTCGATCTTCATCAGCTAAGCTGTCAGCTGGAAACTCCAGCTCTAGCCTAGAGCTTAGCCGTAGCCCGATCCAACTGCCCGAAAAAACAATGCCCCAAAAATAGAATGTCATGGACATAAAATAGACTTCAAAGGCAAATAATTCGATTTCACTACAATGCACGTTTGCCCAGTAGATGCCATGGTTCTATATGTTCTATTATATGAAATTTCACAAGTGGAGAGTCTCAATATTTTATCCTTAGGGCCTCCTCAGACTTAAATTTCAGCCCAAGCTCAAAAAGGGCGTTTTTCTGCCCGAGTTCTTAAAATCCGCCGGAGTCCCAAAAATCCGCCTGAAGCCTTTTTGAGTATGGTGTTTTAACTACGAGGCAGCTTCATTCAAGAAACATCAAAAGCATGCAGTTTGGGAAAATCCGCCTGAATAGTGGGAGAATCCGCCCGAATAGTGGGTAAATCCGCCCGACTATCGTCTTTCAAAATCAAAAAACAATGGGAATAATCCTTGAGCCTGCCCTGGTTATAGTGGCAAAATCTGACTGAATGGCAAAATCCGCCCGAGGTCTAATTTTCAGCCCGAGGATCTAAAAGGATCCTTTTAGGAAAAGGCTTTTATTTTAGCCCGAAATGTGGTGCTAGGTATATATAATATATGTTAAAAATATTGGACATATTTAAAAAACATTCATAATTAAACACATTAAACCATCATATTGATTAAACCCATGCAGACAACAAAAAATCTTGCCCTCAGCAGTGCTCAGCAGCCGCTGTCCTTGCTCCAAATCAAAGACACAAACGCAGAAGCACCGAGCCCAGCGCTGGAAGGCCGTCACGGTCTCGGGCGCCACGCTCTCGGGCTCCGGGTCCATGCGGAGCGCATGGCGCCAGGGAGAAATGGCTGGAGATTGTTCTGAAAAAAAATGGGAACCAAAAATGCTGTCGAAGATGTGGAGTGTGCGAAGATCTGGCTAGAATATGCGATAATCTCAATTTACAAACTTTCAAGTGCAGCATCGCTTCGATCTGAAATGTCACCTCTAAACTAAAACATCTTAAGGCATGCAGATTGAGCGATGCCAGCCGTTGGAAGTACATTGCTAACTCACACCAAATCCACCAGTTGTTGGCTGAAATCAGCCAACAATGGGAAACAATACAAATCCCTTCCCCAATGTTATAGATGTTATAGTCATTTATAGTCCATATGGGTCCCAGGAATAGATCCATGCATGCATGACAATAGTGAACCATGATTCAGTTTCCATTCCATCTGGCCTCCGAGATAGCCGCCATCTAGCTGTAGCTGATCCTGCGACCTGAGGCCGGTGAACATGACTTTTGTATACTTTTGTGGTCTCCTTTGGAAAATCTCTATGGGACAAGAACAATGGACCAAGATGGACCAAGATCCAACACGAACATCCACGAACCACCCACCCCATCGACCCCTGTCTGCGCTATTCTCCAAAGGCTTTCTGTTGGAATTTCTGGAGCTGGAGTGTCTGCTCGCATCCCAGATGGAGCCGAATACTCTTGCTGTACTTGGCCAACATGCCGCTGCGAAGATTGGGAAGAGGATCACAATGATCAACTCTGAGGTAGGAAATCAACTTCTCGCCCTCTGGCAATCAAACATGGCTGGCGGGGAAACCCACTACAAATTGGCATTTCAACATCTATTTCAATGGGAAAATCATCTACATATGGGGGCACATGTGATCATGTGTTTCCAAGTCGGCGGCATTTCATACCTCACAGTGCCGATCCCTGATCCAACACATCAAAATTTCCCGACACAGCGCCACATTCTGGCAGGACAGGGCCCAGGGGTGTTCTCACGAGCGGTGGCTTTAAGAAAGTATGAAACCAACTCCCGCACCCTGACTGTACCAAAAAAAGATGTGTTTCGCAGAACTACCCTTTACATCGCTTTACAAGTCTGCGAGGTATCAAATTATTCCATTGCAACATGCTGCAACAAAGTGCAACTCCCTATACAAAGTACAAGGTCATTACTTCACCGGTGGAGTTGCTTCGCTTTAGGCAGTCAGCGGAATCGTCTGAATCTTCATCAAGGTCAATGAAGGTCTTGCGCACGACAGTTTTGATGCCCTGTGGCTGGGCACAGCAACTGAACTCGCGCAAAGCAAAGCGTGGAGCAGCATCGGCTACCAAGCTTGGTGTGGAAGTTCCCCCGTTGGCATGGCGGTAGGCTGCTTTCTGCACCTTGAAAGCCTGATAGAAAGATGTTCTCAGCTGCTCCCACTCCTGCCGCACGACAACACACTGGTAGTTGACGAGCTTGCGGCCATCCATCACCTCGTATGTCTTCAACTGGTGCCCCAGCCGCTCCATGAAGCACCGCATGTACCCGCTCAAGTGGAACTTCTCATCAGACTTGAAACGGGTCCAAGACACCAAGCCGAGATGTTCGCCTGCCGAAATGTTGAAAGATTCCTCCGAAGCAGGGTCATTGGCAGGAATCATTGGGTGTCCACGATTGAAGCTTCGCAGTGAGAGGACCAGGTACATGTTTGCATCAATGGCCCGCATGTCCCTTATCGAGGGACCATTAAGCATTCTATCCAGAGCGTTGTGGAGCATATGAGTGAAAGCAGGGAAAAGGGGCAAAGCCCAAGTTGCCCATGTGTCTTCGGGTGTAGTGAACACACAGACCGAACGATAGTGACTCACCGAACCTGGCACACGGCGCAGGATCCACACGGATTCCAATGCAAAGTAGCTACAATCTCCTGGCTCAGGGAAATCCTTGTAAAGCCGGTGTTGCGACGACACGGGGAACTTGTGATAGATGCGGTCCTCAGAGGCGTGACGACCGCTGCCGAAAAGGACCTTGGCTGAGAATCGCGACCAGGATGGCATGCTTTCAAATCACTTTCTTCAAGGGACCCCCACCAACTGACAATCTATCTGCAGGAATAAATTCTGGAAAATATTGTGGCATTTTATTTGGCGATTATATGCCGACATTTTATCCCATGTATATTATGACATTTGTTCTGGCATTCATCTGGCATTCATCTGACATTTCATCTGGCATTCTACAGTATCTGGCATTGAATCTGACACATGTTGTTTTTTAATCCCAGTCTCCATTGCCATCTGACATACGTATACACATGTTCACGTTTTATCTGACATTCTATCTAGAATCTGGCATTCTATCTGGCATTGCCTCTAACAGTGTATCTGGCATTCTACTATTATTTGGCAGACTATTTGGCATATTATCTGGCGAATATATATTATATTAAATATATTATATATATTTGCGTATACAAGCAGCATAATTATTTTGCATTTATATAATAATATAATGCTGACATATGTGTTGACTTTTTCTGAAAATCTGTCCATGGCATTCTTTCTGGCATTTTATTTGGCAGTCTGTTTTGCATTCTTTTAATCAATATTCAAACATTCTATCTGACATCTTTTTTGCCATTGTGTTCGGGTCCGGAGCCCGTAGAGCCTGCGAGCTCGCAACTTCGGGGCGGGGCACGTGAGAATCACAAGTCATGAGATGTCATGGTTCATTGATGGATTGATATGGATTGATATCAGTTTGCTTTTTCAGTTCCCATATGTTCCCATTGAACGGCGGAATTATTCACACTGGGCCGAGGTGCAGCGCCTAAGCGCAGGATCCACATGGAATTTCTGCGATGGATCAAGGCATCACCGGGCGCATAGGTTTCGAGGTGCTGCAGATCCACCTCGCAGCCAGACGCCCTGCCCAGGCCCGGGGGCACCATCGCCCGAACTTCAGGGCGTACCATGACGCTGGTGGGATCTTCCGGAGCTTGTTGGATGAAGATGCTCCTGAGCTGGGGGGGGAAGTAGCTTGAAATATATACCTAAATATATATAAACTATTATAAATAATAATACTAATAATAATACTAAGTAATATATTATATCTGTATAACTTGAAGTCTGCTGCCGGAAAGATCAAGCGCACGTTCAGTATTCAGAATGGAGTGGCGGCTGAACGCGGGCATGAATCAAGCATGCCCAAACCAGTTCAAACATGTTCAAAACACAACAAAATCAACTGTGAACAAAGAAGATCCTGCAACATCAAGGCATATCGAGAAACTGTTTTTGTATCTCTGTGCAGTACTATGCAGAACCATGCAGTACCAAGCATCTTTGAGTCGATCTTGATGAGGTGACCACCCCAAGGGCATGAGCGATGAGAAAGCACAGCCTCGGGCGTTTCAGCGGCCACCTCCCACTGGGCATCTGACATGCAACTCGGCGCAAACTTCAGCCACGCACCATAGTTGTCTGTCGGCGCTACATCTGCCATGCCTCTGACCGAAGTGAAGCCTGGATCACGATTCGGGCCCCTCCTTGAGCACTGGCAAATGCAGAAATAGAGGACAGCACAGCTCATCACAAAATTAATGGAATATAAAGAGACCTCAGAGGTATGAAGATGTATGAATCGTGCTTGAAGCACTTTTGACCTGGAATTTTGCAACAACCTAAGAATTTCATAGAATTTGCACTCCACCTCCAGTGTCCCATTGCTGTGCCTCTACGGATTCAACATCTGCACAGCAATCTCTGGAGCCTGTGCCCCTGGACCAATGTATACCAATGTGGGATTTGATCGGTTGCATTCGGTCGCAAATCACAATTCAATAAATCAAAAGTTAAGCATAAGTTGCACTTCTTCTGATTCTACTGGGGTCCACCTGACGCGTCCATATCGAAACCATTCGAAACCCAACATTGGCACCTTGCCATGTTCTGAACGGGGCGTGCAAGGCATGAGGAACATCTAGGAATTAAAACATCTAGGAACCACCTCCTGCACCCCCGACTGTACAACAAACTCTTTGCAGACTCTGTGCGATACAATTCCGATACAATGCTATATACACCGATTTCAAGAACATTGCACGGAAATTTGCAGCCATGGCTTGCCGATTGACTACACGCAGTAGGCCAATACTTCACCTGTCGAGTTGCTTCGCTTGAGGCAGCCAGCAGAATGGTCTGAACCTTCATCAAGCTCAATGAAGGTCTTGCGCACGATGGTTTTGATGCCCACTGGCTGAGCACAGCAACTAAAATCACGCAAAACAACACGTGGAGCAGCATCTTCTACCAAGCTTGGTGCTGTTGTTCCTCCATTTGCACGGCGGTAGGCTGCTTTCTGAACCTGGAAGGCTTCAAAGAAAGGTGTCCTCAACTCATCCCACTGCTGCCGGACCACCACACACTGGTATCGAACAAGCTTGCGGCCATCCATCACCCCATACGTCTGCAACTGGTGCCCCAGCCGCTCCGTAAAGTCCCGCATGTACTCACTCAGGTGGAACTTCTCATGAGGTTTGAAACGGGTCCAGGACACCAAGCCGAGATGTTCGCCAGCTGCAACAGTGACAGAGTCTTCACAAGGCTTGCTCTGCGGGACCATGGGGTGCCCGCGATTGAAGCTCTGCAGAGTCAGGGCCGAGTACATGTACATGTTGGCATCAGTGGCTCGCAGGTCCCGAATGTTGGGGCCGTTCAGCACTCTCTCCACAGTGCTGTGGAGCATATATAAGTGAAAGCAGGGAAAAGCGGCGAAACCCAAGTTGCCCATTTGTCTTCCGGCGTGCCGAACACAAGGGTCGAACGGTAGCGACGGTGCGAAGAATCTGGCAAACAGCGCATTGATCCACATTGCTTCTGCTGAAAAGTATGCGGCACCTCCCGGTTCGGGAAAATCTCTGTCCAGCCGGTGCTGTGACAACACGGGAAATTTGTGATAGATGCGGTCCTCAAAGGAGTGATGACAGTTGCCGAAAAGAACCTTAGCTGTCAGGGGGCTGGGGTCTCAGTGCAACATGTTAGATATTTTCTAGAGGACCGTTTGGCTCAGTTGCAGCGAAGCTGCAGCTCTTCATAGACCACAGGCCATGATCCCATGAAGCAAGCTGGTCTAAACCAGTCCCAACCGTCCCGGTTTGGTAGGTTTATGGCAGCCAGGGCTTCCCACATTGTATCTCCCAGCTGCCGAGTTTCTGCTGGCTTCCACTTCTGGTCGCACCAAGACGTCGCATGGATTTTCTGGAGTTTTTTCAACGAAAATGCTCCTCGGATGGTACACTACTGGAGAAGATAGGAGGGAAAAAAACATACTGTAAATAAAAAAACATATGTATATGCATGTAACATGTATATATATATATATAAATATACTGCATATATATATGTATATATATATGTATATATGGTATCCCCCCAAGAAAGGACATTCCTCAAATAAACTTACTTATCCTGTAAAAGAAAATTCTAAAGCCTGTAAAGCCTATTACTTTTTTGATTTCCACGCAAATCAATCAACTCTTGGCAAAAATAACGAAAAACATTAAAAAACTTGCAATAAAGGTAGTTAGATTCATCATAATAAAAGTAAAATAAATTGAACAAGAACCTTCTGCAATCTTAAACAATAATTTTGTTAAGGAACAAGAAGAAAAAATATAAACAATAATAAGTAAAAATACATGAGCTCATCCGATAGTAATACCTCTTTATCTACAGATCAACCAAACCTTCCCAACAAAATGTATTAGAAAGGGTTGCAAATAGATCGGCAAAGAAAATGTTCTTTTAAAAAAACATGGTTGCAATTTATGTTGAGGAAAATATGTAATAGACTATAAAAACCCTGAAATGCTATCAAAGTTCACATCACAAAATGGTAGAATATTATCATTAAAAAATACAAACAAATCAATCTGAAAAAACATATTCAAGATATATTTGTTTAAAAAAAAAATAACTTAAAACTAGATCCTCAGAATATAGAGGTAAAAGAACCAGTGAAAATCTAGAATCATTCGAAGTGAAAAATACATATATATATATATAACTATATATATATATATATATTCACCCAATGCTAGAAACTCCTATAATACCTTAAAAAAAACATCACAAAATTGAGAACTATAAAAAAGTAAGGCAAATTATAATATAACAAATATATTAAAAACTGATCTAGTTGTTTTTGTTTACTTATTAATTTATTATCATCAAAATATATCAAAATCATTTCTGTGTAACAAAAAATATCTAACTCAAGCACTCCTTAATTTAAAGATATTTAAAGCAATGAAATTACAAGATCATCTGCATTACACAGATTTTGAATGAAGTATTACTGCAAAAAAATATCAACCCTTCTGCACAAAAGATTGTAGATACTGAAGAAAAAGCTAATGGAAATAACGTAGATTCACAAGAACAAATAAGACAAGTAACATCAAATGAGAATATGATTGATTATTGTCAATTTACTATGAAAAGCTTGATGGAATGTTATGAATTTGTAGGAGGATTAAAAAGGTAATTGCATTATAAAATCAATATGTCTAACAATTATAACTGGAGATCAGTCTTATACATATCTAGTGTACTTTTTTACACTTTTATTATCTGCAAAATGTAAAATCTCAAGATGCGCTAACTATATCATCTAATCTTGCACAAAGCTCAGCTTTGGTAGAAGCTAAAAGGTTTCAAATTGCTACAGAAAATTTAGTAAACATGAATTCCACCAGTAATTATTATAAAAACTACCTTACAAAAAGTTGTATTCATCAAAAATAAAAAGATAATATGCTACACTGTGGCTATACTCTATACTGTAAAAACAAATAACAAAATTTCAATCCATCTATTCCCCTATTAATCATACTTCTGCAAATCCTAAAGGCTATGTAAAAAAATACCAAATGTTGTAGAATATATTTAAGAAGCAGACTTGCAAGAATCAGATCATAGATATAAAATTCGTGTTGATATATCAAAAATGTCTAAAAACATAAAAAAGAAAACATGAAATATAGCCCAATAAATATGTCAAATATAGATGTTACGTGATGTTACAGCGCTATGTTGCAGCTACATATGTGGGCAGGATGTGTCCAGGCGCATGCGCCCAAGATACTTTCCTGATGCAGTGCTACAATAGGTGATAAGATAAGAAGGAAGACAAGGCATTCAAGGACATATCTGATACACAAAATGGTACTGTACCATATAAGGCCATATTTTCTGGGGATATTCCCTTACATAGCCCTTATATAGGCCTTATATATGGTAGGTACCTCCAATTTAGGATCCTGAAATTCCCATTGAATATTTACATAATTATATACCGCCCGTGAGTATGAAAGCATTATTCCATATTATCAAATGGGTTATTCATGCCTATTGGGCTCACGACAACTGTGCCTTAAGGGTATGGGAGAGAGCTCAACAAGTCAAACATGACTAATATCCAGGAATAGCGTAACTCAGCACCTAGCATCTTTGAGTCGATCTTGATCAGGTGACCACCCAAGGGCATGAGCGATGAGAGAGCACTGCCTCGGGTGTTTTGGCGGCCACCTCCCATTGCTCATCTAACATGCAACTCGGCGCAAACTTCAGCCACGCACCATGGTTGTCTGCCACAGGCCCCACAGCCGCCATGCCTCTCACCCAAGCTGGGATCCTCTTCTAAGCCCTAAGCAAGCTTGGCCCCTTTGTGAGAACTGACAAACGCAGTCCCACAGGCAGCAAAGTCGTCAAATTTCCACAAATCAATACAAATCACCAAAATGCATCAAGTATCGCATAATATCGCATATAAAATAATGTATACCATGTGATGAACCTACCATTTGGGGTTGGTTTTTAGCACAGATTTAACATATCTTAAATATATTATCAATATTATCGTAATATATTAAATATATATTAAATTAATATTGATTAATCAGGATGGCTAAATGCTAAATGATTGGGCTTCCCACATTACTTGACCTGACCACATGCACTCAACCTCCAAACGTGTCCCGTCGCTGTGTCCGTGTCTTTTGCACACACGACTGGTCGCATGCCTGCGGCTACTGCGGGCATCAAGCCTTCAGGCGATAGGGTGTTGCAAGGGGTGTGGTGTACAGTCCGCCTCCAGCAGTGTCCCCTTGCTGTGACCCTGGACTCGCTGGATATCGCTGGATTCTGGAACCTCTATGCCATTCAAAGCTATGAGGTGCCCAGACGGATATGCAAAATCATTGAATTCGATGCTTTTCATCCAGTCACTTCATGGGTAATCCGTGAAGGATCGTGTGCGTCTCTGTGCGGAGCACAGGTCAACATGCTTGGCCAATGTGGGATCAGAATGGGTTGGATAGGTCGGTCACAAAACAAAATAAATCAGGAGCATTCAGGGGCTTTCTGGATCTGCACGAGAAACGCCTAGCATGAACTTGGGATTGGCCCTGCGATCTTTCTGCTGATCTTGAGATCCATCTGCCCCATCCATGTCCAAACCCAACATTGGCACCTTGCCATGTTCTGAACGGGGCGTGCAAGGCATGAGGAACATCTAGGAATTAAAACATCTAGGAACCACCTCCTGCACCCCCGACTGTACAACAAACTCTTTGCAGACTCTGTGCGATACAATTCCGATACAATGCTATATACACCGATTTCAAGAACATTGCACGTAAATTTGCAGCCATGGCTTGCCGATTGACTACACACAGTAGGCCAATACTTCACCTGTCGAGTTGCTTCGCTTGAGGCAGCCAGCAGAATGGTCTGAACCTTCATCAATCTCAATGAAGGTCTTGCGCACGATGGTTTTGATGCCCACTGGCTGAGCACAGCAACTGAAATCACGCAAAACAAAGCGTGGAGCAGCATCTTCTACCAAGCTTGGTGCTGTTGTTCCTCCATTTGCACGGCGGTAGGCTGCTTTCTGAACCTGGAAGGCTTCAAAGAAAGGTGTCCTCAACTCATCCCACTGCTGCCGGACCACCACACACTGGTATCGAACAAGCTTGCGGCCATCCATCACCCCATACGTCTGCAACTGGTGCCCGAGCCGCTCCATAAAGTCCCGCATGTACTCACTCAGGTGGAACTTCTCATGAGGTTTGAAACGGGTCCAAGACACCAAGCCGAGATGTTCGCCAGCTGCAACAGTGACAGAGTCTTCACAAGGCTTGCTCTGCGGGACCATGGGGTGCCCGCGATTGAAGCTCTGCAGAGTCAGGACCGAGTACATGTTGGCATCAGTGGCTCGCAGGTCTCTGATTGTGGGGCCGTTCAACACTTTGTCGGCTACTTTGTGGAACATATTTGTGAAACCAGAATAAAATGGTGAAGCCCAAGTTGCCCATTTGTCTTCAGGTGTATTGAACACGAGGACCGAACGATAGTGACTGACCGAACCTGGCACACGGCGCATGGTCCAAAAGCCTTCTAATGCGAAGTAGGTACAGTCTCCTGGCTCAGGGAAATCCTTGTAAAGCCGGTGTTGCGACAACACAGGGAGCTTGTGATAGAAGCAGTACGCGAAGGAGTCATGACAGCTGCCAAAAAGGACCTTGGCTCAACTGGGTGTTACGGCACAGGGCCTGCGATGCATTCCCACAGTTTCCCTCTCATCATTCCGTTCTCTCCAAAGCATTCTTTTCCGCTGTGTAGGGACTTCACGTAGGTTTGTCTAAACTAGGGTGCCCCTGATCCTCAATTTATATTTATATACATCAATTTGCCCTTGTGGATCTTTTTGGATCTTTTTGGTGTATCCCCCACCCATCTCAAGAGTTTACACTTCTCCATGACAGCACCATCCACCATCCTTGCCAAGCTTCGGCTGCGAAACGGAGGATCCACATGGAATTGGTCCGTTCGATAAGCGCATCGCCAGGCGCATGGGTTTCCAAGCACCTAAGAGTCATTTCCATCTCGCCTTCAAACGTGGCTTGCACTTCGGGTCGCACCAGGACGTCGCAGGGATTTTCCGGAGCTTTCTGAATGAAGATGCTCCTGGGATGGCATAGGCTGGGGCTGGCGGAGAAACATATCCGCGAAATTCCGCGAAGCAGTTGTGAATCTGCGGATCTGTAGTGATCTGTACATAACGTATGTGAGATCATGTGAGACTCACGTCACAAAATGAAACATAGAAGATCACGGAACAGCATTGTTTGGTACATTCGCAGTATCTAGATGTATCTAGCGTCTTTGAGTCGATCTTGATGAGGTGACCACCCCAAGGGCATGAGCGATGAGAAAGCACTGCCTCGGGTGTTTTGGCCGCCACCTCCCATTGCTCATCTGACATGCAACTCGGCGCAAACTTCAGCCACGCACCATGGTTGTCTGCCACAGGCCCCACAGCCGCCATGCCGACCGAGAGCTGGGATCTTCTAGGCAACTGGCTGGCCCCTTCTTGATAACTGGCAAGCTCGGAAATACAGGACATCAGAAATCATCAGAAAGTCAGAAAGTCTGCGTTTGTAATGTGTGTCCAAACATAGAGTATCCCAAAATTGGTTTGGGTTCACCATCCAAATTAGCCACATCAAAATTGCATGTAAATTGGGGTGCTGAGGCCTCCAAAAAGCTGGAATCTTTGCCCACGCCGAGATGCACGAGGAGCTTTTGACGTGCAAAATCGTGCAAACAAAACTGGGCTCTGGCGTCCAAAAACTGGGAATCACTCTGACACGAAGGAATCATAAGGAATCCACATCCAGGATTCCATAGGATTTCATAGGGTTTAAACGTGTCTTTCATGTTTCGAAAAAATTGGAGAGGTATTATCCCCAGTTTTTTGCTAGACTTTACCCATTGTGCAAGCCGTGTGGTGAGTTGGTTCTTGAAACTCTTTCAGTTCGAGCAAATCACTTCCAGCACGACCAGGTCGTACCACGTGTTCGCATCGCTGTACTGGCAACTCCACACGCCTATTTCAAAATCAAATAAATTAATAAAGTTCATCCCATCTGGAAAGATGTGAATTGATAAGGCTGAAATGTCCCATTTCAATCCATTTCAATCCATTTCAATCCATTTCATGCAAGGCAAACATCTCCCAGTCTCCCAATCACTAGGGGGGGTCATGTCCAACAACCATCGAGGTGGAGGTATCTGGAGGTGAGGTGTCGAGCCTCCAAGGGCCATCATGGGACATTGAGCAATCCAAACTGGATCCGAGCAGAGGGGTTTGCAGAGCACTTGCTCCGTACCCACTCAGCCGGCTGTACAAAGCCGAAGCGGCGAAGGACTCTATACAATCTGCCGGCTGGCTTTGTGGTAAAGCTCTACCGGCTGGCTTTGTGGCGAAGCAGCTCTGGTGGAAGCTTCGGACGCAGGGAGGTCTTGTACCTACCTAACCAAAAAATATATGCTTCAATGGGCTTTTGATCAATCCCTTTGAGAAGCGGACAGAGTTTTTTGTGGACTCTGCAGGCAGGTGATATGGGTATGTCCCAGAATAATTATGGTACATTTACGAAATCCATGAACTACACATTGTAGTGTACGCAGCATAGGTTTTTGCCAACAAGACCATGCTCAACCATGATAACATATGATCACCATGGGTAGCTTGGAGTGACTTATAGTGACTTGGAACACACCATGAAAATGACCTAGACGAAGAATGTACTCACAGAACTCACATCTGTCGAATCCGAAGAGGCAGCGGCATTACCAATCCGCACACTGCAGTCACTTTTGATGTGGGCTGCAGGGCAAACATCATGCGCAGCGGAAATCCACCGTGGACGTGCAGCCTCCGTCAAGGTCGGTGTTGATGATCCTCCATTGGCATGTCGGTAGGCGGCTTTCTGCACGCGGAAGGCTTCAACGAAAGATGTTCTCAACTCATCCCACTGCTGCCGCACCACAACACACTGGTAGGGGACAAGCTTACGACCATCCATCACCTCATACGTGTTCACCTGGTACCCGAGCCGCTCCATAAAGCTCCGCACGTACTCGCTGAGGTGGAACTTCTCGTGGGCATTGAAGCGAGTCCAAAACGGCAAGCCCAGGTGTTCGCCCGCCATGATGTGGATCGAGTCCTCACGCGGATTGTCGTGGGGAATCATCGGCGGTCCGCGGTTGAAGGTTCGCATCGACAGGACCAGGTACATCGACAGGACCAGGTACATCTTTGCATCGATAGCACGCAAGCACCGGGACCTGTGGCCATTGGCAACTACATGCCGCTACTACCCTTGTGCAATTTTCTTTTGTGTGATTTTAAGTATAGGCTAGAAATGGCTAGAACCTATTTTGGTGTACCGTTTACTATATTTATCCTTTCACTATATGAAATTCAATATTTCACAATGATGGGCCTTGAAATTTCGCACATTTCCACAGCGGATTTTGTTTCCTCACCTTGGGCCATTCAAGATCCGGTGGGATGCTTGGCGAAACATCTGGCAGACGCCATGCAAGAATGGAACGGCCCAAGGCGTCCATCCGAATGGAGTATGGAAGACAAAGACCAAGCGATACTCACTGGAAGACTTCGGCAACCTGGGAATGGAGTTGTTTTTTCTAATGATCACCATTACCATCAAAGAAACAACAAAAAAAACATCTTAAGGATCCACAGTCGTGATGTTTAAACGTCGAATGGGAATATAAAACCAAATGAATCCAAAATTTTTATCCTCATAAATCCACATGTCCATGATTATTTCGTGGAATTCTTCCACGGTTTTTCCCGAATGCGTAGCAAGGGTTCCCGTTTCACTCTGGGGGTCTGGGGGTTGAGAGTGTGTTCGCTCGACGTTGCGTCCGCGTCCGCAACCGTTCGCAACCGTTCGCAACCGTCCGCAACCATCCGCAACCGTTCGCAACCGTTCGTACGAACTCCGTATGGCCGTGCCTATGGGAAGTTTTGCAGAGGTGGTCATTTTTGGAGGTTTCAGACGTGTCGTTGCTTCGTTTCGCGTGGCAGGCGTGGCACTTTGTGACATTCAGACGTGTTTTGCAACGTGTTGAAAATCGTTTTGCGTGGCAGGCGCAATACTTTTGTGACGTTTTTAGAAGATGTGTTGCATTTTTCGTGGCAGGCGCAGCACTTTGGACGTGTCCATCGTCATTTTTCGTGGCAGGCGCAGCACTTTAGACGTGTCCTGTTGCGTGCTTTTTGTAAATCGCATTGGCAGGGCTGCGTCAAGTGGCGACAAGGTGCAAATTCCGTGGCAGGCGTGGCATTTTCTGACATGTGCTGAAAATTGACGGAAGTCTCGCACGAAACATTGATTTTGAGGTTGCAAATTTTCAGGTTCTAAGGAAAACTCGTAGGAAAACGTCGATTCTGAAGCTACAAAGTGTGAAAATTGGCGGAAGTCTCGCAGGAAATGCTCGTTTTGGTGCTCCCACCTGTCTCTTCTCGCATGTCTGGTTTTCCTGTGGCCTCGCCGTGTCTATGGGGGAAGCTGCAAAACTTGTCTTTTTGTCGTGTTGCCAACTGTGAAAATTGCCGGAAGTCTCGCACAAAATGCATGTTTTTTTCTGCATCCACGTGTCTTGTCGCGCGTCTCTCGTTTTCCTGTGGCGTCGCCGTGTCTATGGGAGAAGCTGGAAAACATATCCTTTTCGAATGTTTCCAAGCAGGTTGTCCTGTCGTTTTGCGTGGCAGGCGTGGCACTTTGTGACATTCCAACCTGTTTGATAATGTGTTGAAAATGTGAAAATTGGAGGAAGTCTCGTACGAAATGTTCGTTTTGGTGCTCCCACGTGTCTCGTCTCGAGTCTCTGGTTTTCCTGTGGCCTCGCCGCGTCTATGGGGGAAGCTGGAAAACATCTCCTATTCGAATGTGTCCAAGCAGGTTGTCATGTCGTTTTGTGTGGCAGGCGTGGCACTTTGTGACATTCCAACCTGTTTGATAACGTGTCGAAAATATCAAAATTGGAGGAAGTCTCGCACGAAATGTTCGTTTTGGTGCTCCCACGTGTCTCGTCTCGAGTCTCTGGTTTTCCTGTGGCGTCGCCGTGTCTATGGGGGAAGCTCCGCACTCCACACTGTACACTTTACACTCCACACTCCACAATTTACACTTTAGACTCCACACTCTACACTTTACACTCCACACTTTACACTTTGCACTTTACACTCCTCACTCCTCACCTGAAACTTTACACTCCAAACTCCACACTTTACACTACACTCTACACTTTCCACTCCTCGCTCCTCACTCTACACTTTAAACTCCACACTCTACACTTTACACTCCACACTCCACACTTTACACTACACACTCCTTACTTTACACTCCACACTTCACACTCCACACTTTCCACTCCACACTCCACACTTTACACTCCACACTCCACACTTTACACTCCTCACTCCACACTTTAAACTCGTCGCTTTACACTCTACACTCCACACTCTACACTTTACACTCTACACTTTACACTCTACACCACACTCCACACTCTACACTTTACATTACACTCTACGCTTTACATTTCACACTCCACACTCCACACTCCACACTCTACACACCACACTTTACACTTTCCACTCCAGACTCCACACTCTACACTTTACGCTCCACACTCCACACTTTACACACCA